>VDFB02058242.1:22100822-22166003 GCA_007258455.2 Sequoia sempervirens | reverse complement strand
TTGTTAACCTTGAGAGAATGTGAATTGGGAAAAAGGAATTTGATATGGCTATTATTTTGAAAGACTTCAAGTGGGATGTACTCTGCATTGACGCCATTATTCAATCTTCACTTGATGGCATGAAGGAATGGCTAAAATCCATGGATATAAATTATTACAAAAGGAGGAAATTGAAATCCTTGAACTAGGTGGCCAAATTTATTGAAGATGGTGGTTGGGAATTTTTGAATATGGAAGCTAGTGATTCTGATTCTGATAATTCAGAAGAGTCAGAACAAGGGTATATGAGTTCCCTCTAATGTAGAAGAGGAATCAAAATTAGATTTCATGTAGCCACCATCAAGAGTGTTACAAGCCAACAAGATGGAGGGAATTCTTATATAAGGATAGTTTTTCAATGTTGTAGGTACCGGCTTTAATACCAACTACAATGGCAACATTGAAATTCTCTAGTAGTATTTATGTTGAGGAAATTTCCTTTAGATGCAAGGATTCAAGGAACATCAACCATGTGGTACAAGTGATTAAATCCAAAGATCGACTGTAGCTAAATGAAAGAGTCTAAAAAAGGGGAAGAGAGAGCTACATCGGTGACTTAGGAGAAATTTCTTCAACTTTCAAAACAAAGTCAATTCTAGGGTCATGACGGTGATAGGCTTAAAGTATTTGGTAAAAGATGTGAAGGAAATATGATCGAAACTGAGGCCCACTATACCATATTTCAGCTATTCAACCTATGAGAGGGATGAGAGAGCTAATATCATGCATCAAAACATTTGCCGCATTCTTCCAACTATTGGAAAAGAGATGATTACTTTGCTTCATTTTCATTTGCATAAGCATATCAAGGCATGGAAACCAAGAAGACCCATGATGTACAATTTTATGTGGAGGTAATGGATGTGGTCCAAACTTTAGGATGGGCAAGAAGGTCAATGTATGATTGGTGCAGGAGCACCATTCAGTAGGTTTTGTTCATCAAGGCAAATAAGGAGTAGAATATAGGATTTTGAGTTTTGTATTAAAATAAGGTCTATGATACCATTATATTATGTATTTAGTCGTATTTGAGCTGTATTAGGTGTTTAGGAGGTTAGGTTTTTCAAAAAGTGCAAAATGTTTAAAAATTGCAAAATTGTGCAAAATTTGCAAACTCAAATGTTGTAAAATTGCAAAATTTGCATTATGGAGAGAATGTGAAGAGTCAAACGAGTTCAAAGGTTAGTTAGGAAGGTGAGTCAATTTTTAATTGGTGGGAAAGAGTTTAAGAACATGGAGAGCTCTAATTTAAGGTTGGATTTTGTGATTTGAAGAAGCAAAAACAATAAAAACTCATAATTTTCCAGAATTTTCTATATTTTCAGCTATAGCAGTAGATTGTATGGCTTGTATTTCAATTAATCGATCTATATTTTCTTGATATTTTCATAGTATATGGAGTTTCCTTTTTTTTTAAATCCATTTAGAAGGTTTTCCATAACGTTTTGTGTATTTTATCATCAATTTACTAAAATCGGCCTAAACTTGTACATTTGAAGGTTTTGAGTCAATAAAAATGGATTTTTGACCCATTCCTCTTTCTATAGCCTTTGTAACTTGAGGAATAGGTCTGTACTAACATTATTAAGGTGTGGTAATGATGTTTTAGTGTTATGGAGGTTTGAAAGTGAGATGGGTGTGAAACCCATGTGTGTAAAAGTTAGTTTTCTTTAAGAAAAATGGTGGTTTTGAAGAGTCAAATTGTGTTTTTGTGTAGGGTAGTGTTATTTTATGATTTTTTGAGCTTGTTCAGGGTATCACAAGCTTTTTTGAGTGATTTTTAGGTTGTGGTTAGATTTGGAAGTATCATTTTCAATAAACCCCTAGGGTTTAGGCTACAATAGAGGGTTTTGTGGTTTACCCATTGTATGGTGGTATAACTGAGATCTGATTGTGGATTTTGAAGTTTTGACAACTCATAATTTCTGCCTCAAGAGTTGGTAGGGTTTGGATAGGTTTAGAGTATAGACCCTTTGTAAAAGTGGCCTAATTGAGGCCTAAAAAGAGTGAAATTTCAAGTTTTGAAGGAGTTGTTACAAATCAACTTATGGAGTTGTGTTGATATGTTAAAAAGCTCAATAATGGGTCCTTGAATTGAGTTAGGTTGTGAACTGAAAGTGTGTGGTTGAGAATTTGTACCCAATTTAGTGGGTTTCCTATGCTACAAGGGAATAGTGTGATTTGGTTGAGAAAGAGTGAAATGGAGAACTTGATGATCTAATACCTGATTAGTTGTTGAATTTGTGATTATTTGTGTGGTAGGACCTCCCCAAATTGCATCAATGATCTTGATGAAATTGATTAAGAACAACAAGAGAGGGAAAGGAAAAATAAAATCAATACAAAGTTTCAAGGATTTGTCAAGCGAGTAAGAGAGCTATGGGAGTAGCCTCATCTAAAATATTTTGAACTAGAGTTTGATATACCATTTAGAGATCTTGGTTTTCATGGAGTTCCTTTCAAAGCCTCTGCTAGTGATTTTGATTATGATAATTTGGAAGAGTCAGATCAAGGATATGACCCCTCTAATGTAGAAGTGGAATGAGCATCACTCTTCATGTTGTAGGTATTGGCTTTAATACCAACTAGAGTGGCAACATTGAAATTCCCTATCAGTATTTATGTAAAGGAAATTTACTTTAGATGCAAGGATTCAAAGCACATAAACCATGTGGTACAGATGATTAAATCTAAGAGATGATTTGTAGCAATGAAAGATTCTAAAAAGGAATAGAGAGCTACATTGGTGACTCAGGAAAAACTTTAGCTTTCAAAAACAAAGCCAATTAGGTTGGCAGACGTGTGGATCAGGCCAGCATTTGGTGGAAGAGGAATAAAGATGACTGGAACTCTGGAAGCCCACCATACTGGATTTTGATATTCAACCATGAGAGCAAAAGAGGGAGTTGATATCATGTATCAAAACGTTAAGCATGCATTCTTCCAGCCAACAGAGAAGGAGATGATTACTTTGCTTCATTTTCATTTGCATAACCATATCAAGGCATGGGAACCAAGAAGACCAAGGATGTCGAGTTTTATGTGGAGGTAATGGATGTGGTCCAAAATTTAGGAGGGGCAAGAAGGTTATCTTGTTTTTACTGCTGCTACCTACTTTCACAGTGTTCTTGGATTGAAGGGTTTCATGATGTAATTCAACCCATTCCACTTTTGTGCCTATTGTAACTTGTGGAATGGGTCCTCTAACTTGTAAAATACATGCCTAACCTGATTATAATGTTGTGGAGTCAAGGTTGGGTGTTTGGGATGATGTTCTAGGGCTACAATAGGGTATTTTCATGATGAAAATGAGGGTTTCAAGTGGTGTTTTGAAAAAAATATGGGAAGGACTGTCCATGTAATGTATTATTCACCATGTGCAGGGTTTGGTAAGTGTGTTTGGTGCTTTTTTTGGATATGGTAGGTGTGGGAGATAGGAGTTTCATTAAAACCCCAAGTATTTTTCTTGAAATAGAGGGTTTGGTGTATTAGGGGTGTAGAGGTCTTGGATCTAGAAACAAATCATGGAATTAGAGGTTTAGATATAACATACTACTGTTTTAGGAGTTTGAGTGAACATCTAGTGTTTAAAAGGTCATCTCTTTGTAAATAAGGATAATTTAGTAGCCTTTATGCAAGGTGGTCTATTGGATCTTAATGATGGTACAAAGAAACATGGTATGATCTCCTGGGAATTTGTCTTAGGGTCTATTTTAAAGCTTGATTGATGTTTGGTTGGTCATTGGATGACCACCTCTAAAATATAAGCCCATTTGATGAGATTTAGAGACTATAAGTTAGGAAAGGGTTTGTTGAAAACCAATACTCGAAACTTCCCACAGCCAACCAAAGCCTAAAACACGTTCAAAGCGTTGTCCAAGAGCTGCTTAAAGTTCGTTGAGATATCAAGTGTCTCCTTAAATATTTCTTCAAACCCTAGCAGTAAACCACCATTTTCCATTAAAAAATGCACCATTTGACATCTAGGGTATCACCTTAAAAACCTCTCTCATTAACCCTCCCTTGTGCAAACCATAACATTTTTATAACCATAACTAAGCCTTTCCATCGAGTTATAGAAGCATATAGTGGGTGAAAGGCTTAATATGACATTTTAATGCACTCAAAACCCTTAAAATAGGGTATACAAAATGACCCTTAGTAATTGGTTTCTAAAATGCACAAAATCACTTGAAATCCAAATCCAAACCAGTAAAACTAAAATGAAGTTAAATTTGTTTCCACCAAATTCCATTTTGAAAATGGAGAAAAATCACCCTCCTTTACAGAATCAGATAGTTTAATGAAAACACTCAAATCCTTAAAGTAAAAGAGTAGTAGTCTTGATTGGGTATTACTCGGATACCATGGCGCTTATGAATCTCCATCTGAACCTATGGGATCGCGTTGCAGCCATCTACAATAATCTCTTTTAGTTTTTTTTTTTTTTTTATTTATCTCAGAGTGGTTTCCCATGGTTTCTAGTTTTTAGTTGATGGAAAAAGTGTCAAATACAAGCAGTGGAAAGTTGCAAAGTGGAAAAGTAAACTTTCGCTCGAACTCATGTGACCGTGTCGGACTATTCCAATGTCTCAGTATTTTACTTAGGCATCAATGATCCTCTCTTTGCACCCAAACATGCAGAATCAGCCTCGGAAATGCGTTCCAACCGCATCAATCCCTTTAAGGGTCCAAAGTGCAAAATGGTCGAACTCTCTCAACATGCTACTACTAGATACCGTGCCAGATGCTTAGAAACTTCTCGCTTAACTTATGGAATCATTGGGCCCCTTCGGCACAACCTCTCTCAGCTTTTATATCTTGGGAGTGGTTTCCCGTGGGCACCAATTTCATGGATGGAAAAAGTGTTGTTGAAGTACGGAGTTGCAGCGGCAACTTTCGCTTTACAACTTGTGTACCAAATGAATCAGTTCAGTCGCATCTAAAATAGCCATATTTAAACTAGTGGCGTCTCTATTTCACACCCAAACATAATGAATCGCTTCCGAGTAGGCGCCCGAATAATCTTTATCCCCTTTAAGGTCCAGGGCAAAATGTATCGCAAACTTCAAAGATAAGAGCTACTCGATGTACTATGATGTTTAGAAATTCTCGCTTGAATCCCATGTGGAATCATGTTGGACCCTTTCTCCGGGTAATAACCTCTTTCTTTTTTTTGTTATCCTCAGAGTGGTTTTCCTATGGTATCCAGTTTTTAGTTGATGGAAAAAGTGTCAAATGGAAGCAATAGAAAGTTGTAAAGTGGTGCAACTTTCGTTTTGCAAATGATGTGACCAAATGACCTATTCCAACATGTTTAAATAGGTATTTTTATTAATTAGAATGGTCCTCTTTCATGACCTGCAAACACGCTGAATCACTTCAACTACTGCCTGGGGATTGATCCCTTAAGGGTCCAGTACGCCGCAGCCCCAAAGATAATCGTTACTCAAATACCCAGATGCTTAGAAACTTCTATCTAGACCCGGATCTTCAGTTAGTCTCCTCTAAGGTAATAACCTCTCTCAGTTTTGTTTTCTGAGGGTTTCCGCGGTACGTCCGTTTTCTCAGTTGATGGAAAAAGTGTCGAAGCAATGGAAAGTTGCAAAGTGGTGCAACTTTTGTTCTGGCTAAACTCATGTGACCCTCAAATGAAATTGCAGTTCCAACATTGTCCGGTTAATAGGTATGCTTCATGCTAGGAATGTCCTTCTTTCATACCTCCAAAATCACTGAAAGCATGCTTCAATCCATATCACATCCCTTTATGGGTCCAAAGTGCAAAATGGCTGCAAACTTTAGCATGCTTACCTGATACCGTGATGCTTAGAAATTCTCATTTGATCCTATGATTATGTTGGTCCCCTACACAACTCCTCTTGGTTTTGCTATCTCAAGAGTAGTTTTCCGTGTGTCCAATTTTGTTGATTGGAAAAAGTGTCAAAGTTGCAAAGTGGTGAAACTTTCGCTCTAGAACTTGTGTGACCCTTCAAAAAAATGTTCCAACGCGATTGAATAGGTATTTACACTAGATGTGTCTCCTTTTGTACCTGCAAAACATGGAATCAAGCTCGAAATGCCCCAAACTAAATCGATCCCTTTAGTGGTCCAAAGTGCAAATGGCTGCAAACTTCCCAACATGTTAATACTCTGGATATTCTGGATGCTTTAGAAACTTCATCTAATCGTGATGGGATCAGTACAAATTCCTCCTTTACAATAATCCAACCTCTCTTGGTTTCTATTATCTCAGAGTTTTTTCTTACGGTGTCTAGTTTCCAGTTGATAGAAAAAGTGTTAAATAGAAGTAGTGGAAAGTTGCAAAGTGGTGCAACTTTCGTTTTGCAACTCATGTGACCAAATGAACTATTCCAATGCATTCGAATAGGTATTTTTATGCTAGGAATGGTCCTCTTTTTCACCCAAACACACATAATTGCTTTGAGTTACGTTCAACCGGATTGATCCCTTAAGGGTCTAAAGTGAAAAATGGTTGCAAAATTCAGCATGTTGTTACTTGGATACTATGACACTTAGAAACTTCTCACCTAATCCTATGGGATCATATTGGGCCCCTCTATAAAACCTCTCTCAGTTTTTGTTATCTCAGTGTGGTTTTCTTGTGGTGTCCAATTTTTAGTTGATGGAAACAGTGGAAAGTTGCATAGTGGTGCAACTTTTGTTCTGCAAATCATGTGACCAAACGAACTATTCCAACGCATCTGAATAGGTATGTTTACACTAGGCATGGTCCTCTTTCGCACCCAAACACACGAAATCGCTCTGAGCTATGTTCAATTTAATCGATCCCTCAAGGGTTCAAGTGTAATATGTTGAAATAGACCATTCCATCTATTGTTAAGGTTGTGTCTTAGTGATATGGGTCTAATATAGTTAGGATAGGGAGTATGAATAAGAAAATAGCATTGGTAAAGGAATTGGAAGAGATTATTAACGCTGCCCTTGTTTAAAATTCAAAATTGAGCCCCCTTAAAAGCAAGCCTAAAAGAGGTGAAAAGAAGAAATTGCTTGAAAATAAGTTAGAATAGGTTGGAAATAGGGTGAGGTTGTGGATTTTGATGTGTTCAAAAGGTTTGCAAGGACAGGGGAGATCAAAAGTATGTTATGGCATGATACCCTAGTTGGGAAAACATGGGTTTTGAATGAAAAAGAGATGTTTGAGGGAGTTAAAGTGGGTAAAGTGAAGAGGCAACATAATTTGGTGGTCAATTAAGTTTGGGCAGGAAAAATGAAGAGTGTTGGAATAGATTTTTAGGTTTAGGTTCAGGTTTGGGGGTTCGGTTTGCCAGTTAGGCCAAATTTTTTTGGAGGGGGGTTCAGTTTGTTTTGGGTTTGTTGGTACAAAAGTCATGTAAAAACAAAATATAAATATATATTTATCCTAGAAGCATGCATTAGGATTAGAATATCACATAACATCATATAAACAACAAAACCACCATAAACCTGATTGTCATTTAAAACATGCATCATAAATATTCATCCCTAAAACTTTAATTGTGGTAGCTTGATATGCAAAGTCTATTTATGCTAGGGTTCAATTTGTATGATTTTGAAAAAAGAAGCTAACTGAGTAGAGTTATCAGCGTTCTTCATAAATCATAAGAATTTGTTTAGTACACTAGCTATTTTGATGTCTTCTTGCAGTCTCAAACATGATTTTGTATCATTGTTACTTTGGTCTTGAGAGTGGTAGCTTAATATAGCTCCACAATACAAAATTTGGTTTACCTGTGCAGTGTAATAATGTGACATAGGCAGATTTTTCTTTCAAAGAACCAAAGGGTGAGTGCACAATTGAAGTGTATAAACACATCTTTTTGTAATATCAAGGATACTTTTTGAAACTTCCATGCATTGCTAATCTAAAAGGAAAAGTATTATACATATCCTTTGCTTAATTGAGTTGTTCCAATCAAAGGATTAAATATATTGGAATCTTTTTATCAATCATTTCATAGAATACCAATTGAAAATGTGTTTTTTTAATTTTATATAAAGTTTTTTACCATCAATCAATTAATTTATTCAAGACAAACCATGAACGACAACAATGATCAATGTTATGGCTAACCAATTAATAAGTATACATGTGAATAAGTCAAGCATGTACATGTGAATAAGGGAAGTAAAAGTATTCACAAACACATATGCCTTGAAGTATACACACGAATACATGGTATACACAACTTAATACAAATTATATGCACGAATACAAGGTATACGCATGAAAACGTGTAAGTCGCAAAGTATACATTGGAACACATGTAAGTCACAACGAATACACGTACGTTGTAAAGTATACACAACTTGAATACACGTAACTCATATCTATTGAACCATGAATTTATAACATGCAAATATGGACACCATCGATAAAAAAGATTTGTATTAACCAAATAGCCATGTACACATACATCAATATATATCGATATAAGTATAAAATATAGGTACAAAATAGCCATATAGGCATACAATGTCAAATATATCCAATAAAAAATATGTACAAAACTACCATGTAGGAATACAACAAAGGGCTTTGGAATCAAAATTCATTACTCTCCAGGCTCTCAAAATAAAATCTTGCCCTTTGCTGGTCAATCAGATGGCGATAAGTTTTTCACCCATTTTTGTTGCACTCGAGGAGTGCTCCTGCTACTCCTCCTACTAGCGTTAAGCTCTTGGTAAAGTTTTAACTGTTACAATTTAAGAAGTAAAGACATTAATATATAGAAATTACATTATAAAAAATGATATATTTAAAAAAATAATCACTTATGGCCATCTCACGATCACTCTCCACGAGGGAAATATTCACAGGCCGATGCTGAGGCGTGCTCAAACCCTGTATAAACCATCCAAATAGAAATTAGATTACGAATCAATAATTTGGTTTGATTTTTCACTCGAACATCTATAACAACAAATGTAAATTGAAATTTAGTAATTTGCCTCATACCTCCCTTTTAGAGCCATCAAGGATTGTATAGCGGATGAAACACCATTATCCATTTCCCTCATAACATTTGGAGGTGTTTCCACAACCAACATATGAAAATAAAACAAAACATTATTTCCATATCTTGTTCAAAAGGACGTGTTTCTAGGCTTTTACCCATAGCATAAATCTGTTGAATCATTTGATTAAATGCTTTCATAGACATGTACGAAAAAATGTAGTGGCATAGAGAAGACAACTTGAACTATTTGAAAAAATGCCTTAAAAGAAATGGGGTCTCATGGTGATGGAATGCCATTACAAACAAATGCACATCATGGCATTCCATCACCATAAGAACACATTTATTTTAGGCATTTTTTCAAAAATTTAATTGCCTTCTCTATGGTAAATTATTGCTTACTATTATGCTTTGATAGATATTTTTCCAAGCATCCATAGTTTGTTGGAAAACACCTATTTTAGGCTTTTAGCCATAGTAGCAAGGAAGCACAAGTAGTTTGATAAAATGCTTTGGTGCACATGTATGAAAAATGTGGTATCATAGAAAAGGTGGTGAGCATTTTGAAGAAATCCCTCAAAGAAATGTGGTCTCATGGTGATGGAATGGAATTCCATTGTGCCATGAGACTTCATTTCTTCAAGGAATTTTTTGAAACTACTAACCGTCTTATCTATGCTATTGCTTACTATTATGGTTTCATTGATTTTTTCCAAGCATCCATAGTTTGTCGTGCAGGTGCACCTTTGCAAGCACATGCCTCCATGTGAAGAAATTGCATCAAGTTGCTTATGTTGACTTTCTAAACAACTATATATTGAAGTTGAAATTTTGTCATCTATCAACATCTAGTTATTAGTTATGGAATGTGAAGTAATGCTTTGAGTTTGAATGATGTGCAATGCAACGTAACCAATGATATGAATATAAACTACACAAATATATTAAGTACAATTCATTAGTTAAACTCTTTATTCTATTACCTGTGTGAAGGTTTGAGTAAATCCACTAGCACTGGGAGGTGTTCCCTTGAAACCTCGAATATTACCCTGTTCAACATCCAAAATCACATATTAAAATACCATTCGTAAAATAATGCTATTAACATGTAATAAATTTATTATTGTTTACTAGTTACATACCTCGCCGATAGGTGTACTATAGAAATAAGTAGGTGGAGGGCCAATGTATCCAGTCTCAACACTGTGACCCTACAATTTTATTAAAATCATAAAACTAAATTAGTTAATCTTGCATTTCAAAATCGAAATTTAATATATTAAATTCAATGAACATGCTAACTTTTACCTGAGTACCAATTCCATATGCATCATGCAAAATGTCAGTTGCCCTCTCCATCTCCATAGCTACACATGGATCCTCTGTAGTAGCCTCCTAAGTTCCGGTGGGGTCATATGAACAAGTCACCCTGTAAGATTGACACACATGGGTTCGAAGGCCACCACTCGAAGACTCCCCTACATGGCATTGTAGAATAGGGCTAGTATGATGGATGACACTCTGGATCAAAGTGTTGATCGCTTGCAATGTCTCTATGTCAACACTCTCCATCACAATGTAAGGCATAACAACATGCTCATGAGGCGGGCTAGCAAGAGCTCGTCTCCCTTGCCGCATAGGATTTGGCTATGCATCGGGCCTATCCTGAGCCGACCCCCCACCTCTCCCTTGGAAGTCCCTCATATCAAAATAATTTGGGATTTTGTTCAATATGAAATCACTATATAGATTCCTAAGAAAATACTAGGTGACTTCACAACTGTTGCATAGTTGATCATCAAAGACCATGTACCACCTATCATAAAAATGGTTCCTAATCTCTTGGTGGTAACACCAATGAATAGGAAACCTCTTCGCATTGAGGCTAACATTTTGATTTGTGCGTGGGTCAGTGAATAATGAACACAAATCACCTTTTGTAATTTTTAAATCCTTTATTTGTTTATATGATAGTTTAACTGCATAATATGCCCTAGCCGCCTGCCTCCTATCTTGCCATCCAGTTATTTGTTTGTTAATTGAATCCACATTTTTTAACATATCTTTCAATGAATTTGTGAGGGTCATTCTTTCAGTGGTTGAACCATTTGGATCACTCAACCTACTAATAAAATCCTCAATTTGTTTTTTGTTGCTCTCAATCTCACTCATTAAATTTTGTTGAGTGCCAGGAGGGTGTTGAGAGATTGGTGGAGGAGGTTGTTGTTGAGGTTGATTTTCTTGTTTAGGATTTGGTTGCTCTTCTTGTTGAGAATTTTGTGGGTTTGCGGGTTTATTTGCATCTCCTACAAATTCAAAAATTTATATATCAAATATAACCTTAAACTAACAAAATCAACCTAAAACTAAGAAATTCAAAATAAATAGAAAACAATACTTACCTCTCCCCCCTCTTCGTTGTCGTGGCGCCATCCTTGCAAAGAAATAGCAACCGTTGTTGAAGATTTTTGCTCAATCCCTTCTCCTAGAACGTGAGCGCAAAAATGAGGGTTTTTGGTCGCGGGTAGAGTAGAAGAATAGTCGACATAAAATGAATCACTTTCACTTCTTCTTTTTTGCTTTTAAATTGCCATAACGCGAGCATGTTATAATGCGCTTGTGTTATGAGTTTTCAATGTTTTTTTTTAAATTGGCCACAAAATTGTAACCCAACTTCATGCACCTGCCCATTAGTGCTTCATCAAAATTTCAAATTCTCACCAAATAAATTTATTTTTTTCCAAAAAAACCTATTATCCAAGAAACCAGATTCAAATTTTTATAAATTCAATCCCTACATATTTTTCAATTGTGTTAACAACCCTTTCAAATTTTCATGTGAAGTTGTTTAAGTTTGTTTCTTAGTATTTTAATAACCCAACATGGTCCTGAACTAACCCTAGACCTTTTATATAGACATTGTTAAAATTTGTAGACAACAAATGTCATTGAAGAATTCAATTTAGTAAGAAAAAACTATAAACTTTTGTGATCGTTGTTTTGTCATAGGACTTTTACTTGAGTTTTAAAAGTTTAGAAATAAGATAGCATTCTATTTAAGGAAGTAATGTGAGGTCTAAAGACAAGTGAACAACTTGATATCTTAATTATTTTCAAATTTCACCCATTTTTATTTATTTCACTTATTTTTATTGCTAAATTATATATATGCCATGAGTCTAATACCAATTGCTAAAATTTAATTTATCTTCCAGTTTGCACTATAAATTTCACAACTAGTTTACTAGACCAGTCAACATTTGCTAAGGCATTAACTAATAACCACTATCAACTATATTTTTAACTACATTGCAATGGCGGGGATTAATCGTTATAGACTCTTGTTTGAATAAAGACTAGGAGTATACATTTCAAAATTGATAAAGGAGCACAATAAAGACTAATTAAGTATGGGGCTTGGTGGGACGCACCTTTGTCATGTTAGAACTAATTGATGATTAAAAAAGTCCCACATTCTTTATTGCACGTAGTAATAAATGATTAAAAAACCCCACATTATTTATTACACGTATCAATAAATAATTAAAAAACCCCACATTTTTATTACACGTATCAATAAATGATTAAAAACCCCACTTTCTTTACTACACATATTAATAAATAATTAAGAAAACCCCACATTCTTTATTACACAAATTGATCCATTATCAACATTTATCTATTATTGTAACAATTACTTATTATTAATGTCCAATCCATCAAACACTAACCCAACATACAGCTTGTTACAATCTGAATATTGCATTCAATGCAAACAAAAGCAATAAGCGTGTCCACCAATATGAAGTTAAAGAATGACCAAGTTTTTTCAATGGGTCAATAAAAGCTTATACGCGTTGAGAATAAAAGAAATCAATCCATAAGAAAACTGTGCTGCAATCAAAGCTTTTTTATTCTCTCCTTTCTTTCTGAAATTGATGTTTGGTTGGGTGGAGGGGGATAACTGAGTCTACTTTCACTGGGTATTACAACAGCTGTAGTTTGTCACTGTGCATTGATGAATCTGGTGCCATCTGTATTACGTAATTTACTTTATCTGTTTGGGATTCCAACCATCTTGCCTAATTAGCAGAAAGTTTTAGATTAGCTTTATCTTTTGTGAAATCTATAAACTACTGTAAAGATCATGGGAAATATAATAATGTCTGCTATCAGATTCTTTAGTGTATAACTACCATATTTATGGTGCTACTTTGATGTTACATGTATTTAAGTATATAGACATAATGAAAACTACATATATCAGTGGTTTACCTTTCCAATGCAGAGAATTTTTATTATTATAGATGTAGTTAAAGTAACTGAGCGATAATCATGAAAATTTACAGAGCCAACATTTATAGCAGGTGAGTATGATGATGTGCTTGGATGGCAGAGTTAAAAATGAATTGGCCTCCTCGGGTAGCTTCCAACCTGATTTACAATTTGAGATGATTGTGAAGAAGGCCAACCTATGGTCTTGGGACATCATCCTATTCATTCCCATGGTGGGTTATCTGTTGCTTCATGATCTTGATTTAATGGTCATGTATAGGAAAATTTAGAGGGGAATTTCAGTGTCTATCATGCTTTTCTTCGATGGATGTGAAGTTAGTTTTGAGTAGATCCTTAATTCTAATCCTAGGGGTAGATAACTATACCACTATTTATGGAGGTTTCTTGGTTCAAGAAATAATTTAAACTCTAATGCTTGGCTATACAAGGTAATGAAATTATCTCATTGAGATAGACTCTACTTTTGAGTCTTTGTTAGACGAATCATAGTCCAAGCAAATAGAATCTAAGTAAACATGTCTAAATACTTTTGACATTACTTTTTTAGATCTAGATGTTAAAGAAATGACATTTACAAAGTTAAGATTTTAATATAAAAGTCTTTGTATTTTTTTAATTAGTTAAAAAGAAGCTCTTTTGTCATTTTCTTATTTTTGTGTTCTTAGATCTATTCACAACATGAGTTTTTTCAATTATTTCATTACATTTATACTTGTACATATGAAAACTCCATTTATTTTTTAGTACAATGCAATAATAGAGACCAAGATACAAAAAACTTAGAGTAAATATAGGGCAATTGAAAGATATTTGTTTTGGGAAACACAAATGTGGGCATGAGTCCAAGGATATGAGTCCAAGGATTTGAGATCTAATGGCTTTGGTGAATTGTTTTTATTGTATTAGTGGTTTTGGAGGTTAAGATTTGGGCCTATGAAGGCACATTGGAGTGCATTGACAACTTCAAGACTACTTAAAAAGCAACAGGGATGATTATTGTCAATAGATTTGAATTTGAAGCTAATTTGTGGATATTAGTGAATTGAGATAAAGTTATGCAAAAATAGAGATCATAGAGACTAATATTGATTTCAAAGATTGTTTCTAGTGTCATAAGCGATGACTTAGGCTTACACGTTACACATCCTTTATTCAAAAGATATAGTGTAGAAAATTAATTAGTTCTTAGGAATATGATAACAATTCACTTCCATTGTTCTCTATTTATGCATGGCATTAACAAGCTTAAAGGATTTTGCATAAATAGTATAATAAACTATATGAAAAATTTTGAGGAATGAATTTTTTCATTGGTGTAAGTATTAAATAGTGACAAATATTTCTCTTTTAGAAAATAAGATATATGCAAATGCATAATACAATAATGAGTATAGGATTTACTTTAACTCCTATAATTTCTAGGATAAAAACCATAAATCAAATTGATTAGGAAATCTAATATGATTTTTTTGTGATAAATTAGTCATTGAAAAATATAATCATAGGGTTTTACATAAAAGGAAAAAATAATAACCAATAGGATTTTTTTTCAGGAATGAAATATTTAACAAGTATGGAATAGTGACAAATGTTCTTATTTTCAAAATAATTAGAAATGTATAGATTTTAAATAATTTTTTATGAAGAGCATAATATGTGTGTTAAGTCTTATAAATTCTAGCAAATCCAATAACACAATACACATTTTAATTTTTTTTACCAATGAACCTAATTTTTAAAACTTTTGGAGAAATTATGAGTGGGATCAGAACTTTCTAGAATCTTAAGATTGTTAAATGAGTTTCTCTAACTGAAGACCCGAATCTCTTAGCTACTTAGTTCTATCATTTAAGGGATGATACTTCCTAGATTATTTCAAAATGTATATGTTGCTAATATTAAGAAAGGCTGTGGAATAAACTAATTATTCTTAAATAAATTTTCCAGGAGAGTTCTTTCTTGGTTGGTAATGGGGGATTTTTTAATACCCCTCTCAATGAGGCTGATAAAATGGGAGGATCTCAAATTCCTCTGGATAGTATATTGTACCTAATGGAGTTTATCCATGATCAAGGTCTCTTTGACTTGGATTTACAAGGTGTCTCTTACACATGGACTAATCATCATGTGGGTGTGGCCTTATCCAAGTAAAGTTGCATCGTGTTCTAATATCTATGGATTGGTTTTCAAATTACTATTTCTCTCTCTCAGCTTTGATTTGTATTTGTTTGGACCAATTCTTGATCTCTTTCTCAGTTGAAAGGTTGAGAAGAAAAAAAAAATGGTTTCCTTTTAGATTTGAGAAAATATGGCTTAGACACCCATATCTTAAGGATAGAATTAAAGAGTGGTGACAAATCATAATCAAGGGATATGCTATGTTCAGGATGGCTAAGAAATTGTCCTATGCAAAATCTAAGGTGTGGAAATGGAATAAAGATTCTTTTGGTCAAATTTTTAAAATAAAGGAAACCATTAAGAAAAGGTTGGACGAGGTTCAATAAGAAATACATGTCAAAGGTATGGTTCCATGCCCTAAAATTTTCCAACTTAAAACAAACATTACTACAAAAAAATTTCAACTTGAAACCACTAACTTAAGGAAAAAATGAGTTCTAAGGTTTTATACCTAAATTGTTGGCATCATGTTTACGATGTCAACTCACCATTTTAACTATTCTAGGTTGATGTTTTCTCTAAGAAGTACTAAGACAAGTCAAGGTTTGCTCATTTTAAGTAATTGCACTACAATAACTTTAACTTCTATCTGACTATATTCATTCCCCCAATTAACAATAGAAAATATATAAAGAAAAAAAAAACTTAATTATGGAGAGTTTAAATGATAAACAACATGTAACATATACCACATAATACTTTACATTAAAAACCATAAGTCACAACTCACATCAAACAATCAAACATATTATTGCAAGACATTTAGGAAGAAGAAGACCTCAAAATGCTATTATCCCAACAATGGTAGACTCTCTTGGATGGATAGTCTCCTCCTCTCTCCAACAATCTCCTCCTCTTCTTCCTCCCAAGATCTCCCAAAAACAAGATCACGAAAGTGAAAAGAACCAAAATAATCCAAGTAACCCTCTCTTCTCCATAAGAAAGGAGTCTTAAATAGGTGCAAGAGATAACTTCCTCCCATAACCAACATAACCACTTAACCACCCTCTCTTCTTCGTACTTTTATGAGTGGGTCCATAAAAGAAGGGTTAAAACACTTTTTATAAGACCAAAAATAAGAAAAATAACCTTCCCACCTATACCTTTAGGTTGTAGGTGTAACACCCCGCCAAGGAACCCCAGAGGACAACACTAAACATGACATAATAACGAAACATTTTTTTTTATTATAAAAAATAATAGTGGAATGTATAACATAACATAAGACATAATCTAATCCTATGTCCTCTAAGGTTCCATGACTACGTTACTAACATATCTATTAAACAAGAGCTAGAATTGTATCATTAACTAATATTTCAACATGATTTATCTAATAATCAAGTTCATTTTAATCCACCACATTAAATGATTTTACAATATGAATTTCCATAACATGTCATCAGCTAAACAAAATTAAAGAGCATTATAAATAACCAACAAATATATATATATATATGAATTTTATTATATGAGAGTACATAATAATCTGTTACATCGTTACATTATTTACAATAATGCTTCCCTGAGTACATGTGGGAAGAATACATCAAATTACAATAAATGATACAATGGAATACAATCCACTACACATACATAAAGATTGTCTTCTCAAACTGGAACATGAATTGGAATCTGCTACACAAGGTACAACGCACACGAACATGCAACAAGGAAACCTAATGGAGGAAAAATCACCAACCTCCTGACCATGTGGAACCCTAAGTGCCACCCCCTATGCTAGGAGATAACACAAGGTCTCACAACAAACAAACAATCAAGTTGACAATAGATTAACATAAACAAGGCTATACATGACTCCAACACAACACTGCTAACAACATTAACATTACATACAACACATGCATCGCTTCCAAAGGCATTCACACAATAGAAGGGAAAAAAATAACTAGGGATGCTAAACTGCTATAGGGAAGAGTGTCATCACATAGCTTGATATGGGTTATCCTAGAAAATATTCCTAGGCCCTAACCTCCATCCTGGGTTATCTTGGCAACTTCTATCGATCCCTGGCCCCCATACAAACTCATGCAAAATCAACATACCTTTCATGAGGACAAGGTAGTTGATCTTTCCATTCCAGACATTCCCATCTCATCTCAATCCTATATGAACACTTGAGCCATGAGTGAGGCATACCATTATCTTGATTAATGTGAAATCTACCCATTCCCCCTAATTCATTATTTAGGTTATCACTGGATTAAGAAACTCTTGAATGGGTTATACTGGACACCACTTTGGGTTCCAACCCCTATTGAGAGCCACTCCCCCTACTTGCAATTAATAAACCCTACACAACCAGTAAGGTATTTACCATCTTGCAAACTTAACCTATTCACATGAATCTGACACTCAAAGCAAGGTATTGACCATCTTGCCCACATGTCACAATCACAAGAATGTATACACAGTGTAAGGCATTGACCCTCTTGCACACAAATCAAAACATTACCAACCACTTCCAAGTGAAACAAACATAAAAACCATACAAACAAAATACTTCCTCCCAAGCCTCTAGAAGCCTACTGTATCCTCTTGCACAAAGGACTCTCACTTTTGAACAATTACTAAAATCACCCCAAATTCCACTAATCAAATACATTATCAAAACAAGAACACAAATAAACAATGCAACCATGAATGACTCCATATAAAACATCACTTCCACATTTTATATTGCTCATTTTAACTTAATCCATATTTTAATTAAAAGATTATTTATCTATGTAAGATATGAATCAAATCCTTTTAATTAACTGAGTTTGAGTAAATCAATTTGACCTATTCAATACTTAATTTACTTATCAAACATAACCAATTATTTACATATGAAGAATTATTCTTTTATTAAAACCATTATATATATATATATATATATATATATATTAAAACAAACAACAGTTTTCAGTTAAATACAATCTTTCAAATTAAAATGAGATATACATATATTTACACACATACGTATATACTTATAAAAATCAAATGCTAATCTTAATAAGGTTCATCCAAATAGAAAACACAGTACTTAGTACCGAAGTCCTGCTTGATAGGAAAAATGTAGAACCAAGTATCGATATAAAACACAACACACAGTTGAGTTGCAAAACATAAAATATATGTTGTACAAAGTAACAAATGTAAATATAATTTTCATCCATCGATAAGGTTTTGAAGTGCTAATATGGGTAGTAAAATTTCACATCATACAATGTCGATTCCCAAATCAGATTCATCGAATTACATATAGTTCAAATGCCAAGTATAAATCATACCATCGTTTTGAATCTGGGATATTTAGCATTGAATAAATCACATAGTAAAAAAAATCGCACATTCAACATCGATTTCAACACTTCCAAATTCTAAATCGTTACAAACAACATATCATCAAATCATATATAATTCAAATGACCATCACAAGCAGATTCATCGAAGTCACATGTATTCGCATGTTAAGCACATAACGCATGCACAAAATAGTTTGATTGCTAAATACCAAAACTTAACCAAGGATGAGGACTTGAAATGTTCAACATTGAAATTTCACACAGGAAGTAAATGTTCATGGCACAGCTTGAGGAGAGGTTTGGGCTGGCGCGACCTTAAAAAGGCTTTAGAAATTCTCTCTCCAACGATACAGGCTAGGTTAAGCCTTCGCCGCAATGTGAAGCTTTAACCAGTTGCCTCTAATGGATGTCATCTCATGGAGGAATATGATTGCAGGACTGTGCAAAGTTGGTTTGCGAAAAAGGCTTAAGAAACTTTCAAACCAATGCAATTGGTAGGCATAAGAGAGGCACACAAATCAGATTTGTTGAATAGGCTACAAAAACTTTCAAGCAAATGACAAACAGTTGGGAGAACTCGCCACAATGCAAATGGTAGGAGGACATATGAAAATGCAATGATTGCAAGATTTATAGATAAAAATGAATACTTTATTTTTTTTATACAGAAATAAAATAGATGATTATCACATTTCCAAGCACATCAAACAACCAAGCATTTGTTTTAACAGGGAAAGAGAGGGTATTCAATTACATTAATTAGAGAAACAAAACAAAGAACAAAGAATGAAGCCAACCTGGATCCAACGCTGGCTGAGACGGGAGTCCGATGCCGAGATCAATCTTCTACAACAACAACAACTTCTTTAAAATCCCCAATTCCACACAAAATTTCCAACATATGAAATTTTCTTGCGGACATATTTACTTCCCTTCTCAAAAAACAGAATGAATGCCTCCCAAAAATCTCCCAAAAGGATAATTATTTACAAAAGGAAGGCTGTTCAATTTTTGAAAACAAAAACTAATAAAAATCTCTAAAATCCCAAAACAAACATCAAGTTTCTTTTTCAACCATCTATTCGAAGTTATGCATGTGCTCCATAAAAAACCTTTCTATCTTTTTATATTATTTTTACTATTTATTAATTACAACATCCATTATAATTTTTATTTTATTTTAATATATATATTTATATCTAATTATCAAAATTCCCTTTTAACTTAATAATTTATTTTAATACATTAATTAACCAAAACAACATTTATCAAACACATTTAAATTAAACAAACCAAATATCAACAACAATTACCTAAACCCTGACTAGGGTCGAAAAGCTAGACCAACTAACCACAAACATCTAACAACATTGATGAGGTAACATACTAGATACTCATCCTCTTCGAGGATGATGGTTATGGTAGGGGACCAAATGTTACCTCCGATCAACAATTCCATTGGGTTTAAGGCACGCTCAAACCTACCCATTCAGGTGGAGTTGGTGCCTAGTACCTACAACCTGCAGCACACAAAACAGTCATGCATATGTATAATCATACAATTAGGAACATCGTGAAAGGGAATCACAACGTCGCAGGACACTTACGAGTGAGTGATGTGACACTGTCCCTTTCACCCAACACATCAATCAAGTAACCACATCAACTCATAACAATCAACTACATAACAAACAAGATAAGAACAATCACTAGATAATCACATAAAAGTCATGATCAGATAACCACATAGTACTCACGGTAGAATTAATCCACATAATCAAATAAACCATATATCAATCGTAACATGTGCATAAACTCAAGTAATAGAAGTATCATCAAAATATCATCGTAGCAATAAGTCCAACATCAAACAAAGTGTCATAATGTTTGATCCTAAATAGATCAACTACCAATCTATCAGAGAACAGTATGAGGGGCACTACAGTAGGCCAACTTTTAACACATGAAACACACCCTAGACTCCATAAAAACACATTTAAATTCACTTAAAATTTTGAAATTCAAAACTTGCAAAAATCATAATTCACATAACACATGGCACTTGAAAATCACATAACCCCACATAATAATTAGTAACTCATAGGATCCTATGCCAAGGTCCCATTCCATGCATAAAACACAAAGTGGCTAAGTGATTCCCTACTAATTCGATCAGCATTAGAGATCCCTACATACTCAACGAAAGGTGTTAGTACGATATATAAACCAAAAGAAACACATTACATTTACATATAATCACAAATCAACTAATATAACATATATATGATTCATCATTTCAAAATACATTAATCAAATATCCATATCAATATTATTACATGAACAATATAAAACATCCATCAGGATTGCATATCATCATAAATCAACTTTCAATTAGATATCGTATATGATTCATTATTTCATAAATGCATTAATCACAATGATCGTAAAGGGTATTAAATTAACTACATAAAACATAACATCCATAGTTATATCATTACCACCCGTGGAAATAAAGTGTGCATCATCCATAATTACTATATGCATTAATCAAATGATCTCATTAGAGGACATCATATCAATTAATTTAGAAACAAATTGTAAATAGCTAACATGCATAACTCCTAATTATTTATTATCCACAACAATTAAATAAACACCATGATTATTCATCCAACTAGTAAAAATCAAGCACCAACCCATATCTATTGATCATCATAAAATCAATAGCCATATAGAAATCAACTAGCATCTAGGAATGGGAAATCATTTTCGTATTCACATAAGATTAATCATCAGATAAATATAAGACAACTATAATGAGTAGCAATTAGCTAGGTTCCATCACCTATTCCAAATCCAAGATTATTCTATATAATCTTAAGAACATAAAAATCATTCCCATGTAAACCAAGCTATCACCTACTATTTTTAGTAATTCGATCTATTTGGGTTCATATGGATACAAAAAATTGACCCCGGGGAGTGAAATAAGAAAATAAGATTTTTGGTGAAAGAATCATCTGAAAATCCTATATTGTTTGGAAGATATTAAATTTTCATCCCACGAAATTTCTCCAATGAAGTTTAAAACTAAAAATTGAGGCCCTTTGGAGACCTGGAACAAGGTGAAAAATCTTTGATCTTTCAAATTTGGCAGAAAGTGGTTGTAGATCTCTTCACAAGCTTTCCAATGATATATTACAATTGAAAATCTAACTATTAGATCAAAAGTTATGACCTCGAGAAGTTGTAAATATATAAATACAAAATTTTAAAAAAAATCTTCTAGAGTGGGAAATAGACAGTGGAATTTCTGGCGCCAAAATGGGGTTACACCTTCCAAAATATTCTAAAATAGTTACACTTGGTTAAAGAGGGAGAACAAGGGTTACAAAGGGGAGCTTCGATAGTGCAGATTGTGGTTTTTGACTTGCAGATTTCTGTAATGAGAAGGCCTATGTGACTGTAGTATGTTATTTTTTGGGTATTGTAATTTCACTTCATCAAGATCATAGAAAACAATTATTTCTTTTTGCATTTTTTGTTTATCTCTCTTATTTAATTGTGTGTGTGTAATTTTATAAGAGGAGTACCCTCATCTATATATATATATTCCACTCAACATTTAAAATTATCCTTAACCTAACTTTCATTTCAAAAGAAACCAATCAATACCTAAATAAGTTATTTTATAACTAATACAACCTATGATTCCATACACCTTTCATATCTTGAGACACATCACACATTCATAATGAAGGAGACCATAGGAACCTATACACTAGAATATCGGGCGATTAACCAAAGAAAGAAAAACAAAACTACCCAACATGTTAGCTATGGAGAAAATAAAATGTGATTACGCTAAAGAAAACACATCGATATCCATTAATATGGGAAATGACATTCCCTCATGATTATCACTATCTTTTCCAAGAAATGCATGCAATACAACATCAACAAGCTCCAAATTAATATAACCTTAGAAAGAAACAATTATTTATACTAATCCCATAGAGTCATTTTAACACGTTGATCCACATAATAATAATTCGTATACCCTTAAAACTTTAGTTGACTCTATTTTATTTTAAATCAAGGAGATGGTGAAATGGGAATACCTAAAACCTACAAATCTATTTTTAAAAACTTTCCTTTTAAAATATATAACACATTTATTTTATATCCCTCTGTCATATCTCAATCACTCCCACTTTTAATCTTTTTAGGCTCACCTACACCATAATAGAACTACATTTTCATCCTAGAAATTGCTTATATTTTTCATTATATATGAAGATAAGAGTATTCAAGGGATAAGGAAAATAGGTTTTAATAATATATATTTTTATTTTACTTTAGAACTAATCACAAGTGAATAAGGAATTTACAAAAATTCTTAGAATTAAAAAGGATACATCCTATAAATTCATGCTACTACTCATATTTTCTTATTTTCTCAAAATTCCTTTCACACAATAGGATAACTCAATTGTTATATCAAGAAAGATTCTTAGCGTCATGCCCATACAAACCCAACTAATAATACCAATACCTAACACAATTTTTATTTTTTTTTTACCACAATTCCATACGCTAGCCTACTATAGTTTGTTTTCAACATACATACTTCAAGCTCGGTAGAGCAACATTTGTCCATTCTATCACAAAATTTACAATGAGAACAACTTTGATAACATTCAAGGCTATAATTTTATCTTTACAATATCAAGGTAGACCACCTATTTATACCAAGTGGGACTAACTTATATGACTTAATCATATAATACATCTTGGAAATCCTTTAGTATAACCCTAATTTTAAATCCTCAATTGCTAATTTTTCCAAGCACATAATTACATTAGCTAATCATTAATTAGTACAAGAGTTGATGGGTGTTGTTGTACGTGGAAAGGAAATGCATGAACAACATCAAGCAAAAAAAATCACTTTCTAAAGCATAATTGTTCTAGACATTTTAAGATACAACTTTGCAAGCAACACAATTGTAGAGAACAAGAAATGTACAAATTTGTAGGTAAACACATTAGTAATATTCTTAACTTATGATTGAACACACACATCTTCAAAATACTTGATCCATGAGAAGTCCCTAAAATAGATGGATAATAATTATGCGATCAAAGGCTTAAAGGAAATATTTTCCTACTGATATATATATATATATATATATATATATATATATATATATATGTTGCAAGAATGTTTCTCATATTGATTCTTACGCAATCTTGAAAATTCTAAATAAAGGAGCTATACCCATTCATACTATATTTAAAATCAATTGAGGAAAAAAATAAATAGCTAAGTAATCCTTTGAATTAATAAGTTATAGAGGATGACTAAATCATGCAGGTGATAGAGACCAATCATACCTTATACATGAATACATCTAAGTTTTTATTTCAATAAACATAAGGTTAATTAGGGATATAGTGTAGAAGAATTTATTTCAAGCATAGTTATGTTTTATTTTATTTTATTTTTAATTCCTTTACTCATAATAATGTATAACTAAAGTCTATGCAAAACAATTAAGCATGTATTGCACTTAAAATTTTAGAATAAATCCTTAAGCCATTTAATTATCCTTTTTATCTAATGATAATACTAATCAATATGAAATTATTGATAAGAAGTCTAAAAATATATTAGGTTTTGAGAAGATAGTTAAATTCATGAAATGTTATGCATACCAAGTATGTATATAGAAAGTATGATAGTCATAAGTAGAGTCCCAATTTAGATTTTATAACCTATCTATACATAAAAGAGAATACTAAGGAAGAGTCACCCCGACCCAAGAAAAATCCATATATGTGCTTGACATACCTTTAAGGTTTAATTATTACGAGCATGATGCTAAAAAATTTCTTAACAAGGTACTTGTTAGGATCCTTGGGTCTAATTTTGAAAATCAACCACTTGCACTAGTGTTAGCTAGCTAGAGGAGGAATATTAGAATTATAAATAGTTCACCCATATGGTAAATCTCATAAGTCACATTTTCCACTACACAAGTTATCAATTAAAATATAAATAAAGTATATATATGACTTTTTTCTTACAACATGTGCATAGAAATGCTTTTGATGTCACACCACTCAATTCTAAAAACATAGATCACATAACTCTAAACTCATATAATCAGTTCATAGAATGAGGATGATTAGAGTTCAGAGTTTTCCTTTGAGAATCCATAAAAATCATAATGCCAAACCACCACAAGGATGTTGATCTCTAAGTTCTCTCAAGGAAATCCTTAATAGATAAAAGTTATATCCATCTCACACAAACCTCACTTACCCTTCTACAATACCTTCGCCATCCTTTTTACCACATATGATCTATCAAGAGTAAGATAAATTCACTATATGCCGAAAGAACAATATTGATAAAGTTTTGGATATAAATATTACGATACATTCCCAAGCACAAGAAGCAAGCCAATTTCAACTGATAGTAGTGGAAGGCCAAGGGGAAAATTTAGTTAATATGGGAATCAGGGGTGGTTAAAAAGGGGTTCTGGATTAGGTTTTCAATTTTCGGATTTTGTTATGTATGAGTCAATCCAATTGGGACATATGATGTAGAAATTTTGATGGGATGTAACTGGTAGATTCATATATGGGCTTTGCAAAACATATTATAATTCCCTCTTATTGGGATGATCTTGTCGAACTTGTATCTAATCGAGCTACAATCGAAGGTTTTCTTCCTGGTTCTTTCCTGTCGGTATGCTCTTTGAACCAGGTTTTTGTATTATCTTATTTATATATAATATATTATAAAATATTGGCTTGCCACTTTTGCTAAAAATAAATAAAATTTGATAAAGTCTCAAAAAATTGTCAACCAATGATAAACCATATATAAAAATAAAGTTTTCAATGGTGTCCATCAAAATTAAAATCAAAAGCACAATAACAAGTCATTGAGGCAGCAAAAAATTCCCAAAATTTCAACAATCAAATAGTGAAAATTTTGAAGATTGTTATCTTAGTAAATTGAATAAAAGTCATAGTAAAATTAAACAATAAATAAGTCCTAGATACAATCACCATATGACTTCAAACAAGTCACCAACGGGAGAAAAGAGGAGAATGCATCAATCCCATAGAGCTCCTTGTTTATTCACCATACTACATACCCCACACATCTTTAATAAAAATACACTTAAGTTCATTCCCGATCCACAACCCAAACACGCTCGATGCACAACATAAACTATTGAGTCACTAGAGGATCCAAATAACACCACAAGAAACATCAAATGTTAAATACCTCAACAAGCATATGAGCTCCATAAGGTTCCAGATTAGAGAACCTCGCTCTGATACCAAATTTCATGCCCTAAAATTTTCCAACTTAAAACAAACATTACTACCAAAAAAATTCAACTTGAAACCACTAACTTAAGGAAAAATTGAGATCTAAGGTTTTATACATAAATTTTGGACATCACGTTTACAATTTCAAATCATAGTTTTAACTATTCCAGGTTGATATTTTCCCTAAGAAGTACTAAGACAATTCAAGGTTTACTTCTTTTAAATAATTGCAGTACAATAACTTTAACTTCTATTTGACTATATTCATTCCCCCAATTAAACAATAGAAAAGATATACTAAAGAAAAAAAAAAAATTATGGAGAGTTTAAATGATAAAAAACACAACATATACCATAAAATACTTCACATTAAAACCCTCAAGACACAACTCCCATCAAACAATCATAACAAATTATTGCAAGACATGTAGGAAGAACAATACCTCAAAATTATATTATTCCAAAAATTGTACTACTCTCTTGGATGGATAGTCTCATCCTCTCCAACAATCTCCTCCTCTTCTTCCTCCCAAGGTCTCCCAAAAACAAGATCACTATTATCAATTTTTTGCCACAGCTCAATTGATGGAGCTGGTTGGACATTGTTATATCTTAAGGTGAAATTATAGATTATTCTTAAGTGTTGTTTGCATCGTGTTCATTGTTCGTTAAGTGACAGTTGAGCATTAAAAAGAGGAAACTGAGTTTCAGAAGTGCCATTCAATGTTTTACAGTTAAATGAAGTACAAAATTGAGCATATAAACAATAGAGCATTTTAAATGCTTTCGTTCATTTCATGAAGTGATTCATAATTACATAGCTTCATTTGATTGCAAGGATTCAAATGATAATACAACATTGCATTGAAATGCATTTTTATTTTCGAAATGAAAAGCATAAGATGAAATCATATATCCACACAAGCCGTGGATGGGACTGTCAAAGTGCATCATTAATAGCACACTACACTGTGGAAGATGCGAAAGAAGAAATCACATAAGTAACAACATAATCATCATTGCCTGATTGGCTGATGGTTGACGCTGAAGTGGTGCAAATTTGTCTTCTCGAGCTCCGTTGACCTACAGGAAGGAAAAGAGGGGATGTTAGAGGCTCCGATTATGAAGACACCTATATGAATCACCAACAATAGTGCAACCTGTTATCAATCATACATTGAAACAATCAGGAAAAGTACATAAGAAATGAGTTGAAGGAGAAACATCAATATGATCACTATATCTTGTTTTTTATGCTAACATTGTCCGTTTCCTTGTGTAGGTAAAGGAAAAATCACGATGTTGTTTATTATTTGAAGACCAAGCATGTGGAGGAAAACGGGCTCCCACAAGGGTAGAGCTCGGCATGGTGCCCTTACTCATTACAAGTGGGCTGATAAAGAAGTAGTAATTACATCATCATATTCATCAGGAAAAGAAATGATATACAATTGAAGAGTTAAACAAAATTATCTATCAAGCATTAAACCAACTGTGCATTCATAACAGTCAGGTAAATTCTTTCTGAAAGCTACAGGTGAACAGTGAGTTTAATCCGCTCAATTAATTCAACTGAGTACATTTATATCAAACGTTGTTGTATGGATCACGTTATTTTACAATTAGTGTTATTTGTTCGTCATGATCATATATCAGGATCGATTCATCAATGTTCTTTCTCACAACTAAGGATAGTGATCAGGCATACATTATGACTTAATGAAGAGATTTTTTTTAATTTTTATCTCAAGAGAGAATAGATTTACAAAACAGTTTGTTAAATGGAGCATAAAAATGCATGAAGAGTGCCAGGTTGAAGACCAAGAATATGGAAGTTCTGGCAATCCATTGACATGATTAAAAAAATAGCCAGTTTCATTATGGCTGAAAGTGCAAATGATTGTTTTAAATAGAGCTACTGTATTGCTGTTATTTGAAAGTAATGAAAGTAACAATTAAGATATATTGATCAAAAGAATTGTTCTGTCATGATTCCAAACTGTATTTTCAAAGATTTCGAATATTAGACAGGAAGTGTGCACAGTGTTGACAAAGGTTCAGGTGCATAAAGTTATTTCCAGACTGGACATCATGTTTATAAGGAAATGGTATGGATGAAAGTTTGAAGTGAATCCGATTGTGAGTGCACAGGAATTAATATGCTAGCTAATCTACAGATTCAGTTAAAATGAATTATGTGTGCAAAAAGGAAACAGTATGGAGGACAGTAGAGTAATACAAACAAAAGACACATTTCCAGAATCTCATATACCCGAATGAGAGTTTTCAACAGTAGAGTAAGGAATATGTATTCTTCATAATGTTATACAATCAGGTGGATTTTTGTCAAAAAGTGAGATCTATATAGTGTTCTTATGGTCAAGCTGAGCTACAACAGAGAATGAATCTAGCTGCATATATCCTTCAAAAAATTTAAAATGCTATATACAGGAGATTTAGAATTTCAGAACATGTAAGGAAATGCAAAAACTAATCATGAATCGAGCTCAAATTTTACACAGATACCAAAAAAAATAAAAATGTGCAGTTTTATTTATTTTTTTAGAAACCCACATTAGGGGTTTGAACAGAAAGTACGGCTTTTACAATTTCCAGTGACACCCATGTCAGGGTTTTTATGAAAGCCATGAATATTATGACTTGCAGTGATACCAATGAGAGGGTTGGTTAGGAAGGTACAGGAAGTAATGCAAGGTAATGTTGGTCTAACTTCGTAAAAGAAATCACAGAATAGATACATTTTCTTTAAAAATTACAAATACCCATATGGTCGTTCTTGTTGTTTCAGAAGTGTGAAATATACAATTGGTCTTTTGGGTCGAGCCCAGGAAAAACTTCAAATGCCTAGATTATTATGCAATGGTCGTGGCATGGAGGAAACCTTTGGCTCGCGAAGGTTCATTAACTCTCAAGATAAACCCTGTTGAGTTGCCATCAGATCTTAGAGATCAACTTAAATATGAAAGAAGGGTTCTTCTATAAATTGCCATCAAAGACTCATATCAAGCCCACAACCTATCTTAGTTTTTTTTACATTTGTAAGCTTGTTTGAATGAAAATAGCAATAGTAATAATGTCTTACCATTTTTTTCCTGTATAACATCAAAGGAGCCTTGTTCGAGTTCACACTAAGCCTTCAAGATTAGGACTTGAGCTCGTATAAAGGAACACAGAAAGATCCAGATAACAAAACAACAAGCACACAAGTAAAGAGATCATCAGATTTGTATCATATAGCCATGACCAAAGCTTTATAAATCTCTAAACCCCAAGTGAAATGCCAAGGCGAGCTCATGAATGGCGAATACAAGAGAACCCAGATAGCAGGGAAGCACAGGAAGAAAAGTATCAAAAAAACTGAGCTAAAGTCGTGGCCACAAGACCAAAGTGGCTCAGGGATGGAAGACATAAATAGTAGCTCACCTTAGGTGTTGTGTAGAAGAGAAGCCTGCCAACGAAGTTCTCTCATGGAGCTTTCAGACAAGCCCAGACTCATATCAAGGCGGCCAAGAAAGGAAAAGTTACAAGAATGTAAAAGAAAATCAGGAATAAAGCATGAACAGGCCACGGCCTTAATGGCTTTTCTCACTCTTTGAATGAAGTAAAGAACTACAATAACAAAAAAATCAAGCTTACCCAATCAGAACTTGACTGAAGGAAAAAGTAAAGACTCTTTTCAATGTAAATTACAGTTTGAGCTCAATCATGGTGGCGGCACTATCCTTTTAGCTAGAGCAAGTTTTTCCAAATGATGATAGCAAAAAATGAAATAATTTTTAGGGTTTGACCTTTTGGTCTCATGCCCTAATTCGAGCCAACATTATAATTGTCTAGAATATTCATAATTGTCAATGGTATGTGGGAAATTCGAATTAGGGTTACCTCACATTATGAATTCAAAGTCTGAAGTTTAATATTTGAGGGGTCAAACTCTAATATGCCTAAGTCAAGCTTTGAAGAGTGATGGAGTTATTTTCCTAAGGCTTAGGGTTATTTGTTAATATAGGGGGGTGAACTTAGAGAGATTTATGATTAATGATGCCTTGGTGAAGAATAGACAAGTGGAGATATTTTTTATTTTAATTGATTTTGTGAGAAATCAATAAGTGTTTTAAAACCATTGCACATTTGACACTTAGGGTTTTTGTTTGCAATTGATTTTAGAGAAATCAATTAAGGATATTGATGTGAGGATAATATGCCTTGATATATTTTTATGATTTTTTTAAAGAAAATCAATGCATTGTAATGGAGAGATAAGGTTGGATTTCTTTTTGCAAAATATTTTGCAATCTTTAATTGCAAAAATAGACAAATTGTAAAATATGCAGTGTTGTAAAGTTGAATCATAAAGCAATCCTTATATATTGTTTTATGATTTCTTGCTATTTTTAGCATATTGTATTGACTTTTTCTCTTGGGCGGATTTGAGTCTCATCTTGGAGAGATAAGGTGTTTTTCTGGCTTTTAAAGCAGATTCAACCTATTTTTAGAGGCTTTACAGTTTGATCATAAAAGCAGTGTGCTTTTTTCTACTTTTATGCAGTCTTTTGAGACATTTTGGAGCTTTTTTCCTTGAGCTTCTTTGTGAGCTCGGATTAGGGTTTCTTGGAGATATATTTTGAAAAGACTTAGTGTTTTCTGGCTCCTCAGTTCAGATTTTAGTTTCTTGCTCATACACATTTTTGAGCTTGTAAACCCTTTTGTACTCAGTTTGAGATTATGGTATACTCCTTCAGTTGAATAAAGCAACACTCCTATTCCTCAATTATGTTTTTGTTGTAGTTTTCATTCGATGTTATATTGTGACTTCTATTTTGCAGAATCCTTATTATGTCATAGAATTGTAATTTTGGTACAGAAAGTTCATAGAATACAGGTTGCATGTTTTATTTAAGTTTGAATCTTCATGCAAATTATTCATGTGTTTAGTGTTCATGAGGAATTGTGAAATTTTGTTGTTTTCTGAAAGCTGTTTGTGGGAAAAAACCAGAGTCATCATTAAGTTATTATCAAGTCCTAAAAATCACTTTAAATAATAGTCTTCATTTCAGTCATCTTTCTCTATTTCTTTCCTCAGAAGAATCTTTAGAATAGGATCAATCATTCAGAGAATCGACTCACTCTGGAGATTCCTTCTTCGTTCAGATCACCCACATCTGAAGAAGGTTTCCATGTTTCAGTAGATTGTTGAATCTTGCATTCAGCAGGGTGCAAATCTAATTGACAACAGTTTTTGGCACGCCCGGTGGGACTCTGAAAGCCATTTTCAGAGTAATTTTGATATTTTTAGTTTGTTGTTTGGTGTATGCAGTAGATTTTCCAGCCTTCTGGAGGCTTATTACAATATACCTGGTGACTCTGATTCTATTTTTGCATGCTAGTGCATCCTGCACATGAGAAAGATATAGACAAGATCAAGTTTTGTACCCTTCAAGTATCGAGAGTTGTCCCCATCACATAGAAGAGGCAGAACAACAAGGAGGATTTTTGAAGCACCCATAAGATCGAAGTCAACACCTCTTGTTTTCAGTTCCTTGGTGTTATCACCAGGAGTTCCAGTTCCAATCTCACAAGTACCGCCAATGGTAGCACCAAGGTAGCACCCATTCGCACCTTTTAATGGAGGTACCCCATTAAACATCCTTCAGCGTGATGGCATACCAGTTGCAGCCCTTAGAGGTCTGCCATACTTCACCGGGAAGGATTTCACCACACCAATCGAGCACATCCTTGGCGTAGCCATGTTATGCTCAGTGCATAATATTACGCAGGAGAACGTCGCGCTAAGGTTGTTGGCTATGTCACTCAAAGGCAAAGTGTTACAATGGTTCAAAGGTCTCGTAGCCAATTCAATCGTGACATGGGATGCGTTAGTTAATGGTTTATATCAACATTGTGCTGATAAATCTAACAACTTGTCTTTGTTAGAGCAGCTGAGCACCATTCAGAGGGTGCCACACGAGCACTTGGCTGACTTCAATTACCAATTTCAGAGAACCTGGGATAGGATTCCTGCAATGGTAAAACCTTTACCAGCACACACTCTTCTATTTTACTTGAAAGCTTTGAATAGTAAAATTGCAGTTATGACTCGGTCTATGGGCAGGCTTACACTCCCTAACGCCTACAATATAGCCATTAAAGCTAAAAACTGCTTCATCCAAGCTGGAGACATAGCTCCTAGACCTCTTATGCATTTGTTTCCAGAAATACAACCACCTATCCCTACTGTTGTACTTCCCTTGGCTGTTGTCCCACCTGTTTCAATGATAGGATATCATAGCACAACCCAAGAGGTTGTTGTCCCAGCCCCAAATCAAGAGATGCAGGAGATTAAAAGCATATTAAAGACCTTTGGGAATGATATCTTGACTATTAAAAAGCATGTTGGTCAAGAACATAAGCCTTATCAAGCCCCTTATCAGCAAAACCAATAGAATAGACCCATTTTTCAAAATGATTATCAAGCCCAAAGAAGGAATTTTAACCCTAGGCCATTCCAGCCATACAATCCCAACGTAGCCAGTTTTTCAAAGGAACCTGTGCCTCAAAATAATGTTTCCCAGGATTGCGATTGGTGTTATCCATGCAATCAGCCCCATAACCAATCAACGTGCACCAATGGAATGAGAAATCAGGCTTTAATGGTTCAAAATAGCTATGCTGGTTCAAAAAATGTTGCAGATCAGAATCAAGAACAACAAGATAACGTGGAAGTTGCCTTGCTGAACTGGCAGAGCTTCGAATTCTGTGGCATAAATGGCCAAAGTTGGCAAAATTCTCCTATTTCGGCTAATACCAAGTTAAAAAAGAGAGCTATGGATCCAGGACAGCAGGCTGGAAGTTCACAATAGCAGCCTATAATCAGTAAACAGCCTATGTCATCAGATGTTAACGCTGTCGTGCAGCCTAAAATGCAGATTTTGCAAAGAGGCCAGAAGATACCTAGTAAGGAATAGTAAAAAATGCATTCTCAACCTTTGCAGAGGCAAAACGATGTTGCTGTCACAAAAAACCAGTAGAAGGTAAATTCTTCATCATTCAATATTATTGAGCATCTCAAGAAAGCCACTATTAGTATGTCGGTATTAGATGCTTTACAACTTCCAAGGTAGAAAGGTTTATTGTAGAGTGCATTGGCTGCGTTGTCTATTTCTGACAACGCTAATCAAGGAGTTGCAAAGGTCGTGCTTGCTAATGACCTGGAGGATAAAAATGAACAAAAAAGGAAAGAGGTAAAGCCCCCTTCGTTCTATTTAAGTCTGATTATTGGCGATAAAATTGTTCATAATTGTATGGTTGATTCTGGTGCCAGTAGTTTAGTCATGCCTAAGAGTTTAGCTGATAAGTTAGGTCTTGTCTACGAGCCTAATCCTCAGAAAGGCATAGTTCAATTAGATGGGTCTGTTGTTAAAACTACTAGTATTATCAAAAATTTGGCTCTTACCTTGCACGTATCCCTGAGTTTTTCTATTCATCAAGATATACATGTCATTGACTTACCGCCGCACTTTTCCATTTGTCTCTCGAGGGATTTTACAGCCAAGTTGGGAGGGTTTTTGTCTTCTGATTGGTCTCATTTGTTTTTTAGAACAAGGTATGGTACGAAAGTGACCATAAAGTCTGAGCCTCTCGCCAAAGACCATATCGAACCATACTCACCAAATCCTATAAACGCTAACCTCTATATCACCTCTACACTGGAGGAGCAAACCATGACCTCAGACTGTAGCACCCATGTAGACAATATCAATCTAGATGAATGGGCAGCCGAAGATCACGAGCTTGATCCATTTCAGCACACAGATGAGATAGGATTATGAGTCTATATGATTCGAGAGCCTGATTGCGATATGCCTAATCTTTGTAAAGAGGAAGAACAGTCTGCAGAAGCTGTTGGAAATGAGCTTTGGAAGCTTTATTTTGACGGTTCGAGAAGCAATGTTGGTGCCGGGGTGGAGCTATGTTGATATCATCCGAAGGAGATAAATAATTTTCAGCTTGTAGGTTTGCTTTCAGCTATTCGAATAATACAGCTGAGTATGAAGAGTTGGTGCATGGCCTTGAATGGGCCCGCAAACGAGGTATTAAATGCTTGCAAGTTTATGGTGATTCAGAACTAATTGTAAATCAGGTCAAAAATTTAAATGCTACCAAGAATGATTTGCTTAAGAAATACAAGCATCGTGTATGGGATTTAATGGAGGATTTTGATGCTTTTAATATCATGTCAATTCCTCGTAATCAAAATAAGCATGCTGATAGGCTTGCTGCCATAGGAGCTCAGTTTGATATTCCCAAGGAGATTCATAAGGTAGAGGCATGTCAATACGTGAAAATAATGGTCAGACCTTCTATACCTAACAATAATGTGAGCTGGCAGGTTTTTGATAGCGATGAGAAAATCATAAATTTCCTGATTGCTGAAGTTAAGTTTGCAAATGGAGACCAACAAAAATGGCAGTAGCAATATGACAACTAGATTGTGCAATTAAAGACCAACAAGCTGCCAAAAGGACTAGTGACCTTGGAATCTGTGTTCAACTCAGATGACCAAGTGCGTAAAGAAAAATGCAACTTGACTGTTAAAGAAGAACATTATGCAGCCATCAAAATCTTCAAAGGAAAGCTTCTCAAGCTGGGAAAGGTATGTAGTCAAGACGAACAACAAGCATTTATTTTGTTATTTCAGAAATTTAGTGATGTTTTTTCTTGGGAGTACAAGGATTTGAGAGGTTTTAACCCAGAACTAGCCCAACATACCATTGAACTTGAACCCGATGTGAAACCAGTAAGGCAGAAGCAGAGACCGCTCAATCCCAAGTTAGAAAACCTTATGAAGGCTGAACTGAATAAGCTAGTTGATAGTGGTATTATTTTTCCTATTAAACACACCTCTTGGGTGTCAAATTTAGTACCAGTCAGTTAGAAAAGAGGGGAAATCATATTATGTGTCGATTTCTGAGATTTGAATAAAGCATCATTGGAAGATCATTACCCACTCCCTTCCATGGAGCAAATCTTGCAAGTAGTTTCTAGTTCTGACAGATTTTCTTTTCTAGATGGTTACTTAGGTTACAACCAGATTCTGGTGAAGCAGGAAGATTAGTTCAAGACAACATTTACAACCAAGTGGGGCACGATAGCCTACAAAAAGATGTCTTTCGGCTTATCCAACGTTGGAGCAACTTTTCAGCGTGCGATGGATATGGCCTTTCATGGCCTTATGAACAAAATTGTTCTGGTATATCTAGAGATGATATTACTATTTTTTCCAGAAATGCTACCGAACACCTTGATCATTTGGAGCAGATTTTTCAGAGATGCAGAGAGTTTGGAGTGTCTCTCAATCCGAAGAAGTGTATATTTTCAGTGCACGAAAGAAAATTGCTTGGACACATTGTTTCAAAGCAAGGTATTTTTATAGACCCTGAGAGAGTATCCACAATTCTTGAATTGCCATTACCAGCTCATAAGAAAGGCTTGCAAAACTTTCTTGGAAGGATAAATTTCGTGAGGAGGTTCATACCGAATATTGCAGCTTTGCTGCAGCCTCTCACTTCTATGCTTAAAAAGAATATGCCATTCAGTTGGACCAAGGAAGGTAAGAGGAGCTTTGAGAAGATTAAGGAAGCCCTCGCAGCTGCTCCTACTCTCATTAATCCAAACTTCGACAAAGACTTTATTTTGTATGCTTTTGGAGGAGTAGATACAATTTCAACTATGTTATGCCAGCAAAATGATTAAGGCTTGGAGCAGCCTGTTGCATTTTTCAGCCAAGTATTGCATGATTACGAGGTAAAATATTCTTTTGTTGAGAAGCATGTTTTTGCTATTGTAAGAAGTTTAAAGAAATTTAGGCATTTTTTGTCCAACAACAAGATTCATTTGTTGGTAGCTCATTCAACGGTTAAGGATTTTTTGCTTAAAAAGGATATTAATGACAAGCGTGTTGGTTGGATTACCAAGGTAATGGAATTTGACGTTGATATAAAAGTAACCAAGCTCATTAGAGGCAAAGGTTTGTGTGAATAGATTGCTGGTAATGAGGACAACAACTTAAAAGAGGCTGCAAGTACAAAAATAGTGTTAAATAATGATGTTGCAGGTGTTGTTCAAGCATCTCCTGCTACGTGGTTGCAACAGATGATACATTACTTGCAAACTAGTGAGTGCCCCAAAGGCTTAGACAAAGAACAACGAAGATATTACAGATTACAATCCATCCCTTATGCAATCATTGACGACATTCTTTATAGGAGAGATTTCCAAGGTATTTTATTGTGTTGTATTCACCCTGATCAAGTTGATAAGATTTTAGCAGAGTTTCATGATGGACCTCCAAGAGGTCACTTTGCTGCAAGAACAACAGCTCTGAAAATTATGCGAGTTGGTTATTACTGGCCAAATTTGTTTAAAGATGCTATCGCTTGGGTCAGAAGATGTGAGAAATGTACTTTATTTTTTGGTAAACAGAGGCTTGCACCGCTGCCCTTGCATCCGATCCAGGTGGAACAACCCTTTGCTAAATGATGCTTATATTTTATTGGTCCTATTAACCTGCCTTCAAGCATGGGTCATAAGTGGATTTTTACTGCCACAGATTATTTTACAAAGTGGACCGAAGCCGTTGCTTTAAAGGAAGCAAACGAGACTTCAGTGCTTAACTTCTATCAAGATCTCATATCGAGATTTGGTGTTCTAGATTCAATCATTTCTAACAATGGTTTGGCTTTTATTGGTTTGAGGATTTCTGATTTGTCAGTTAGAAATAACATTTATTTGAACACGTCTTCCAATTATTATCCGCAGGGAAATGGTCAAGCGAAATCTACAAAGAAGAATCTAATTCGGATAATCAAGAAGACTATTGAAGATAATCAAAGGACATGGCACGAAAAGCTGAAGTTAGCTCTATGGGATGACAGAATAACCCCTAAAAGGGCCACTGGTTGTTCACCTTTTGTTTTAACTTATGGAAAAGAAGCTAAGTTACATGTTTCAATTGAGTTGCCAACTTTAAGTTATGTTAAAGAACTGGAGTTGCTGAATGAACAACCTCTTGAAGTGAGATTTGCACAGCTGGTAGAGCTGGAAGAAACTAGAAGGGAAGCTCTAAGGCAGTTGGAGATATATCAAGCTCAGATGAAGAATTCTTTTGATAAGAGGGAAAGACCACATGAGTTCATTGTTGATGATCTAGTTTTCAAGAATTAGATGACCTTTTGTTTTAACTTATGGAAAAGCTAAGTTACGTAATGTTTTAATTGAGTTGCCAACTTTAAGTTATGTTAAGAAGCTGGAGTTGCTGAATGAACAACCTCTTGAAGTGAGATTTGCATGGGCGAGGTAGAGCTGGAAGAAGCAGAGGGGAAGCTCTCTAAAAGGCGGTAGGAGATATATCAAGCTCAGGATGAAGGTGCTGATGAGAGGGAAAAGACCACATGAGTTCATTGTTGATGATCCTAGTTTTCCAAAATTGGAATGACCTTTGTTTTAACATGAAGAAGCTAAGTTACATGTTTGAATTGAGTTGCCAACTTTAAGTTATATTTAAAAGAGCTGGAGTTCTTGGGTGAACACCAACCTCTTGAAGTGAGATTTTATAGGTGGTAGGAAACTAGAGGCTCTAAGGTAGCTGGAGATACATCAAGCTCAGATGAAGAATTCTTTTGATAAGAGGGAAAGACCACATGAGTTCATTGTTGATGATCTAGTTTTCAAGTGGAATGAATTTAAAAGCAAACCTGGACGTCATTCCAAGTTCGATGCAATGTGGGACGGGCCTTATGTGATCACGGAGTGCAAGGAACACAACACATTCCAACTTACCAAGTTGACTGGCGAGGTCTTGTCTATCCCAATTAATGGGATCCACCTCAAGCATTGCCGCTGAGATAAGTTCTATCTCGTAGTTAGATAGAGTAGTATTGCAAATAAGTGTGTTCCACACATTTTACTTTCGATAGTTTTCTTTCCCTAAGCTTAGCTGCTGCTTGCTAATGTTCATATCAGCCATCGAGGGGCCTATTAGATTGCTTTAAAGTTACTGTTTGTTTTCTTTTTGCTGCTGTTTGGAGTATTGTTGTTCAAGTTTCTGAGTTTCAAGAAGGGGTAGATTTGACTTGGCGCCCAATGGAGTGTTTTAAGGCAACTGATCTATGCTTAGCAGGCAAGCATTTAGCAGAAATTGCCAAAATGTTACCAATTTTTTCCCACAACTCAATTAATGGAGCTGGCTAGACATTGTTATATCTTAAGGCGAAATTATAGATTATGCTTAAGTGTTGTTTGCATCATGTTCATTGTTTGTTAAGTGACAGTTGAGCATTAAAAAGAGGAAACTGAGTTTCAGAAGTGCCATTCAATGTCTTACAATTAGATGAAGTACAAAATTGAGCATATAAGCAACAGAGAATTTTAAATGCTTTCGTTCATTTCATGAAATGATTCATAATTACATAGCTTCATTTGATTGCAAGGATTCAAATGATAATACAACATTGCATTGAAATGCATTTTTCTTTTCGAAATGAAAAGCATAAGATGAAATCAAATATCCACACAAGCTGTGGATGGGACTGTCAAAGTGCATCATTAATAGCACACTACACTATGGAAGATGCGAAAGAAGAAATCACATAAGTAACGACATAATCATCATTTCCTGATTGACCAATGGTCGACGCTGAAGTGGTGCACCTTTGTCTTCTTGAGCTCTGTTGACCTGCAGGAAGGAAAAGAGGGGATGTCAGAGGCTCTGATTATGAAGACACCTATATGAATCACCAACAATAGTGCAACCTGTTATCAATCATACACTGAAACAATCAGGAAAAGTACATAAGAAATGAGTTGAAGGAGAAACATCAATATGATCACTATATCTTGTTTTTTATTTATACTAACATTGTTTGTTTCCTTGTGCAGGTATAGGGAAAGTCATGAAGTTGATCATTATTCAAAGACCAAGCATGTGGAGGAAAACAGGCTCCCACAAGGGTAGAGCTCGGCATGCTTCCCTTACTCATTACAAGTGGGCTGATAAAAGTAATGGCCATCATCATATTCATCGGGAAAAGAAATGATATACAATTGAAGGTTAAGCAAAAGGTATCCTCGGCATTTAAAACCAACGCTGTGCATTCATAGTGAATAAATTCTTTACGAAGTTTTCAGGTGACAATTAGGGTTTTAATCCGCTCAATTAATTCAACTGAGTACATTTATATCAAACGTTGTTGTATGGATCACGTTCTTTTACAATCAGTGTTATTTGTTCGTCATGATCATATATCAGGATCGATTCATCAATGTTCTTTCTCACAACTAAGGATAGTGATCAGGCATACATTATGCCTTAATGAAGAGATTTTTTTTAATTTTTATCTCAAGAGAGAACAGATTTACAAAACAGTTTGTTAAATGGAGCATAAAAATGCATGAAGAGTGCCAGGTTGAAGACCAAGAATATGGAAGTTCTGGCAATCCATTGACATGATAAAAAAATAGCCAGTTTCATTATGGCTGAAAGTGCAAATGATTGTTTTAAATAGAGCTATTGTATTGCTGTTATTTGAAAGTAATGAAAGTAACAATTAAGATATACTGATCGAAAGAATTGTTCTGTCATGATTCCAAACTGTATTTTCAAAGATTTCGAATATCAGACAGGAAGTGTGCACAGTGTTGACAAAGGTTCAGGTGCATAAAGTTATTTTCAGACTAGACATCATGTTTATAAGGAAATGGTATGGATGAAAGTTTGAAGTGAATCCGATTGTGAGTGCACAGGAATTAATATGCTAGCTAATCTACAGATTCAGTTAAAATGAATTATGTGTGCAAAAAGGAAACAGTATGGAGGACAACAGAGTAATACAAACAAAAGACACATTTCCAGAATCTCATATACCTGAATGAGGGTTTTCAATAGTAGAGTAAGGAATATGTATTCTTCATAATGTTATACAATCAGGTGGATTTTTGTCAAAAAGTGAGATCTATACAGTGTTCTTATGGTCAAGCTGAGCTACAACAGAGAATGAATCTAGGTGCATATATCCGTCAAAAAATTTAAAATGCTATATATAGGAGATTCAAAATTTTAGAACGTGTAAGGAAATGCAAAAACCAATCATGAATCGAGCTCAAATTTTACACAGATACCAAAAAAAATAAAAATGTGCAATTCTATTTATTTTTTCAGAAACCCACATTGGGGGTTTGAACAGAAAGTACGGCTTTTACAATTTCCAGTGACACCCATGTCAGGGTTTTTATGAAAGCCATGAATATTATGACTTGCAGTGATACCAATGAGAGGGTTGGTTAGGAAGGTACAGGAAGAAATGCAAGGTAATGTTGGTCTAACTCCGTAAAAGAAATCACATAATAGATACATTTTCTTTAAAAATTACAAATACCCATATGGCCATTCTTGTTGTTTCAGAAGTGTGAAATATACAATTGGTCTTTTGGGTCGAGCCCAGGAAAAACTTCAAATGCCCAGATTATTATGCAATGGTCGTGGCATGGAGGAAACCTTTGGCTCGCGAAGGTTCATTAACTCTCAAGATAAACCCTGTTGAGTTGCCATCAGATCTTAGAGATCAACTTAAATATGAAAGAAGGGTTCTTCTATAAATTTCCATCAAAGACTCATATCAAGCCCGCAACCTATCTTAGTTTTTTTTACATTTGTAAGCTTGTTTGAATGAAAATAGCAAGAATAATAATGTCTTACCATTGTTTTCATGTATAACATCAAAGGAGCCTTGTTTGAGTTCACACTAAGCCTTCAAGATCAGGACTTGAGCTCGTATAAAGGAACACAGAAAGATCCAGATAACAAAACAACAAGCACACAAGTAAAGAGATCATCAGATTTGTATCATATAGCCATGACCAAAGCTTTATAAATCTCTAAACCCCAAGTGAAATGCCAAGGCGAGCTCATGAATGGCGAATACAAGAGAACCCAGATAGCAGGGGAAGCACAAGAAGAAAAGTATCAAAAAAACTGAGCTAAAGTCGTGGCCACAAGACCAAAGTGGCTCAGGGATGGAAGACATAAATAGTAGCTCACCTTAGGTGTTGTGTAGAAGAGAAGCCTGCCAACGAAGTTCTCTCATGGAGCTTTCAGACAAGCCCAGACTCATATCAAGGCAGCCAAGAAAGGAAAAGTTACAAGAATGTAAAAGAAAATCAGGAATAAAGCATGAATAGGTCGCGGCCTTAATGGCTTTTCTCACTCTTTGAATGAAGTAAAGAACTACAATAACAAAAAAATCAAGCTTACCCAATCAGAACTCAACTGTCAGAAGGAAAAAGTAAAGACTCTTTTCAATGTAAATTACAGTCTGAGCTCAATCATGGTGGCGGCACTATCCTTTTAGCTAGAGCAAGTTTTTCCAAATGATGATAGCAAAAAATGAAATAATTTTTAGGGTTTGACCTTTTGGTCTCATGCCCTAATTCGAGCCAACATTATAATTGTCTAGAATATTCATAATTGTCAATAACATGTGGGAAATTTGAATTAGGGTTACCTCACATTATGAATTCAAAGTCTGAAGTTTAATATTTGAGGGGTCAAACTCTAATATGCCTAAGTCAAGCTTTGAAGAGTGATGGAGTTATTTTCCTAAGGCTTAGGGTTATTTGTTAATATAGGGGGGCTGAACTTAGAGAGATTTATGATTAATGATGCCTTGGTGAAGAATAGACAAGTGGAGATATTTTTTATTTTAATTGATTTTGTGAGAAATCAATAAGTGTTTTAAAACCATTGCACATTTGACACTTAGGGTTTTTGTTTGCAATTGATTTTAGAGAAATCAATTAAGGATATTGATGTGAGGATAATATGCCTTGATATATTTTTATGATTTTTTTAAAGAAAATCAATGCATTGTAATGGAGAGATAAGGTTGGATTTCTTTTTGCAAAATATTTTGCAATCTTTATTCCTAAAACAGAACATTTAAAAATATCACGGTGTTGTAAAAAGTTGAGATCATAAAATCCACCCACCTGCATGGCCAGGCAGACTGCCTATTTTAACTCATTCATGGCCGACTTTCCTCCTAGTAGGCTGGTTAGAGTCTCATCTGCAGGAGAATAAGGTGTTTTTTAAAGCTTTTAAAGTAGATTTAAACTTCCTTCTATTTTTAAAACTCTGGGACATTATAAAAGCGTGCTGCTTTTCACTTTTCTCATGAGTCTTTGAAGACATTTTTGAAGCTTTTTCCTTGAGCTTCTTTGTGAGCTGAGATTAGGGTTTCTTTAGGAACCTCATTTTGAAAAAGACTTGTCTTTTTAAAACCTCTAGATTCTAATTTTAATTTCTGCTCATACACATTTTTTGAACTTCCCATGAAACCCTTTTTGTATTTTCAGGTTTGGGGATTATGGTATACTCCTTCAGTTGAATAAAGCAGCACTCCTATTCCTCGATTATGTTTTTGTTGTAGTTTTAGTTCGATGTTATATTGTGACTTCTATTTTGCAGAATCCTTATTATGTCATAGAATTGTAATTTTGGTACAAAAAGTTCATAGAATACAGGTTGCATGTTGTATTTAAGTTTGAATCTTCATGCAAATTATTCATGTGTTTAGTGTTCATGAAGAATTGTGAAATTCTATTATTTTCTGAAAGCTGTTTGTGGGAAAAAACCAGAGTCATCATTAAGTTATTATCAAGTCCTAAAAATCACTTTAAATAATAGTCTTCATTTCAGTCATCTTTCTCTATTTCTTTCCTCAGAAGAATCTTTAGAATAGGATCAATTATTCAGAGAATAGACTCACTCTGGAGATTCTTTCTTTGTTCAGATCACCCACATCTGAAGAAGGTTTCCATGTTTCAGTAGATTGTTGAATCTTGCATTCAGCGGGGTGCAAATCTAATTGACAACAGTTTTTGGCACGCCCGGTGGGACTCTAAAAGCCATTTTCAGAGTAATTTTGATATTTTTAGTTTGTTGTTTGGTGTATGCAGTAGATTTTCCAGCCTTCTGGAGGCTTATTACGATATACCTGGTGACTCTGATTCTATTTTTGCATGCTAGTGCAGCCTACACATGAGAAAGATATAGACAAGATCAAGTTTTGTACCCTTCAAGTATCGAGAGTTGTCCCCATCACATAGAAGAGGCAGAACAAAAAGGAGGCTTTTTGAAGCACCCATAAGATCGAATTCAACACGTCTTGTTTTCAGTTCCTTGGTGTTATCACTAGGAGTTCCAGTTCCAATCTCACAAGTACCGCCAATGGCAGCACCAAGGTAGCACCCATTCGCACCTTTCAATGAAGGTACCCCATTAAACATCCTTCAGCATGATGGCATACCAGTTGCAGCCCTTAGAGGTCTGCCATACTTCACCGGGGAGGATTTCACCACACCAATCGAGCACATCCTTGGCGTAGCCACGTTATGCTCGGTGCATAATATTACGCAGGAGAATGTCGCGCTAAGGCTGTTGGCTGTGTCACTCAAAGGAAAAGTGTTACAATGGTTCAAAGGTCTCGCAGCCAATTCAATCATGACATGGGATGCGTTAGGTAATGGTTTATATCAACACTTTGCTGATAAATCTAACAACTTGTCTTTGTTAGAGCAGCTAAGCACCATTCAGAGCGTGCCACACGAGCACTTGGCTAACTTCAATTACCAATTTCAGAGAACCTGGGACAGGATTCCTGCAATGGTAAAACCCTTACTAGCACACGCTTTTCTATTTTACTTGAAAGCTTTGAATAGTAAAATTGCAGTTATGACTCGGTCTATGGGTAGGCTTACACTCCCTAATACCTACAATATAGCCATTAAAGCTGAAAAATGCTTCATCCAAGCTGGAGACATAGCTCCTAGACCTCTTATGCATTTGTTTCTAGAAATAAAACCACCTATCCCTACTGTTGTACTTCCCTTGGCTGTTGTCCCACCTGTTTCAACGATAGGATATCATAGCACAACCCAAGAGGTTGTTTTCCCAGCCCCAAATCAAGAGATGTAGGAGATTAAAAGCATATTAAAGACCTTTGGGAATGATATCTTGACTATTAAAAAGCATGTTGGTCAAGAACATAAGCCTTATCAAGCCCCTTATCAACAAAACCAGTAGAATAGACCCGTTTTTCAAAATGATTATCAAGCCCAAAGAAGGAATTTTAACCCTAGGCCATTCTAGCCATACAATCCCAACGCAGCCAGTTTGTCAAAGGAACTTGTGCCTCAAAATAATGTTTCCCAGGATTGCGATTGGTGTTATCCGTGCAATCAGCCCCATAACCAATCAGCATGCACCAATGGAATGAGAAATCAGGCTTTAATGGTTCAAAATAGCTATGCTGGTTCAAAAAATGTTGCAGATCAGAATCAAGAACAACAAGATAACGTGGAAGTTGCCTTGCCGAACTGGCAGAGCTTTGAATTCTGTGGCATAAATGGCCAAAGTTGGCAAAATTCTCCTATTTCGGCTAATACCAAGTTAAAAGGAGCTATGGATCCGGAGCTGGTGGTAGAGGATTTCACAATAATGACCTATAGTCGATGGCGACTATGTCCATGGAATCATTATCTTATCCATAGGCCTAAAATGTAGATGCAAACAAGCCGGAAGATACCTGAAAGTAAAGGAATAGTAAAATGCATTCTCATATGCAGAAGTGCTTGATGGTACACTATAAAACGGGTAGAAGGTAAATTCTTCATCATTCAATGATATTGAGCATCTCAAGAGAAAGCCACTATTATATGTCCGATTATTAGATTCTTTACTTCAGAAAAGGAGTTTATTGCAGGTACGCATTAAGCTGCATTGTCTCTATTGCTTCAAAATCAAAGGGAGTTCTTGAAAGGTCCTTGCTTGCTTGGCAGGCTGGAGGATCAAAATGAACAAAAGGAAAATTAAAGCCCCCTCAGTTCTAAATTCGCGTCTGCTTGTTGAAATCCCAGTAATTCATAATTGTATGGTTGATTCTGGTGCCAGTAGTTAGTCATGCCTAAGAGTTTAGTTGATAAGTTAGGTCTTGTCTACGAGCCTAATCCTCAGAAAGGAATAGTTCAATTAGATGGGTTTGTTTTTAAAACTACTAGTATTATCAAAAATTTGGCTCTTACCTTGCACGTATCCCTGAGTTTTTCTATTCATCAAGATATACATGTCATTGACTTACCACCGCACTTTTCCATTTGTCTCTCGAGGGATTTTACAGCCAAGTTGGGAGGGCTTTTGTCTTCTAATTGGTCTCATTTGTTTTTTAGAACAAGGTATGGTACGAAAGTGACCATAAAGTCTGAGCCTCTTGCCAAAGACCATATCGAACCATACTCACCAAATCCTATAAACGCTAACCTCTACATCACCTCTGCACTGGAGGAGCAAACCATGACCTCAGACTGTAGCACCCATGTAGACAATATCAATCTAGATGAATGGGCAGCAGAAGATCACGAGCTTGATCCATTTTAGCACACATATGAGATAGGATTATGAGTCTATATGATTCGAGAGCCTGATTGCGATATGCCTAATCTTTGTAAAGAGGAAGAACAGTTTGCAGAAGCTGTTGGAAATGAGCTTTGGAAGCTTTATTTTGATGGTTTGAGAAGCAATGTTGGTGCCAGGGTGGAGCTATGTTGATATCACCCATAGAAGGGAGATAAATAATTTTCAGCTGTAGGTTTGCTTCAGCTATTATTGAATAATACTGGTGAGTATGAAGTTGGTGCATAGCTGAATGGGCGAGTATTAAATGCTTGCAAGTTTATGGTGATTCAGAACTAATTGTAAATCAGGTCAAAAATTTAAATGCTACCAAGAATGATTTGCTTAAGAAATACAAGCATCGTGTATGGGATTTAATGGAGGATTTTGATGCTTTTAATATCATGTCAATTCCTCGTAATCAAAATAAGCATGCTAGCAGGCTTGCTGCCATAGGAGCTCAGTTTGATATTCCCAAGGAGATTCATAAGGTAGAGGCACGTCAATACGTGAAAATAGTGGTCAGACCTTCTGTACCTAACAATAATGTGAGCTGGCAGGTTTTTGATAGCGATGAGCAAATCATAAATTTCTTGATTGCTGAAGTTGAGTTTGCAGATGGAGACCAACAAAAATGGCAGTAGCGATATGGTGACCAGATTGTGCAATTAAAGACCAACAAGCTGCCAAAAGGACTAGTGATCTTGGAATTTGTGTTCAACTCAGATGACCAAGTGCGTAAAGAAAAATGCAACTTGACTGTTAAAGAAGAACATTATGCAGCCATCAAAATCTTCAAAGGAAAGCTTCTCAAGCTGGGAAAGGTATGTAGTCAAGACGAACAACAAGCATTTATTTTGTTATTTTAGAAATTTAGTGATGTTTTTTCTTGGGAGTACAAGGATTTGAGAGGTTTTAACCCAGAACTAGCCCAACATACCATTGAACTTGAACCCGATGTGAAACCAATAAGGCAGAAGCAGAGACCGCTCAATCCCAAGTTAGAAAACCTTATGAAGGCTGAACTGAATAAGCTAGTTGAGAGTGGTATTATTTTTCCTATTAAACACACCTCTTGGGTGTCAAATTTAGTACCAGTCAGGAAGAAAAGAGGGGAAATCATATTATGTGTCAATTTCTGAGATTTGAATAAAGCATCATTGAAAGATCATTACCCACTCCCTTCCATGGAGCAAATCTTGCAAGTAGTTTCTGGTTCTGACAGATTTTCTTTTCTAGATGGTTACTCAGGTTACAACCAGATTCTGGTGAACCAGGAAGATTAGTTCAAGACAACATTTACAACCAAGTGGGGCACGATAGCCTACAAAAAGATGTCTTTCGGCTTATCCAACGTTGGAGCAACTTTTCAGCGTGCGATGGATATGGCCTTTCATGGCCTTATGAACAAAATTGTTCTGGTATATCTAGAGATGATATTACTATTTTTTCTAGAAATGCTAACGAACACCTTGATCATTTGGAGCAGATTTTTTAGAGATGCAGAGAGTTTGGAGTGTCTCTCAATCCGAAGAAGTGTATATTTTCAGTGCACGAAAGCAAATTGCTTGGAAACATTGTTTCAAAGCAAGGTATTTCTATAGACACTGAGAGAGTCTCCACAATTCTTGAATTGCCATTACCAGCTCATAAGAAAGGCTTTCAAAACTTTCTTGGAAGGATAAATTTTGTGAGGAGGTTCATACCGAATATTGCAGCTTTGTTGCAGCCTCTCACTTCTATGCTTAAAAAGAATATGCCATTCAGTTGGACCAAGGAAGGTAAGAGGAGCTTTGAGAAGATTAAGGAAGCCCTCGCAACCGCTCCTACTCTCATTAATCCAAACTTCAACAAAGACTTTATTTTGTATGCTTTTGGAGGAGTAGATACAATTTCAACTATGTTATGCCAGCAAAATGATTAAGGCTTGGAGCAGCCTATTGCATTTTTCAGCCAAGTATTGCATGATTACGAGGTAAAATATTCTTTTGTTGAGAAGCATGTTTTTGCTATTGTAATAAGTTTAAAGAAATTTAGGCATTTGTTGTCCAACAACAAGATTCATTTGTTGGTAGCTCATTCAACAATTAAGGATTTTTTGCTTAAAAAGGATATTAATGACAAGCGTGTTGGTTGGATTACCAAGGTAATGGAATTTGACGTTGATATAAAAGTAACCAAGCTCATTAGAGGAAAAGGTTTGTGTGAACAGATTGCTGGTAATGAGGACAACTTAAAAGAGGCTGCAAGTACATAAATAGTGTTAAATAATGATGTTGCAGGTGTTGTTCAAGCATCTCCTGCTACGTGGTGTCAGCAGATGATACATTATTTGCAAACTGGTGAGTGCCCCAAAGGCTTAGACAAAGCACAACGAAGATATTACAGATTACAATCCATCCCTTATGCAATCATTGACGACATTCTTTATAGGAGAGATTTCCAAGGTATTTTATTGCGTTGTATTCAGCCTGATCAAGTTGACAAGCTTTTAGCAGAGTTTCATGATGGACCTCCAGGAGGTCACTTTGCTGCAAGAACAATAGCTCTAAAAATTATGCGAGTTGGTTATTACTGGCCAAATTTGTTTAAAGATGCTATCACTTGGGTCAGAAGATGTGAGAAATGTACTTTATTTTTTGGTAAATAGAGGCTTGCACCGCTGCCCTTGCATCCGATCCAGGTGGAACAACCCTTTGCTAAATGAGGCTTAGATTTTATTGGTCCTATTAACCTGCCTTCAAGCATGGGTCATAAGTGGATTTTTACTGCCACAGATTATTTTACAAAGTGGACCGAAGCCGTTGCTTTAAAGGAAGCAAACGAGACTTCAGTGCTTAACTTCTATCAAGATCTCATATCGAGATTTGGTGTTCTAGATTCAATCATTTCCGACAATGGTTTGGCTTTTATTGGTTTGAGGATTTTTGATTTGTTAGTTAGAAATAACATTTATTTGAACATGTCTTCCAATTATTATCCACAGGGAAATGGTCAAGCGAAATCTACAAATAAGAATCTAATTCGGATAATCAAGAAGACTATTGAAGATAATCAAAGGACATGGCACGAAAAGCTGAAGTTAGCTCTATGGGATGACAGAATAACCCCTAAAAGGGCCACTAGTTGTTCACCTTTTGTTTTAACTTATGGAAAAGAAGCTAAGTTACATGTTTCAATTGAGTTGCCAACTTTAAGTTATGTTAAAGAACTGGAGTTGCTGAATGAACAACCTCTTGAAGTGAGATTTGCACAGTTGGTAGAGCTGGAAGAAACTAGAAGGGAAGCTCTAAGGCAGCTAGAGATATATCAAGCTCAAATGAAGAATTCTTTTGATAAGAGGGAAAGACCACATGAGTTCATTGTTGATGATCTAGTTTTCAAGTGGAATGAATTTAAAAGAAAACCTGGACGTCATTCCAAGTTTGATGCAATGTGGGACGGGCCTTATGTGATCACAGAGTGCAAGGAACACAACGCATTCCAACTTTCCAAGTTGATTGGTGAGGTGTTGTCTATCCCAATTAATGGGATCCACCTCAAGCATTGCCACTGAGATAAGTTCTATCTCGTAGTTAGATAGAGTAGTATTGCAAATAAGTGTGTTCCACACATTTACTTTCAGTAGTTTTTCTTTCCCTAAGCGCTACTGCGCATGTTCTATCAGCCATCAGGGCCTATTAGATTGCTTTCAGTTCAGTTTTGTTTTCTTTTGCTGCTGTTTAGAGTATTGTTGTTCAAGTTTCTGAGTTTCAAGAAGGGGTAGATTTGACTTGGCGCCCAATGGAGTGTTTTAAGGCAACTGATCTATGCTTAGCAGGCAAGCATTTAGCAGAAATTGCCAAAATGTTACCAATTTTTTCCCACAACTCAATTAATGGAGCTGGCTAGACATTGTTATATCTTAAGGCGAAATTATAGATTATGCTTAAGTGTTGTTTGCATCATGTTCATTGTTTGTTAAGTGACAGTTGAGCATTAAAAAGAGGAAACTGAGTTTCAGAAGTGCCATTCAATGTCTTACAATTAGATGAAGTACAAAATTGAGCATATAAGCAACAGAGAATTTTAAATGCTTTCGTTCATTTCATGAAATGATTCATAATTACATAGCTTCATTTGATTGCAAGGATTCAAATGATAATACAACATTGCATTGAAATGCATTTTTCTTTTCGAAATGAAAAGCATAAGATGAAATCAAATATCCACACAAGCTGTGGATGGGACTGTCAAAGTGCATCATTAATAGCACACTACACTATGGAAGATGCGAAAGAAGAAATCACATAAGTAACGACATAATCATCATTTCCTGATTGACCAATGGTCGACGCTGAAGTGGTGCACCTTTGTCTTCTTGAGCTCTGTTGACCTGCAGGAAGGAAAAGAGGGGATGTCAGAGGCTCTGATTATGAAGACACCTATATGAATCACCAACAATAGTGCAACCTGTTATCAATCATACACTGAAACAATCAGGAAAAGTACATAAGAAATGAGTTGAAGGAGAAACATCAATATGATCACTATATCTTGTTTTTTATGCTAACATTGTTTGTTTCCTTGTGTAGGTAAAGGGAAAATCACGATGTTGTTTATTATTTGAAGACCAAGCATGTGGAGGAAAACAGGCTCCCACAAGGGTAGAGCTCGGCATGCTTCCCTTACTCATTACAAGTGGGCTGATAAAGAAGTAGTAATTACATCATCATATTCATCAGGAAAAGAAAGGATATACAATTGAAAAGTTAAACAAAATTATCTATCAAGCATTAAACCAACTGTGCATTCATAACAATCAAGTAAATTCTTTCTGAAAGCTACAGGTGAACAGTGAGTTTAATTCGCTTAATTAATTCAACTGAGTACATTTATATCAAACGTTGTTGTATGGATCACATTCTTTTACAATCAGTGTTATTTATTCATCATGATCATATATCAGGATCGATTCATCAATGTTCTTTCTCACAACTAAGGATAGTGATCAGGCATACATTATGCCTTAATGAAGAGATTTTTTTTAATTTTTATCTCAAGAGAGAACAGATTTACAAAACAGTTTGTTAAATGGAGCATAAAAATGCATGAAGAGTGCCAGGTTGAAGACCAAGAATATGGAAGTTCTGGCAATCCATTGACATGATAAAAAAAATAGCCAGTTTCATTATGGCTAAAAGTGCAAATGATTGTTTTAAATAGAGCTACTGTATTGCTTTTATTTGAAAGTAATGAAAGTAACAATTAAGATATACTGATCGAAAGAATTGTTCTGTCATGATTCCAAACTGTATTTTCAAATATTTTGAATATCAGACAGGAAGTGTGCACAGTGTTGACAAAGGTTTAGGTGCATAAAGTTATTTTCAGACTGGACATCATGTTTATAAGGAAATGGTATGGATGAAAGTTTGAAGTGAATCCGATTGTGAGTGCACATGAATTAATATGCTAGCTAATCTACAGATTCAGTTAAAATGAATTATGTGTACAAAAAGGAAACAGTATGGAGGACAGTAGAGTAATACAAACAAAAGACACATTTCCAGAATCTCATATACCCGAATGAGGGTTTTCAACAGTAGAGTAAGGAATATGTATTCTTCATAATGTTATACAATCAGGTGGATTTTTGTCAAAAAGTGAGATCTATACAGTGTTCTTATGGTCAAGCTGAGCTACAACAGAGAATGAATATAGGTGCATATATCCTTCAAAAAAATTAAAATGCTATATACAGGAGATTCAGAATTTCAGAACATGTAAGGAAATGCAAAAACTAATCATGAATCGAGCTCAAATTTTACACAGATACCAAAAAAAATAAAAATGTGCAGTTCTATTTATTTTTTCAGAAACCCACATTGGGGGTTTGAACAGAAAGTACGGCTTTTACAATTTCCAGTGACACCCATGTCAGGGTTTTTATGAAAGCCATGAATATTATGACTTGCAGTGATACCAATGAGAGGGTTGGTTAGGAAGGTATAGGAAGAAATGCAAGGTAATGTTGGTCTAACTCCGTAAAAGAAATCACATAATAGATACATTTTCTTTAAAAATTACAAATACCCATATGGCCATTCTTGTTGTTTCAGAAGTGTGAAATATACAATTGGTCTTTTGGGTCGGGCCCAGGAAAAAATTCAAATGCCCAGATTATTATGCAATGGCCGCGGCCTAGAGGAAACCTTTGGCTCACGAAGGTTCATTAACTCTCAAGATAAACCCTGTTGAGTTGCCATCAGATTTAGAGATCAACTTAAATATGAAAGAAGGGTTCTTCTATAAATTGCCATCAAAGACTCATATCAAGCCCGCAACCTGTCTTAGTTTTTTTTACATTTGTAAGCTTGTTTGAATGAAAATAGAAAAGAATAATAATAGCTTACCATTTTTTTTCTATATAAGATCAAAGGAGCCTCATTTGATTTCACACTAAGCCTTCAAGATCAGGACTCGAGCTCATATAAAGGAACACCGAAAGATCCAAATAACAAAAAAACAAGCACACAAGTAAAGAGATCATTAGATTTGTATCATATAGCCATGACCAAAGCTTTATAAATCTCTAAACCCCAAATGAAATTCCAAGGTGAGCTCATGAATGGCGAATACAAGAGAACCTAGATAGCAAGGGAAGCACAGGAAGAAAAGTATCAGAAAAACTAAGCTAAAGTCGTGGCCACAAGACCAAAGTGGCTTAGGGATGGAAGACATAAATAGTAGCTCACCTTAGGTGTTGTGTAGAAGAGAAACTCGCCAAGAAATTTCTCTCATGGAGCTTTCAGACAAGCCCAGACTCATATCAAGGTGACAAGAATGGCAAAGTTACAAGAATGTAAAAGAAAATCAGGAATAAAGCATGAACAGGGTGAGGCCTTAATGGCTTTTCTCACTCTTTGAATGAAGTAAAGAACTAAAAAAAATAAAAAATCAAGCTTACCCAGTCAGAACTCGATTGTTAGAAGGCGAAAGTGAAGAAACTTTTGCATGTAAATTACAGTCTGAGCTCAATCATGGTGGTGGCACTATCCTTTCAGCAGGAGCAAGTTTTTCCAAATGATGATAGCAAAAAATGAAATCATTTTTAGGGTTTGACCTTTTGGTCTCATGCCCTAATTCGAGCTGATGTTATAATTGTCTAGAATATTCATAATTGTGAATGGCATGGGAAATTCAAATTAGGGTTACCTCACATTATGAATTCAAAGTATGAAATTTAATATTTTAGGGCGTCGAACTCTAATATTCCTAAGTCAAGCTTTGAAGAGTGGAGTTATTTTCCTAAGGCTTAGGGTTATTTGTTAATATAGGGGGGCTAAACTTAGAGAGATTTATGATTAATGATGCCTTGGTGAAGAATAGACAAGTGGAGATATATTTGATTTTAATTGATTTTGTGAGAAATCAATAAGTGTTTTAAAACCATTGCACATTTGACACTTAGGGTTTTTGTTTGCAATTGATTTTAGAGAAATCAATTAAGGATATTGATGTGAGGATAATATGTCTTGATATATTTTTATGATTTTTTTAAAGAAAATCAATGTATTGTAATGGAGAGATAAGGTTGGATTTCTTTTTGCAAAAGATTTTGCAATCTTTAATTGCAAAAATAGACAAATTGTAAAATTTGCAGTGATGTAAAGCTGAATCATAAAGCAATCCTTATAAATTGTTTTATGATTTCTTGCTATTTTTAGCAGATTGTATTGACTTTTTCTCTTGGGCGGATTTGAGTCTCATCTTGGAGAGATAAGGTGTTTTTCTGGCTTTTAAAGCAGATTCAACCTATTTTTAGAGGCTTTACAGTTTGATCATAAAAGCAGTGTGTTTTTTTCTGCTTTTATGCAGTCATTTGAGACAGTTTGAAGCTCGGATTAGGGTTTCCTGGAGATATATTTTGAAAAGACTTAGTCTTTTCCGGCTCCTTAGTTTAGATTTTAGTTTCTTGCTCATACACATTTTTGAGCTTGTAAACCCTTTTGTACTCAGTTTGAGATTATGGTATACTCCTTCAGTTGAATAAAGCAACACTCCTATCCCTCAATTTTGTTTCTGTTGTAGTTTTAGTTCGGTGTTAGATTATGACTTATGTTTTGCAGAATCCTTATTATGTCCTAGAATTGTAATTTTGGTACAAAAAGTTCATAGAATGTAGGTTGCATGTTGTATTTAAGTTTGAATCTTCATGCAAATTATGCATGTGTTTAGTGTTCATGAGGAATTGTGAAATATTGTTGTTTTTTGAAAGTTGTTTGTGGGAAAAAACCAGAGTCATCATTAAGTTATTATAAAGTCCTAAAAATCACTTTAAGTAATAGTTTTCATTTCATTCATCTTTCTCTATCTCTTTCCTCAGAAGAATCTTTAGAATAGGATCAATCATTCAGAGAACCGGCTCACTCTGGAGATTCCTTCTTCATTCAGATCACCCACATCCGAAGAAGGTTTCCATGTTTTAGTAGATTGTTGAATCTTGCATTCAGCAGGGTGCAAATCTAATTGACAACAATCACAAACATGCAAAGGACCAATTTATAAGAAAGGTAACCCTCTCCTCTCCATAAGAAAGGAGTTTTAAAGAGGTGGGAGAGATAACTTCCTCCCATAACCAACATAATGACTTAACCACCCTCTCTTTTTTTCCAATGTTATGAGTGAGGTGAAAAAGAAGGGTTAAAACACTTTTTATAAGACCAAGAAAAATAACCTTCCCACCTATACCTTTAATTCATAGGCCAAATTTTAACACATGAAACACATCATAGAGTCCTTAAAAACACATTTAAATTCACTTTTAACAATTTGAAATTCAAAACTTGCACAAAGCATAATTCACATAACACATGAGACCTGAAAATCACATAACCCCACATAATAATTAGTAACTTATAGGATCCTATACCAAGGTCCCATTCCACACAAACAACACAAAGTGGCTAAGTGATTCCCTACTAATTCCATCAACATTAGAGATCCCTACATACTCAATGAAAGGTGTTAGTATGATATATAAACCAAAAGAAACACATTACATTCAAATGAATATCATCACAAATCAACTAATATAACATATATATGACTCATCATTTCAAAATACGTTAATCAAATATCCATATCAATATTATTACATGAGCAATATAAAATGTCCATCATGATTGCATATCATCATAAATCAACTTTCAATTAGATATTGTATATGATTCATTATTTCACAAATGCATTAATCACAATGATCATAAAGGGTATTACATTAACTACATTACAAATAACATACATAGTTATATCATTACCACCCATGGAAATAAAGTGTGTGTCATCCATAATTACTATATGCATTATTCAAAAGATCTCATTAAAGGACATCATATCAGTTAATTTAGAAGCAAACCATAAATAGATAAAATGCATAACTCCTAATTATTTATTATCCACAAAAATTAAATAAAAAACGTGATTATTCATCAAACTAATAAAAATCAAGTACCAACTCATACCTACTTATCATCATAAAATCAATAGCCATATGAAAGTCAAATATCATCTATGAATGGAAAATTACTTTTGTATTCACATAGGATTAATCATTGAATAAATATAAGACAACTATAATAGGTAGCAATTAGCTAGATTCCATCACCTATTCCACATCCAAGATATTCCATATAATCTTAAGAACATAAAAATATTTCCTATGTAAACCAAGCTATCACTCATAATACTTCTAGAAATAAACTATCATCCTCAAAACTCTTAATTACTCAAATCATATAACCAAAACATCAAACAAGAGTTGACACAAATTGGATCTCACATATGGATTCAGTGCTTCAACTCTAGGAAAATGATATCTTATTCCATCTATATGATAGTATTTCTAAAGAAGAATATTTTTTGAAATAGAGATCTAGGGTGATTTGGCTCAAGAGTGGAGATCAAAATACTATGTTTTTCATCTTTCCTCTCTTAAGCACCGAGCAACCAATATAATTAAACATATTTAGTCCAATGATTCTATTCTGGAGGAGGAATGGGAAATCTATCAGGTTGCTATGAAGTTCTTTTGTGATCTTCTATTTGTTGATGCTAAGCATGGCCAAGAATGTGAAGAACAATTTTTGCGAGTTATTCTTAAAATTATTCAAATGAAAGTAAAAAAAAACTAATTTTCATTCCTTCAGGGGAGATAATATCATTGGTCTTCTCTTTTGAAGGTAATAAAGCACCTGAGCCAAATGGGTTTTGTGTTTTCTTCTTTCAACATTTTTGGGATATAGTGGGGAAGGATGTTGTGGCTGATTTCAAGGAGCTTTTTGGGAGTAGAAAATTACTAGAAGAGTTAAACTCTACTTTCCTTGTCCTTATTCAAAAGTTTCTAGACACTAAATATTTTGGGTATTTATAGCCTATAAGCTTGTGCAATTAAATCTATAAGATTATTTAAAAGGTTTTGGTGGTGAGACTACAGTCTATCCTTCCTAATTTAATTTCCATTCAACAAAATGGTTTTTCCCAAGGTAGAAATATTTTGGATTCTATTATTTTAGTTTATGAAAGTATTTAATCTCTTTTTGTGAATAAGAAGGTTGAGCTCTCCATTAAGCTTGACCTAGTTAAAGCGTACGATCAGGTTTTGTCTTTGGGAGTAAATTTATAGATCTAATCATCCAACGCATATCAATTCCTAAGATTTTTAGTTATTATAAATGGTTCCCCCTTGGGATTGTTTAAAAATTCTAGAGGGGCCAAACAAGGGGATCCAATTTCCTAGTTTATATTTGTTATCAAGGTGGAAGCTTTGGGAGATCTATTCAAAAAGTCATTAATGTTGGTTCTCTGAAGGGAATCCATGTGTCCTCTAAAGGGCCTCCTTACTCCCATCAAAAATTTGTTGATGGCATGATCATCATGAGGGAAGCTTTGGTTCGGGAAGCCAAAAAAATAGTCTATTTTGATTAATTATGAAAGGGCTTCGGGTCAAAAAATTATCCTCCCTAAAAGAACTATTTTCTTCTTGAACATGCCTTTGCAAAGATAGCTGAAGATTGCTACAATTATCTAATTATGAATGGAAATCTGCACTAACTAACAATAGATAAAGCACACAAGATTAGCCATTGTTAGAAAGCTCAAACAAACCACTCCCTATGAAATTGTTGATCAAGCATAAAGAAGAAAACATGAAATAAAGCATGTAACATAAGCAAATAAATATGTAAATCTAATCTAAATCAACCAAACCATCATCCCATAGGGGAATTGGTGCTACTTTTGTAGTGCCCCTCCATGATTCATCCTATCTGTGTTTTCAGTTGGTCTTTCTTTTGACCGTGCTTCATGATTAGGTGTTGTTTGATATTTGGCATATTTGATTGATAAATGTTGTTTTGGGTTGTTTAGCTTAAGTTGGTTGTTAAATTTTGTTCTTGGGTAATTGAAGCATTAAATAAATTATTAAATAAAAGTATTTTAATAGATAGATACAAATATATTTATTAATAATTAATAAATCTAAAAGCATAATGAAATATTAAATAAAATAAAATATATTAAAATGAGATGGGATATTGGATTGATAAATAGTAAAAATAATTAAAAGATAGAAAAATATTTTCTTGGAGCTCATGCACAGTTTTGAATGGAATGTCAAAAAAGGAAATTGATTGTTTTATTGGAGATTTTTGAGTTTATTAAATTTTTGGGTTTTTGAAAATAAAAAAGCCTTCCTTTGTAAATAACTAGGGGAGGGGGATATTTTATGATTCATTTTGTTTTTGGGCTGAAAAAAGAATTGGTCTGCAAAATTTTGAATACGGTGTATTTTGGAAGGGGGATGTTGGAAAATTGTTTGTGTGATTGTTTTCATTCGATGCTCGGCTCTTCCTCTTAGAGATGGCCTGAAACATGCTAACTATGTGGGAAGGTGATGATCTAGTTTTGCATGAAAAAAATCCGAAAAGTTGGGGAAATTATCTTATCCTTGGAGTACATTTGGCAATTTTTGAAGACAAATGAGGTATGTCCGTTATAAATTGGGCAAATATTTGGAAGATAGACTTAATCACTTTATTGATAAATCATTTCAATCTTTAGTTAAATGATATACAATAGGATTAGATAAAGAGATTGAAATCCTCATGCATATCGATCAAGAGGTGAGTCATGGGTAATGATAACATTAGCAATTTTATGCTTATCTGGGTTATGATATTCAGACCCATGCATTGCATTTTACCCTCTTACACCAAATCATCATAATATCAATGTGAGTATTTGTTGAGTCGATTTCCCCAATATGTACAACCTTACCACCTTTATATTATTGTGTTTACTGCAGTGAGATATCAGGATGAAGAAATTAGGAAGAATTGTTTTAGATTTCTAAGCCCTTTTACCTTGACAATCAATTTGTGCATACCTAGCCATCATGACATTGTGTCTGTTGAGGGGTAAATTGGTTGTGAGGATAGTCAATATGTTCAATCTTCATGTAGAATCGATTGTGTATCCTAACATTCTATGAGACCATTTTCTTTACAAACTTATTGAATGCAAGATGGGTATGTGCAATATCATCATGGAAAAAATAGGCCCATAAGTGGCAAAAAATTCAGAAAAATCAGAGTTAGGAAACTTGACATAAAATTTTGAATAAGTTATCTATATTATTTCAAAAATATGTAAGAATAGAATCTGTAGAAAATTGAATGTAGTTTCTAAACTACTAGTTTTTAAAAAAAATAAAATCTATTTGGTGAAAATTTGAAATTTCAATGCAGAGTACTTAAATTTCGTGGAAAAATAAATAAGTAGGTGTGTCTAAACCACCCTAACCACAATAAAATGATAATATTTTTATAATATTTTAGATATAATCAGAATCATGTCCGATGTGATGCATAATTTTGTAATTTTTTTTTCCAAGTAAAAATTAATTATGAATTTTTATTACAACTTAAAAAAATATAAAACCCATATGTCTGACCACCTTAACTTGGTCAAAACTTCATGAAATTCAATTTCTTTTTTAATCCTATAGTATGCAAAGCATAGAATGCATTGGTTCTTGTTTTACAATGTAACCAGGCTGGTCTTCTAATCTACCTATGGAATTTCCAATTCCAATCAAGGGGAGCTCGAAGGACCTAGACCAATTGATGAGGGCTTTAAAAAAGCCTCCTACACTTCGGGCTCTGCAAGACCCAAGAGGGTGATCCCTTAATGTGTTTATAACCTCTGCACCATTATTATAAACAACATTAACAATAACAGATAATCTCACTTAATAGCTCAACATAATAGGATAATATTGAAATAAATTGGTTGTTTATTAGTAATATCAACTATTTGGAGCATGAGAGAACTACAACACAACCCATAATATGATTTGTCATTGATTTGTAATTTGTAAAAAGATCTAGGCAAAGATAAACAAATACAGATTCATAAGTACAACTTAGATCAGTGCCATATATCCATTGGGGAGTCAAATTCACAAGCATCTAAAGGTATATGACAGAATCAACACATAACACATGAAATCCCTAATAACATTGCATTACAATCTCATCAGTATGCATTCTAACCCAATACTACTTACCAAATCCTTATACAGAACACATCCACCTATGATCCCATTCAAGCATTTTAATTAACTCCTTGAATTAAAGCTAAAATAGAATCATGCACACCACAACAATGAGATGAATGAAACAACCCTTAGTTACTTTATTCAAAGTTCAGATATGTCTGTACAATGGAGAGACATGAGCTTGAATTTATCATTTCAACTCAAATGCTAGTACTGTTATACAACATTAAATTCTCATGAACTAAAAACCTGTTACAGAATGACCCAAACCTAAATTGCATTTTTCTCTACAACCATCAAACTTTACAGTTTTCTCTGCAACTTCACCTAGACTCGACCAAAAAATATCTAACTTGCTAACCCGTACTTCTGGCCTTGAAATCATTCTTGTAGAGAATGAAGGAGAAAACAAGCATCGGGCCAGAAAGTACACATGTCATCAGCCAAATGAAGCACCTGGTGATATTCCAAAAATAAGTTACAACAGCCATCACCCTGGAGAATATTCCTATTCATCATGCCAGCTTAAAAAGTTGTTACAGCATCAAAAGTCATGAGAATTCTGCATCAAGACCGCCACCAAAGCATGACTGGAAACTGTTGTAACCACAACATCTGATTTACCAATCATGCTAGTAGTCCATTCTTTTATTCTTCCTCTGTCAACTATTTAGTCATCGATCCTTCACTGGTATTCTTCATTAGTCGGTGGAAATATTTGATGCAGATTTAAATTCTAGTCATCAATCCTTTAGTTATATCAAATCATCGAACACTCCTCTTCAAAACAAGCTGACACAATTGCCAACGCGGCAATAAGGGACCCACCACACCATACGTCGCGAAGGAAATCCACATGGCGGTCACCTGCAATATTGCAATCAATAAAGATCCTGCAACTTTGGGTCGTGCGATGGTGGGCAACTGTAGATTTTGAGGATCAGTGATCTCGTTCTTTCAACATGGTCACCATCCTTATCATTAACCATCGAGCACCTTTTCTGCTAGATCATAACATCTCCATCGATTTGAAGTACGTGCATCTCACAAGCACCTTAGTAACCCACCTTTTAATGTATTAAGGCCAGATAGTATTTCCTTTATTCTTTTGGCCCCACCAGATGAGACATGTGGTAGTCACTCACGATATCGCGATCAGTAAAGATCCTGTAGCTTTGGATCACACGATGGCAGGAAACCATTGATATCTAACAATAATAGATTGTCGACACACAAACTGATCTCCTTCGGCCATGCAAAAAAGGACACGTGGCGCCCACCCGTGTTATCGCTATCAATAAAAACCTTGTAACTTCTGATCACGCGATGGTGGGAAACTATTGATGTCTGATGAAGATTGATCGACGATCAACCAAGCTAATCCCCATCGGGCTCACCAAATGGGACACATGGCACCCACCCGTGATATCGTGATCAACCAAAGCAATGTGGTGGGGTCATCACGGGATGGCGGAGAACAACTCAAATCAATGGACAGTTTATCAATGGTCGCACAAATTTCATCCTTCAGAAGGACACATGACGCCCACCTGTGATATCGCGATCAATAAAGATCCTACAATTCTTGATTGTGCGATGGTGAGCAACCGTTGATATCTGAAGGAAATATGATCAATGGTAGCACGAATTCGATCCCTTCTGCAAAATAAAACATTCATTAAAGGGATAAGGGGACATTACTAGGCGGATGGTAAACAATGACATAAGTTGTTTTAAAATGATCAAGCACGGGGTCAACCAAGACTTAGGAAAATAAAAATCCTACGCAGGAAATAAAACATTAAGACAAAAGGGACCAAGCCTTAGAAAGAATCAATGGGACATAATATGTTTTAAAACCCCCTTCAAAAAGTAACAACGAAATAGATCCCACCCCAGGCATAAAACAAACATTAGGGTTTTACATGAAGACAAAGCTAAAACCCCAACTCTTAGAAATTTTCCAACACCATGAAAGACCAGTGACATAAGGTAGGGCATGAGTGAAACATAAGGAGCAAAGATATGAAGTTCCATCAGTGGCTCCAGTTGGGGACGTTCATTCCACTGGAATGAAGCAAGAATTTAGAATCTCAGGTAGATCAGACCAAGATGCAAAGACGACCAAAATGGGATTGTTCAGAAAAAACAACCCAAACTATGTACAAGACATATACACAATATACAAACCTAAGCTACTGTTCATGGAAAAAATACTTCAAGTGAAGTATAACTTCAAGAATTGTCCATGAACTGGCAGTTCAAGATTATCTCCTATCATATCTTGGAGGATGTAAGAATCTTCACCCCACTTACCATTAATCAAAAATGGATGCAATCAGATTGCATCAAACTTCCTGTAGTGTCCCTCCAGTTTTGACTTTCTGTTTAGTTTGATTCTACTTGATTGATGTTTTATTTTACTGGATACTATGTTTTGTATTTCGCGGATGATACATTGACATCCTGATTATCTGGTTATGTTAGTTCGATGATACTGTGATAGATACATTCATGATATGGTTTATTTGCTTATGACTTTTCATGTGGTTATTATATTGTGATGACTAATTGTGATTTATCTTGCTCGTCTGTGTCGGTGAAGAAGACAGTATAGCATTACTCATTCATGAGTACCCTGCTATGCTGCAATTCTTATTCACAGTGTGTTTTCTAACATGAGTATATATATGTTTTAACATTGATGTTTCCTGCAGACACAGGTACCGAGTAACGGCTCCACCTGCTTGTCAGGTCTGAGCGTACCCTAAATCAATATAATCAAGTTGTTGGAGGTATTGACAGGTCCTTTTAAACCATCGTTCTTTTTCGAACGAGTATCTTTGTGTTACCCTGTGTAGTTGTCTAGTTCATTATGTTGTGTTCATTTTTATTGTTTTGTGTTTGCGTATTTAATATTTAAGTTTATTAAATATTTATAAATGTTTATACCAATGTTTGTAATTTGATTTATTAAATTAAATTAAATATATTATCGAATTATAAATTAGAAAGTTAATTCTTTGCAATGCTTTTAATTAAAATATTATTATTACTGATTTAATTGTGCAACTTGAATTATGGAAAATAGATTTTATTAAGGAAAGATATTTTCGATGAGATAAGTATCATTGATTGTCAGTTAGAGGTCTGTTATGATATTTTAAAGAATGAGTTGAACTGAATGAGCTATTTACAATGCGAAATGAACTATCAGTTAAAATTTGATGATTGAAATTGAATTGCATGAATTAATATCAAAAAAGAAGGATTTGCAATTTTTAACATTCACGGGAAGAATTTTGATGGCAGTAGTTTTTAGCGGATTTGTACATGGCAATTGCTTCAGAAGAATTTTTCTTTTAGGATTTTGTTTGAAGCGTAATTTTGAAGTCTGGTGAATTGAATTCGGAGTTGACAGAAGATTCAAGGATTAGTTTTCAGCCAGATATCAAAGTTTAATCAGGTTTTCTTCTTATTTTAAATTCTTGTGTTCAATTCTAGAAACATAATGCTGAATTTCGTTGATTTGAAAGGAAATTGATTTGCTAAACCTGCACAAACAGCAAATAAACGAAATTAGAAGGGTATTCGAACTTTTAAATAGAAAAGTATAAAATCATTCTGCAAATTAAATACTCCATATCTGAAATTGTCTTAAAATTTGGTTGTATGAAGATCGTAATTGCATAAATTTGAGATTTTTAAAAAAGGGTTGAAATTTTTAAATTTATTTTTCAAAATAGTTTTTGACAAACTCCTTATCTAGACTTTTATATGGCTATAGATAAAATTAGGTTAATATGATATCCATGGTATCTTATGCTGGGAACCTATGAATTTATCTTTACATAGTATGAATCTTGAATTCAAATAACTTCATATTCAGTCGCCTGCAGATCAGTATTATTCGGCTTCTATATATATATAACCTATTCATTAGATCTATGAATAGTTTCCTTTTAAACTCGACATATTGGATCTTGATGCCGATTTTCTTGATAGGTGATTGAACTTTTGATCTTTTGTCATATATCTTCCTCTATGTGAATGTGCATAGTCATCTACTTTAGATGTTCTTTATATAACCTTTGATCAGAGATCTGATGACCAGTATTCTCAAAGCACATAGTCTCTATTCCTTGTCCACCATGTCAAATTTCTTTTATTCGATGTTGTATTCCAAATCGTTGCTCATAACTAATCCTTTGTTTAGTGAGTCTTTTCATGGATCTAGCAACCAATTTTCGATTTCAACCATTATCAATTGTGAATGTAAACATTTGTTTGATATTGCATGTAAACAACAAGTATAAACTTATTCATGTCTTTAAAATATATATAGATCAAAGACAAAAAAATAAAAGAACATTTTATATCTAGTATAAATTCTGAATATATTTGCTTTAAGAAACTCGACCAAATTCCCTTAGTGTGGCGTGGAACATTTTTGGTTTTTGACTTTCTTTTTTTTTGAAGTTTATGAATCTGTGATCCCTTCTGTACACGTTCAGAAAAGATACGCCTAAGTCTGCGTTTACCTCACACTTTGCATGCATCTAATGTGCTAGTTGGTATGTATTCCCGGTATCAAGCTGAAGTAACCTGCATTATAGATGTTGTGCATGGCATGATTCGTACAAATCTTTAGTTAAGTGTTACTCTTTTAAAGATAGCCAAATTACTTCATAGCGGTAGAATTACAATGTAAATATATTTTAGTTATATATCCACAACTAATGCGCTAATTACCCTGTTGCTCAATTAGAGAATCTTCTGTTTTGCATGATGATACATGACAGATTTGATAATAGAAAATTTTCATATATTGAATGTGCTTATATGTATATTGTAAAATAGAAAGTTTTTTTTTTAATTTATCTTGTTTGTAGATAAAAATTTTAAAAATATCCATTTATGTTTAATAGCTTGTATATTAGATATTTTCCCAAATTCTTTATTTTTAGAACACGAATAAATTTGGTTGAAATTTAATAGTAAATGTGTAAAATGTGTAACACACTCTTTCTTTTCATAGGCTAGAAAAGATTGATTATAACACAGGAATACGTAAATTAAGCTTTGGTATTCTATTTTTATGTTTTGTTTAGAAAGTGAAATATGAATTTTAATAATTGATGTTAGATATTTAATTATGTCAATTGATAATAAATTGTTAATTCATGAATTGTGAAGTTATGTGTGTGTATAATTAAATTGTGAACATATAGTGTTATTAAAGTTGTATTTTATTTCCTCAAGAGGTTATGGAGTAAATAATAAAGTATTGTTAAGTAGATTATTCTTTAATCATATTGTTTTATTACAATGATTTTTTCTAGGGGATTATGGCTTGTGTATTTTGTGGATGTCTAAAGAAAATTCTTAGAGACTATGGTCTGTTGCTGATAGAGAATGTAAACCTTTGTGGTTGTGAATTTTACGCTTGGTAGCCACCCCTAGTCTTGTGATGTTGAATCATGTTATAGAGAGAGTGGCTTACGTTAGGGGCCAAAATCCTAAAGAGATTGTCTGGGTAACCTATCGTAAGTGTATAATTCAGTGAAAACCTAACTAATATATTAGGGGTTGGGTAGATCAAAACACTAAATCAGATAATAGTTTGCCTCGCCTCTTTTCTTAACACTCGTTTAGGTTGAGAAAAGGCTGAGAAGGCCTGGAATGGCAAGTCGCCATCTTGTCCTCTTGAAAGATGAAACGACTCCACATTAGTCTGCATAGGGGCCGGGAATTGGTAGAGGCTACCAGGGTAACTCATGGAGAGGGCCGGTAGTCTAGGAAGATTCACCAGGGTAACCTATCCCAATGATGTGATGACACTCTTAGTCTATACCATGATGGTGTTTCTTGTGTTTAGTTTACTATTGGTTGTGATTTGTTGTC
>VDFB02058242.1:21994678-22100722 GCA_007258455.2 Sequoia sempervirens | reverse complement strand
AAAAATTATGGAGAGTTTAAATGATAAAAAACACAACATATACCATAAAATACTTCACATTAAAACCCTCAAGACACAACTCCCATCAAACAATCATAACAAATTATTGCAAGACATGTAGGAAGAACAATACCTCAAAATTATATTATTCCAAAAATTGTACTACTCTCTTGGATGGATAGTCTCATCCTCTCCAACAATCTCCTCCTCTTCTTCCTCCCAAGGTCTCCCAAAAACAAGATCACTATTATCAATTTTTTGCCACAGCTCAATTGATGGAGCTGGTTGGACATTGTTATATCTTAAGGTGAAATTATAGATTATTCTTAAGTGTTGTTTGCATCGTGTTCATTGTTCGTTAAGTGACAGTTGAGCATTAAAAAGAGGAAACTGAGTTTCAGAAGTGCCATTCAATGTTTTACAGTTAAATGAAGTACAAAATTGAGCATATAAACAATAGAGCATTTTAAATGCTTTCGTTCATTTCATGAAGTGATTCATAATTACATAGCTTCATTTGATTGCAAGGATTCAAATGATAATACAACATTGCATTGAAATGCATTTTTATTTTCGAAATGAAAAGCATAAGATGAAATCATATATCCACACAAGCCGTGGATGGGACTGTCAAAGTGCATCATTAATAGCACACTACACTGTGGAAGATGCGAAAGAAGAAATCACATAAGTAACAACATAATCATCATTGCCTGATTGGCTGATGGTTGACGCTGAAGTGGTGCAAATTTGTCTTCTCGAGCTCCGTTGACCTACAGGAAGGAAAAGAGGGGATGTTAGAGGCTCCGATTATGAAGACACCTATATGAATCACCAACAATAGTGCAACCTGTTATCAATCATACATTGAAACAATCAGGAAAAGTACATAAGAAATGAGTTGAAGGAGAAACATCAATATGATCACTATATCTTGTTTTTTATGCTAACATTGTCCGTTTCCTTGTGTAGGTAAAGGAAAAATCACGATGTTGTTTATTATTTGAAGACCAAGCATGTGGAGGAAAACGGGCTCCCACAAGGGTAGAGCTCGGCATGGTGCCCTTACTCATTACAAGTGGGCTGATAAAGAAGTAGTAATTACATCATCATATTCATCAGGAAAAGAAATGATATACAATTGAAGAGTTAAACAAAATTATCTATCAAGCATTAAACCAACTGTGCATTCATAACAGTCAGGTAAATTCTTTCTGAAAGCTACAGGTGAACAGTGAGTTTAATCCGCTCAATTAATTCAACTGAGTACATTTATATCAAACGTTGTTGTATGGATCACGTTATTTTACAATTAGTGTTATTTGTTCGTCATGATCATATATCAGGATCGATTCATCAATGTTCTTTCTCACAACTAAGGATAGTGATCAGGCATACATTATGACTTAATGAAGAGATTTTTTTTAATTTTTATCTCAAGAGAGAATAGATTTACAAAACAGTTTGTTAAATGGAGCATAAAAATGCATGAAGAGTGCCAGGTTGAAGACCAAGAATATGGAAGTTCTGGCAATCCATTGACATGATTAAAAAAATAGCCAGTTTCATTATGGCTGAAAGTGCAAATGATTGTTTTAAATAGAGCTACTGTATTGCTGTTATTTGAAAGTAATGAAAGTAACAATTAAGATATATTGATCAAAAGAATTGTTCTGTCATGATTCCAAACTGTATTTTCAAAGATTTCGAATATTAGACAGGAAGTGTGCACAGTGTTGACAAAGGTTCAGGTGCATAAAGTTATTTCCAGACTGGACATCATGTTTATAAGGAAATGGTATGGATGAAAGTTTGAAGTGAATCCGATTGTGAGTGCACAGGAATTAATATGCTAGCTAATCTACAGATTCAGTTAAAATGAATTATGTGTGCAAAAAGGAAACAGTATGGAGGACAGTAGAGTAATACAAACAAAAGACACATTTCCAGAATCTCATATACCCGAATGAGAGTTTTCAACAGTAGAGTAAGGAATATGTATTCTTCATAATGTTATACAATCAGGTGGATTTTTGTCAAAAAGTGAGATCTATATAGTGTTCTTATGGTCAAGCTGAGCTACAACAGAGAATGAATCTAGCTGCATATATCCTTCAAAAAATTTAAAATGCTATATACAGGAGATTTAGAATTTCAGAACATGTAAGGAAATGCAAAAACTAATCATGAATCGAGCTCAAATTTTACACAGATACCAAAAAAAATAAAAATGTGCAGTTTTATTTATTTTTTTAGAAACCCACATTAGGGGTTTGAACAGAAAGTACGGCTTTTACAATTTCCAGTGACACCCATGTCAGGGTTTTTATGAAAGCCATGAATATTATGACTTGCAGTGATACCAATGAGAGGGTTGGTTAGGAAGGTACAGGAAGTAATGCAAGGTAATGTTGGTCTAACTTCGTAAAAGAAATCACAGAATAGATACATTTTCTTTAAAAATTACAAATACCCATATGGTCGTTCTTGTTGTTTCAGAAGTGTGAAATATACAATTGGTCTTTTGGGTCGAGCCCAGGAAAAACTTCAAATGCCTAGATTATTATGCAATGGTCGTGGCATGGAGGAAACCTTTGGCTCGCGAAGGTTCATTAACTCTCAAGATAAACCCTGTTGAGTTGCCATCAGATCTTAGAGATCAACTTAAATATGAAAGAAGGGTTCTTCTATAAATTGCCATCAAAGACTCATATCAAGCCCACAACCTATCTTAGTTTTTTTTACATTTGTAAGCTTGTTTGAATGAAAATAGCAATAGTAATAATGTCTTACCATTTTTTTCCTGTATAACATCAAAGGAGCCTTGTTCGAGTTCACACTAAGCCTTCAAGATTAGGACTTGAGCTCGTATAAAGGAACACAGAAAGATCCAGATAACAAAACAACAAGCACACAAGTAAAGAGATCATCAGATTTGTATCATATAGCCATGACCAAAGCTTTATAAATCTCTAAACCCCAAGTGAAATGCCAAGGCGAGCTCATGAATGGCGAATACAAGAGAACCCAGATAGCAGGGGAAGCACAAGAAGAAAAGTATCAAAAAAACTGAGCTAAAGTCGTGGCCACAAGACCAAAGTGGCTCAGGGATGGAAGACATAAATAGTAGCTCACCTTAGGTGTTGTGTAGAAGAGAAGCCTGCCAACGAAGTTCTCTCATGGAGCTTTCAGACAAGCCCAGACTCATATCAAGGCAGCCAAGAAAGGAAAAGTTACAAGAATGTAAAAGAAAATCAGGAATAAAGCATGAATAGGTCGCGGCCTTAATGGCTTTTCTCACTCTTTGAATGAAGTAAAGAACTACAATAACAAAAAAATCAAGCTTACCCAATCAGAACTCAACTGTCAGAAGGAAAAAGTAAAGACTCTTTTCAATGTAAATTACAGTCTGAGCTCAATCATGGTGGCGGCACTATCCTTTTAGCTAGAGCAAGTTTTTCCAAATGATGATAGCAAAAAATGAAATAATTTTTAGGGTTTGACCTTTTGGTCTCATGCCCTAATTCGAGCCAACATTATAATTGTCTAGAATATTCATAATTGTCAATAACATGTGGGAAATTTGAATTAGGGTTACCTCACATTATGAATTCAAAGTCTGAAGTTTAATATTTGAGGGGTCAAACTCTAATATGCCTAAGTCAAGCTTTGAAGAGTGATGGAGTTATTTTCCTAAGGCTTAGGGTTATTTGTTAATATAGGGGGGCTGAACTTAGAGAGATTTATGATTAATGATGCCTTGGTGAAGAATAGACAAGTGGAGATATTTTTTATTTTAATTGATTTTGTGAGAAATCAATAAGTGTTTTAAAACCATTGCACATTTGACACTTAGGGTTTTTGTTTGCAATTGATTTTAGAGAAATCAATTAAGGATATTGATGTGAGGATAATATGCCTTGATATATTTTTATGATTTTTTTAAAGAAAATCAATGCATTGTAATGGAGAGATAAGGTTGGATTTCTTTTTGCAAAATATTTTGCAATCTTTAATTGCAAAAATAAACAAATTGTAAAATATGCAGTGTTGTAAAGTTGAATCATAAAGCAATCCTTATATATTGTTTTATGATTTCTTGCTATTTTTAGCATATTGTATTGACTTTTTCTCTTGGGCGGATTTGAGTCTCATCTTGGAGAGATAAGGTGTTTTTCTGGCTTTTAAAGCAGATTCAACCTATTTTTAGAGGCTTTACAGTTTGATCATAAAAGCAGTGTGCTTTTTTCTACTTTTATGCAGTCTTTTGAGACATTTTGAAGCTTTTTTCCTTGAGCTTCTTTGTGAGCTCAGATTAGGGTTTCTTGGAGATATATTTTGAAAAGACTTAGTCTTTTCTGGCTCCTCGGTTCAGATTTTAGTTTCTTGCTCATACACATTTTTTAGCTTGTAAACCCTTTTGTACTCAGTTTGAGATTATGGTATACTCCTTCAGTTGAATAAAGCAGCACTCCTATTCCTCGATTATGTTTTTGTTGTAGTTTTAGTTCGATGTTATATTGTGACTTCTATTTTGCAGAATCCTTATTATGTCATAGAATTGTAATTTTGGTACAAAAAGTTCATAGAATACAGGTTGCATGTTGTATTTAAGTTTGAATCTTCATGCAAATTATTCATGTGTTTAGTGTTCATGAAGAATTGTGAAATTCTATTATTTTCTGAAAGCTGTTTGTGGGAAAAAACCAGAGTCATCATTAAGTTATTATCAAGTCCTAAAAATCACTTTAAATAATAGTCTTCATTTCAGTCATCTTTCTCTATTTCTTTCCTCAGAAGAATCTTTAGAATAGGATCAATTATTCAGAGAATAGACTCACTCTGGAGATTCTTTCTTTGTTCAGATCACCCACATCTGAAGAAGGTTTCCATGTTTCAGTAGATTGTTGAATCTTGCATTCAGCGGGGTGCAAATCTAATTGACAACAGTTTTTGGCACGCCCGGTGGGACTCTAAAAGCCATTTTCAGAGTAATTTTGATATTTTTAGTTTGTTGTTTGGTGTATGCAGTAGATTTTCCAGCCTTCTGGAGGCTTATTACGATATACCTGGTGACTCTGATTCTATTTTTGCATGCTAGTGCAGCCTACACATGAGAAAGATATAGACAAGATCAAGTTTTGTACCCTTCAAGTATCGAGAGTTGTCCCCATCACATAGAAGAGGCAGAACAAAAAGGAGGCTTTTTGAAGCACCCATAAGATCGAATTCAACACGTCTTGTTTTCAGTTCCTTGGTGTTATCACTAGGAGTTCCAGTTCCAATCTCACAAGTACCGCCAATGGCAGCACCAAGGTAGCACCCATTCGCACCTTTCAATGAAGGTACCCCATTAAACATCCTTCAGCATGATGGCATACCAGTTGCAGCCCTTAGAGGTCTGCCATACTTCACCGGGGAGGATTTCACCACACCAATCGAGCACATCCTTGGCGTAGCCACGTTATGCTCGGTGCATAATATTACGCAGGAGAATGTCGCGCTAAGGCTGTTGGCTGTGTCACTCAAAGGAAAAGTGTTACAATGGTTCAAAGGTCTCGCAGCCAATTCAATCATGACATGGGATGCGTTAGGTAATGGTTTATATCAACACTTTGCTGATAAATCTAACAACTTGTCTTTGTTAGAGCAGCTAAGCACCATTCAGAGCGTGCCACACGAGCACTTGGCTAACTTCAATTACCAATTTCAGAGAACCTGGGACAGGATTCCTGCAATGGTAAAACCCTTACTAGCACACGCTTTTCTATTTTACTTGAAAGCTTTGAATAGTAAAATTGCAGTTATGACTCGGTCTATGGGTAGGCTTACACTCCCTAATACCTACAATATAGCCATTAAAGCTGAAAAATGCTTCATCCAAGCTGGAGACATAGCTCCTAGACCTCTTATGCATTTGTTTCTAGAAATAAAACCACCTATCCCTACTGTTGTACTTCCCTTGGCTGTTGTCCCACCTGTTTCAACGATAGGATATCATAGCACAACCCAAGAGGTTGTTTTCCCAGCCCCAAATCAAGAGATGTAGGAGATTAAAAGCATATTAAAGACCTTTGGGAATGATATCTTGACTATTAAAAAGCATGTTGGTCAAGAACATAAGCCTTATCAAGCCCCTTATCAACAAAACCAGTAGAATAGACCCGTTTTTCAAAATGATTATCAAGCCCAAAGAAGGAATTTTAACCCTAGGCCATTCTAGCCATACAATCCCAACGCAGCCAGTTTGTCAAAGGAACTTGTGCCTCAAAATAATGTTTCCCAGGATTGCGATTGGTGTTATCCGTGCAATCAGCCCCATAACCAATCAGCATGCACCAATGGAATGAGAAATCAGGCTTTAATGGTTCAAAATAGCTATGCTGGTTCAAAAAATGTTGCAGATCAGAATCAAGAACAACAAGATAACGTGGAAGTTGCCTTGCCGAACTGGCAGAGCTTTGAATTCTGTGGCATAAATGGCCAAAGTTGGCAAAATTCTCCTATTTCGGCTAATACTAGGTTAAAAAAGAGAGCTATGGATCCAGGACAGCAGGTTGGAAGTTCACAATAGTAACCTGTAATCAGTAAACAGCCTATGTCATTAGATGTTAACACTATCGTGCAGCCTAAAATGCAGATTCTACAAAGAGGCCAGAAGATACCTAGTAAGGAATAGTAAAAAATGCATTCTCAACCTTTGCAGAGGCAAAACGATGTTGCTATCACAAAAAACCAGTAGAAGGTAAATTCTTCATCATTCAATATTATTGAGCATCTCAAGAAAGCCACTATTAGTATGTCGGTATTAGATGCTTTACAACTTCCAAGGCAGAAAGGTTTATTGTAGAGTGCATTGGCTGCGTTGTCTATTTCTGACAACACTAATCAAGGAGTTGCGAAGGTCGTGCTTGCTAATGACCTGGAGGATAAAAATGAACAAAAAAGGAAAGAGGTAAAGCCCCCTCCATTCTATTTAAGTCTAATTATTGGCGATAAAATTGTTCATAATTGTATGGTTGATTCTGGTGCCAGTAGTTAGTCATGCCTAAGAGTTTAGTTGATAAGTTAGGTCTTGTCTACGAGCCTAATCCTCAGAAAGGAATAGTTCAATTAGATGGGTTTGTTTTTAAAACTACTAGTATTATCAAAAATTTGGCTCTTACCTTGCACGTATCCCTGAGTTTTTCTATTCATCAAGATATACATGTCATTGACTTACCACCGCACTTTTCCATTTGTCTCTCGAGGGATTTTACAGCCAAGTTGGGAGGGCTTTTGTCTTCTAATTGGTCTCATTTGTTTTTTAGAACAAGGTATGGTACGAAAGTGACCATAAAGTCTGAGCCTCTTGCCAAAGACCATATCGAACCATACTCACCAAATCCTATAAACGCTAACCTCTACATCACCTCTGCACTGGAGGAGCAAACCATGACCTCAGACTGTAGCACCCATGTAGACAATATCAATCTAGATGAATGGGCAGCAGAAGATCACGAGCTTGATCCATTTTAGCACACATATGAGATAGGATTATGAGTCTATATGATTCGAGAGCCTGATTGCGATATGCCTAATCTTTGTAAAGAGGAAGAACAGTTTGCAGAAGCTGTTGGAAATGAGCTTTGGAAGCTTTATTTTGATGGTTTGAGAAGCAATGTTGGTGCCAGGGTGGAGCTATGTTGATATCACCCGAAGGAGATAAATACTTTTCAGCTTGCAGGTTTGCTTTCAGCTGTTTGAATAATATAGCTGAGTATGAAGTGTTGGTGCATGGCCTTGAATGGGCCCGCAAATGAGGTATTAAATGCTTGCAAGTTTATGGTGATTCAGAACTAATTGTAAATCAGGTCAAAAATTTAAATGCTACCAAGAATGATTTGCTTAAGAAATACAAGCATCGTGTATGGGATTTAATGGAGGATTTTGATGCTTTTAATATCATGTCAATTCCTCGTAATCAAAATAAGCATGCTGATAGGCTTGCTGCCATAGGAGCTCAGTTTGATATTCCCAAGGAGATTCATAAGGTAGAGGCATGTCAATACGTGAAAATAATGGTCAGACCTTCTATACCTAACAATAATGTGAGCTGGCAGGTTTTTGATAGCGATGAGAAAATCATAAATTTCCTGATTGCTGAAGTTAAGTTTGCAAATGGAGACCAACAAAAATGGCAGTAGCAATATGACAACTAGATTGTGCAATTAAAGACCAACAAGCTGCCAAAAGGACTAGTGACCTTGGAATCTGTGTTCAACTCAGATGACCAAGTGCGTAAAGAAAAATGCAACTTGACTGTTAAAGAAGAACATTATGCAGCCATCAAAATCTTCAAAGGAAAGCTTCTCAAGCTGGGAAAGGTATGTAGTCAAGACGAACAACAAGCATTTATTTTGTTATTTCAGAAATTTAGTGATGTTTTTTCTTGGGAGTACAAGGATTTGAGAGGTTTTAACCCAGAACTAGCCCAACATACCATTGAACTTGAACCCGATGTGAAACCAGTAAGGCAGAAGCAGAGACCGCTCAATCCCAAGTTAGAAAACCTTATGAAGGCTGAACTGAATAAGCTAGTTGATAGTGGTATTATTTTTCCTATTAAACACACCTCTTGGGTGTCAAATTTAGTACCAGTCAGTTAGAAAAGAGGGGAAATCATATTATGTGTCGATTTCTGAGATTTGAATAAAGCATCATTGGAAGATCATTACCCACTCCCTTCCATGGAGCAAATCTTGCAAGTAGTTTCTAGTTCTGACAGATTTTCTTTTCTAGATGGTTACTTAGGTTACAACCAGATTCTGGTGAAGCAGGAAGATTAGTTCAAGACAACATTTACAACCAAGTGGGGCACGATAGCCTACAAAAAGATGTCTTTCGGCTTATCCAACGTTGGAGCAACTTTTCAGCGTGCGATGGATATGGCCTTTCATGGCCTTATGAACAAAATTGTTCTGGTATATCTAGAGATGATATTACTATTTTTTCCAGAAATGCTACCGAACACCTTGATCATTTGGAGCAGATTTTTCAGAGATGCAGAGAGTTTGGAGTGTCTCTCAATCCGAAGAAGTGTATATTTTCAGTGCACGAAAGAAAATTGCTTGGACACATTGTTTCAAAGCAAGGTATTTTTATAGACCCTGAGAGAGTATCCACAATTCTTGAATTGCCATTACCAGCTCATAAGAAAGGCTTGCAAAACTTTCTTGGAAGGATAAATTTCGTGAGGAGGTTCATACCGAATATTGCAGCTTTGCTGCAGCCTCTCACTTCTATGCTTAAAAAGAATATGCCATTCAGTTGGACCAAGGAAGGTAAGAGGAGCTTTGAGAAGATTAAGGAAGCCCTCGCAGCTGCTCCTACTCTCATTAATCCAAACTTCGACAAAGACTTTATTTTGTATGCTTTTGGAGGAGTAGATACAATTTCAACTATGTTATGCCAGCAAAATGATTAAGGCTTGGAGCAGCCTGTTGCATTTTTCAGCCAAGTATTGCATGATTACGAGGTAAAATATTCTTTTGTTGAGAAGCATGTTTTTGCTATTGTAAGAAGTTTAAAGAAATTTAGGCATTTTTTGTCCAACAACAAGATTCATTTGTTGGTAGCTCATTCAACGGTTAAGGATTTTTTGCTTAAAAAGGATATTAATGACAAGCGTGTTGGTTGGATTACCAAGGTAATGGAATTTGACGTTGATATAAAAGTAACCAAGCTCATTAGAGGCAAAGGTTTGTGTGAATAGATTGCTGGTAATGAGGACAACAACTTAAAAGAGGCTGCAAGTACAAAAATAGTGTTAAATAATGATGTTGCAGGTGTTGTTCAAGCATCTCCTGCTACGTGGTTGCAACAGATGATACATTACTTGCAAACTAGTGAGTGCCCCAAAGGCTTAGACAAAGAACAACGAAGATATTACAGATTACAATCCATCCCTTATGCAATCATTGACGACATTCTTTATAGGAGAGATTTCCAAGGTATTTTATTGTGTTGTATTCACCCTGATCAAGTTGATAAGATTTTAGCAGAGTTTCATGATGGACCTCCAAGAGGTCACTTTGCTGCAAGAACAACAGCTCTGAAAATTATGCGAGTTGGTTATTACTGGCCAAATTTGTTTAAAGATGCTATCGCTTGGGTCAGAAGATGTGAGAAATGTACTTTATTTTTTGGTAAACAGAGGCTTGCACCGCTGCCCTTGCATCCGATCCAGGTGGAACAACCCTTTGCTAAATGATGCTTATATTTTATTGGTCCTATTAACCTGCCTTCAAGCATGGGTCATAAGTGGATTTTTACTGCCACAGATTATTTTACAAAGTGGACCGAAGCCGTTGCTTTAAAGGAAGCAAACGAGACTTCAGTGCTTAACTTCTATCAAGATCTCATATCGAGATTTGGTGTTCTAGATTCAATCATTTCTAACAATGGTTTGGCTTTTATTGGTTTGAGGATTTCTGATTTGTCAGTTAGAAATAACATTTATTTGAACACGTCTTCCAATTATTATCCGCAGGGAAATGGTCAAGCGAAATCTACAAAGAAGAATCTAATTCGGATAATCAAGAAGACTATTGAAGATAATCAAAGGACATGGCACGAAAAGCTGAAGTTAGCTCTATGGGATGACAGAATAACCCCTAAAAGGGCCACTGGTTGTTCACCTTTTGTTTTAACTTATGGAAAAGAAGCTAAGTTACATGTTTCAATTGAGTTGCCAACTTTAAGTTATGTTAAAGAACTGGAGTTGCTGAATGAACAACCTCTTGAAGTGAGATTTGCACAGCTGGTAGAGCTGGAAGAAACTAGAAGGGAAGCTCTAAGGCAGTTGGAGATATATCAAGCTCAGATGAAGAATTCTTTTGATAAGAGGGAAAGACCACATGAGTTCATTGTTGATGATCTAGTTTTCAAGTGGAATGAATTTAAAAGCAAACCTGGACGTCATTCCAAGTTTGATGCAATGTGGGACGGGCCTTATGTGATCACAGAGTGCAAGGAATACAACGCATTCCAACTTTCCAAGTTGATTGGCGAGGTGTTGTCTATCCCAATTAATGGGATCCACCTCAAGCATTGCTGCTGAGATAAGTTCCATCTCATAGTTAGATAGAGTAGTATTGCAAATAAGTGTGTTCCACACATTTACTTTCAGTAGTTTTTCTTTCCCTAAGCGCTGCTGCACATGTTCTATCAGCCATCAGGGCCTATTAGATTGCTTTCAGTTCAGTTTTGTTTTCTTTTGCTGCTATTTGGAGTATTGTTGTTCAAGTTTCTGAGTTTCAAGAAGGGGCAGATTTGACTTGGCGCCCAATGGAGTGTTTTAAGGCAACTGATCTATGCTTAGCAGGCAAGCATTTAGCAAAAATTGCCAAAATGTTACCAATTTTTTCCCACAACTCAATTGATGGAGCTGGCTAGACATTGTTATATCTTAAGGCGAAATTATAGATTATGCTTAAGTGTTGTTTGCATCATGTTCATTGTTTGTTAAGTGACAGTTGAGCATTAAAAAGAGGAAACTGAGTTTCAAAAGTGCCATTCAATGTCTTACAATTAAATGAAGTACAAAATTGAGCATATAAACAATAGAGAATTTTAAATGCTTTCGTTCATTTCATGAAATGATTCATAATTACATAGCTTCATTTGATTGCAAGGATTCAAATGATAATACAACATTGCATTGAAATGCATTTTTCTTTTCAAAATGAAAAGCATAAGATGAAATCGAATATCCACACAAGTCGTGGATGGGACTGTCAAAGTGCATCATTAATAGCACACTACACTATGGAAGATGTGAAAGAAGAAATCACATAAGTAATGACATAATCATCATTGCCTGATTGGTCGATGGTCGACGCTGAAGTGGTGCACTTTGTCTTCTTGAGCTCCGTTGACCTGCAGAAAGGAAAAGAGGGGATGTTAGAGGCTCTGATTATGAAGACACCTATATGAATCACCAACAATAGTGCAACCTGTTATCAATCATACACTAAAACAATCAGGAAAAGTACAGAAGAAATGACCTGAAGGAGAAACATCAATATGATCATTATATCCTATTTTTTATGCTAAAAATGCTTGTTTCTTTGTGTAGGTATAGGGAAAATCACGATGCTATTTATTATTCAAAGACCAAGCATGTGGAGGAAAACGAGCTCCCATAAGGGTAGAGCTCGGCATGGTGCCCTTACTCATTACAAGTGGGCTGATAAAGAAGTAGTAATTACATCATCATATTCATTAGGAAAAGAAATGATATACATCTGAAGAGTTAAATAGAATTATCTATCAAGCATTAAACCAACTGTGCATTCATAATAGTTAGGTAAATTCTTTCTGAAAGCTACAGGTGAACAGTGAGTTTAATCCGCTCAATTAATTCAACTGAGTACATTTATATCAAACATTTTTGTATGTATCACGTTCTTTTACAATCAGTGTTATTTGTTTGTCATGATCATATATCAGGATTGGTTCATCAGTGTTCTTTCTCACAACTAAGGATAGTGATCAGGCATACATTATGCCTTAATGAAGAGATTTGTTTTAATTTTTATCTCAAGAGAGAACAGATTTACGAAACAGTTTGTTAAATGGAGCATAAAAATGCATGAAGAGTGCCAAGTTGAAGACCAAGAATATGGAAGTTTTGGCAATGCATTGAGATGATCAACAAAACAACCAGTTTCATTATGGCTGAAAGTGCAAATGATTGTTTTAAATAGAGCTATTGTATTGTTGTTATTTGAAAGTAATGAAAGTAACAATTAAGATATACTGATCGAAAGAATTGTTCTGTCATGATTCCAAATTGTGTTTTCAAAGATTTCAAGTATCAGACAGGAAGTGTGCACAGTGTTGACAAAGGTTCAGGTGCATAAAGTTATTTCCAGACTGGACAACATGTTTATAAGGAAATGGTATGGATGAAAGTTTGAAGTGAATCCAATTGTGAGTGCACATGAATCAAGATGCTAGCTAATCTACAGATTTAGTTAACAGGAATTTTTTGTGCAAAAAGGAAACAGTATGGAGGACAGTAAAGTAATATAAACAAAAGACACATTTCCAGAATCTCATATACCCGAATGATGGTTTTCAACAGTAGAGAAAGGAATATGTATTCTTCAGAATGTTATACAATCAAGTGGATTTTTGACAGAAAGTGAGATCTATACAGTGTTCTTATGGTCAAGCTGAGCTACAACAGAGAATGAATCTAGTTGCATATATCCTTCAAAAAATTTAAAATTCTATATACAAGAGATTCAAAATTTCAGAACGTTTAAGGAAATGAAAAAAACAATCATGAATCGAGCTCAAATTTTACACAAATACCAAAAAAAATAAAAATGTGCAGTTCTGTTTATTTTTTCATACACCTACATTGGGGGTTTGAACAAAAAGTACGACTTTAACAATTTCTAGTGACACCCATCTCAGGGTTTTTATGAAAACCACAAATATTACGACTTGCAGTGATACCCATGAGAGGGTTGGTTAGGAAGGTACAAGAAGTAATGCAAGGTAATGGTGGTCTAGCTCCGTAAAAGAAATCACAGAATAGATACATTTTCTTTAAAAATTACAAATACCCATATGGTTCTTGTTGTTTCAGAAGTGTGAAATATACAAATGGTCTTTTGGGTCGAGCCTAGGAAAAAATTCAAATGCCCAGATTATTATGCAATGGCCGCGGCCTGGAGGAAACCTTTGGCTCACGAAGGTTCATTAACTCTCAAGATAAACCCTTTTGAGTTGCCATCAGATCTTAGAGATCAACTTAAATATGAAAGAAGGGTTCTTCTATAAATTGCCATCAAAGACTCATATCAAGCCCGCAGCCTGTCTTAGTTTTTTTTACATTTGTAAGCTTGTTTGAATGAAAATAGAAAAGAATAATAATAGCTTACCATTTTTTGTCTATATAAGATCAAAGGAGCCTCATTTGAGTTCACACTAAGCCTTCAAGATCAGGACTCGAGCTCATATAAAGGAACACCGAAAGATCCAAATAACAAAACAACAAGCACACAAGTAAAGAGATCATTAGATTTGTATCATATAGCAATGACCAAAGCTTTATAAATCTCTAAACCCCAAGTGAAATTCCAAGGTGGGCTCATGAATGGCGAATACAAGAGAACCTAGATAGCAGGGGAAGCACAGGAAGAAAAGTATCAGAAAAACTAAGCTAAAGTCGCGGCCACAAGACCAAAGTGGCTCAGGGATGGAAGACATAAACAGTAGCTCACCTTAGGTGTTGTGTAGAAGAGAAGCCCACAAAAAAAATTCTCTCATGGAGCTTTCAGACAAGCCCAGACTCATATCAAGGTGACAAGAATGGCAAAGTTACAAGAATGTAAAAGAAAATCAGGAATAAAGCATGAACAGGGCGAGGCCTTAATGGCTTTTCTCACTCTTTGAATGAAGTAAAGAACTAAAATAACAAAAAAATCAAGCTTACCCAGTCAGAACTTGACTATCAGAAGGCGAAAGTGAAGACTCTTTTGCATGTAAATTACAGTCTGAGCTCAATCATGGTGGTGGCACTATCCTTTCAGCAGGAGCAAGTTTTTCCAAATGATGATAGCAAAAAATGAAATCATTTTTAGGGTTTGACCTTTTGGTCTCATGCCCTAATTTGAGCCGATGTTATAATTGTCTAGAATATTCATAATTGTGAATGGCATGTGGGAAATTCGAATTACGGTTACCTCACATTATGAATTCAAAGTATGAAATTTAATATTTTAGGGCGTCGAACTCTAATATTCCTAAGTCAAGCTTTGAAGAGTGGAGTTATTTTCCTAAGGCTTAGGGTTATTTGTTAATATAGGGGGGTTGAACTTAGAGAGATTTATGATTAATGATGCCTTGGTGAAGAATAGACAAGTGGAGATATATTTGATTTTAATTGATTTTGTGAGAAATCAATAAGTGTTTTAAAACCATTGCACATTTGACACTTAGGGTTTTTGTTTGCAATTGATTTAGAGAAATCAATTAAGGATATTGATGTGAGGATAATATGCCTTGATATATTTTTATGATTTTTTTAAAGAAAATCAATGCATTGTAATGGAGAGATAAGGTTGGATTTGTTTTTGCAAAAGATTTTGCAATCTTTAATTGCAAAAATAGACAAATTGTAAAATTTGCAGTGATGTAAAGCTGAATCATAAAGCAATCCTTATAAATTGTTTTATGATTTCTTGCTATTTTTAGCAGATTGTATTGACTCTTTCTCTTGGGAAGATTTGAGTCTCATCTTGGAGAGATAAGGTGTTTTTCTGGCTTTTAAAGCAGATTCAACCTATTTTTAGAGGCTTTACAGTTTGATCATAAAAGCAGTGTGCTTTTTTATGCTTTTATGCAGTCGTTTGAGACAGTTTGAAGCTCGGATTAGGGTTTCTTGGAGATATATTTTGAAAAGACTTAGTCTTTTCTGTCTCCTCAGTTTAGATTTTAGTTTCTTGCTCATACACATTTTTGAGCTTGTAAACCCTTTTGTACTCAGTTTGAGATTATGGTATATCCTTCAGTTGAATAAAGCAACACTCTTATCCCTCAATTTTGTTTTTGTTGCAGTTTTAGTTTGGTGTTATATTATGACTTATGTTTTGCATAATCCTTATTATGTCCTAGAATTGTAATTTTGGTACAAAAAGTTCATAGAATGCAGGTTGCATGTTGTATTTAAGTTTGAATCTTCATGCAAATTATGCATGTGTTTAGTGTTCATGAGGAATTGTGAAATATTGTTGTTTTTTGAAAGTTGTTTGTGGGAAAAAACCAAAGTCATCATTAAGTTATTATAAAGTCCTAAAAATCACTTTAAGTAATAGTTTTCATTTCATTCATCTTTCTCTATCTCTTTCCTCAAAAGAATCTTTAGAATAGGATCAATCATTCAGAGAACCGGCTCACTCTAGAGATTCCTTCTTCGTACAGATCACCCACATCTGAAGAAGGTTTCCATGTTTTAGTAGATTGTTGAATCTTGCATTCAGCAGGGTGCAAATCTAATTGACAACAATCACAAACATGCAAAGGACCAATTTATAAGAAAGGTAACCCTCTCCTCTCCATAAGAAAGGAGTTTTAAAGAGGTGGGAGAGATAACTTCCTCCCATAACCAACATAATGACTTAACCACCCTCTCTTTTTTTCCAATGTTATGAGTGAGGTGAAAAAGAAGGGTTAAAACACTTTTTATAAGACCAAGAAAAATAACCTTCCCACCTATACCTTTAATTCATAGGCCGGGCGGGGGCCCTAGCTTTGTTGGCTAAGTCTTTCCTGTTGTAGGAGGCTGGTCACGAGTTCTAGTCTCCCCCACCCCATGGTACTGGAGGGCGTGTCGCGCCAACGGCACCGGTCACGTTAAAAAGTTTACCAGGCGCACTGCAGTTTATAGGGGGCCGTGCTATACAAACCCGATTTCTGCAGCCTAAAAAATAAAAATAAAAAATAAAAATTCGTAGGCCAAATTTTAACACATGAAACACACCATAGAGTCCTTAAAAACACATTTAAATTCACTTTTAACAATTTGAAATTCAAAACTTGACAAAGCATAATTCACATAACACATGACACTTGAAAATCACATAACCCCACATAATAATTAGTAACTTATAGGATCCTATACCAAGGTCCCATTCCACACAAATAACACAAAGTGGCTAAGTGATTCCCTACTAATTCCATCAGCATTAGAGATCCCTACATACTCAATGAAAGGTGTTAGTATGATATATAAACCAAAAGAAACACATTACATTCAAATGAATATCATCACAAATCAACTAATATAACATATATATGACTCATCATTTCAAAATACGTTAATCAAATATCCATATCAATATTATTACATGAGCAATATAAAATGTCCATCATGATTGCATATCATCAGAAATCAACTTTCAATTAGATATTGTATATGATTCATTATTTCACAAATGCATTAATCACAATGATCATAAAGGGTATTACATTAACTACATTAAAAATAACATACATAGTTATATCGTTACCACCCATGGAAATAAAGTGCATGTCATCCATAATTACTATATGCATTATTCAAAAGATCTCATTAAAGGACATCATATCAGTTAATTTAGAAGCAAACCGTAAATAGATAAAATGCATAACTCCTAATTATTTATTATCCACAAAATTAAATAAAAAACGTGATTATTCATCAAACTAATAAAAATCAAGTACCAACTCATACCTACTTATCATCATAAAATCAATAGCCATATGAAAGTCAAATATCATCTATGAATGGAAAATTACTTTTGTATTCACATAGGATTAATCATTGAATAAATATAAGACAACTATAATAGGTAGCAATTAGCTAGATTCCATCACCTATTCCACATCCAAGATATTCCATATAATCTTAAGAACATAAAAATATTTTTTATGTAAACCAAGCTATCACTCATAATACTTCTAGAAATAAACTATCATCCTCAAAACTCTTAATTAGTCAAATCATATAACCAAAACATCAAACAAGAGTTGACACAAATTGGATCTCACATATGGATTCAATGCTTCAACTCTAGGAAAATGATATCTTATTCCATCTATATGATAGTATTTCTAAAGAAGAATATTTTTGGAAATAGAGATCTAGGGTGATTTGGCTCAAGAGTGGAGATAAAAATACTATGTTTTTCATCTTTCCTCTCTTAAGCACCGAGCAACCAATATAATTAAACCTATTTAGTCCAATGATTCTATTCTAGAGGAGGAATGGGAAATCTATCAGGTTGCTATGAAGTTCTTTTGTGATCTTCTATTTGTTGATTCTAAGCATGGCCAAGAATGTGAAGATCAATTTCTGCAAGTTATTCTTAAAATTATTCAAATGAAAGTAAAAAAAAACTAATTTTCATTCCTTCAGGGGAGATAATATCATTGGTCTTCTCTTTTGAAGGTAATAAAGCACCTGAGCCAAATGGGTTTTGTGTTTTCTTCTTTCAACATTTTTGGGATATAGTGGCGAAGGATGTTGTGGCTGATTTCAAGGAGCTTTTTGGGAGTAGAAAATTACTAGAAGAGTTAAACTCTACTTTCCTTGTCCTTATTCAAAAGTTTCTAGACACTAAATCTTTTGGGTATTTATAGCCTATAAGCTTGTGCAATTAAATCTATAAGATTATTTAAAAGGTTTTGGTGGTGAGACTACAGTCTATCCTTCCTAATTTAATTTCCATTCAACAAAATGGTTTTTCCCAAGGTAGAAATATTTTGGATTCTATTATTTTAGTTTATGAAAGTATTTAATCTCTTTTTGTGAATAAGAAGGTTGAGCTCTCCATTAAGCTTGACCTAGTTAAAGCGTACGATCAGGTTTTGGCTTTGGGAGTAAATTTATAGATCTAATCATCCAACTCATATCAATTCCTAAGATTTTTAGTTATTATAAATGGTTCCCCCTTGGGATTGTTTAAAAATTCTAGAGGGGCCAAACAAGGGGATCCAATTTCCTAGTTTATATTTGTTATCAAGGTGGAAGCTTTGGGAGATCTATTCAAAAAGTCATTAATGTTGGTTCTCTGAAGGGAATCCATGTGTCCTCTAAAGGGCCTCCTTACTCCCATCAAAAAAATTTTGATGGCATGATCATCACGAGGGAAGCTTTGGTTCAGGAAGCCAAAAAAATAGTCTATTTTGATTAATTATGAAAGGGCTTCGGGTCAAAAAATTATCCTCCCTAAAAGAACTATTTTCTTCTTGAACATGCCTTTGCAAAGATAGCTGAAGATTGCTACAATTATCTAATTATGAATGGAAATCTGCACTAACTAACAATAGATAAAGCACACAAGATTAGCCATTGTTAGAAAGCTCAAACAAACCACTCCCTATGAAATTGTTGATCAAGCATAAAGAAGAAAACATGAAATAAAGCATGTAACATAAGCAAATAAATATGTAAATCTAATCTAAATCAACCAAACCATCATCCCATAGGGGAATTGGTGCTACTTTTGTAGTGCCCCTCCATGATTCATCCTATCTGTGTTTTCAGTTGGTCTTTCTTTTGACCGTGCTTCATGATTAGGTGTTGTTTGATATTTGGCATATTTGATTGATAAATGTTGTTTTGGGTTGTTTAGCTTAAGTTGGTTGTTAAATTTTGTTCTTGGGTAATTGAAGCATTAAATAAATTATTAAATAAAAGTATTTTAATAGATAGATACAAATATATTTATTAATAATTAATAAATCTAAAAGCATAATGAAATATTAAATAAAATAAAATATATTAAAATGAGATGGGATATTGGATTGATAAATAGTAAAAATAATTAAAAGATAGAAAAATATTTTCTTGGAGCTCATGCACAGTTTTGAATGGAATGTCAAAAAAGGAAATTGATTGTTTTATTGGAGATTTTTGAGTTTATTAAATTTTTGGGTTTTTGAAAATAAAAAAGCCTTCCTTTGTAAATAACTAGGGGAGGGGGATATTTTATGATTCATTTTGTTTTTGGGCTGAAAAAAGAATTGGTTTGCAAAATTTTGAATACGGTGTATTTTGGAAGGGGGATGTTGGAAAATTGGTTGTGTGATTGTTTTCATTCGATGCTCGGCTCTTCCTCTTAGAGATGGCCTGAAACATGCTAACTATGTGGGAAGGTGATGATCTACTTTTGCATGAAAAAAATCCGAAAAGTTGGGGAAATTATCTTATCCTTGGAGTACATTTGGCAATTTTTGAAGACAAATGAGGTATGTCCGTTATAAATTGGGCGAATATTTGGAAGATAGACTTAATCACTTTATTGATAAATCATTTCAATCTTTAGTTAAATGATATACAATAGGATTAGATAAAGAGATTGAAATCCTCATGCATATCGATCAAGAGGTGAGTCATGGGTAATGATAACATTAGCAATTTTATGCTTATCTGGGTTATGATATTCAGACCCATGCATTGCATTTTACCCTCTTACACCAAATCATCATAATATCAATGTGAGTATTTGTTGAGTCGATTTCCCCAATATGTACAACCTTACCACCTTTATATTATTGTGTTTACTGCAGTGAGATATCAGGATGAAGAAATTAGGAAGAATTGTTTTAGATTTCTAAGCCCTTTTACCTTGACAATCAATTTGTGCATACCTAGCCATCATGACATTGTGTCTGTTGAGGGGTAAATTGGTTGTGAGGATAGTCAATATGTTCAATCTTCATGTAGAATCGATTGTGTATCCTAACATTCTATGAGACCATTTTCTTTACAAACTTATTGAATGCAAGATGGGTATGTGCAATATCATCATGGAAAAAATAGGCCCATAAGTGGCAAAAAATTCAGAAAAATCAGAGTTAGGAAACTTGACATAAAATTTTGAATAAGTTATCTATATTATTTCAAAAATATGTAAGAATAGAATCTGTAGAAAATTGAATGTAGTTTCTAAACTACTAGTTTTTAAAAAAAATAAAATCTATTTGGTGAAAATTTGAAATTTCAATGCAGTAGTACTTAAATTTCAGGGAAAAAATAAGTAGGTGTCTGTCTAACCACCCTAACCACAATAAAATGATAATATTTTTTATAATATTTTAGATATAAGTACATGACTCATGTCCCGATGTGATGCGTAATTTTTTGTAATTTTTTTCCAAGTAAAAATTAATTATGAATTTTTATTACAACTTAAAAATATAAAACTCATATGTCGACCACCTTAACTTGGTCAAAACTTCATGAAATTCAATTTCTTTTTTAATCCTATAGTATGCAAAGCATAGAATGCGTTGGTTCTTGTTTTACAATGTAACCAGGTTGGTCTTCTAATCTACCTATGGAATTTCCAATTCCAATCAAGGGGAGCTCGAAGGACCTAGACCAATTGACGAGGGCTTTAAAAAATCCTCCTACACTTCGGGCTCTGCAAGACTCAAGAGGGTGATCCCTTAATGTGTTTATAACCTCTGCACCATTATTATAAACAACATTAACAATAACAGATAATCTCACTTAATAGCTCAACATAATAGTATAATATTGAAATAAATTGGTTGTTTATTAGTAATATCAACTATTTGGAGCATGAGAGAACTACAACACAACCCATAATATATTTGTCATTGATTTGTAATTTGTAGAAAGATCTAGGCAAAGATAAACAAATACAGATTCATAAGTACAACTTAGATCAGTGCCATATATCCATTGGGGAGTCAAATTCACAAGCATCTAAAGGTATATGACAGAATCAACACATAACACATGAAATCCCTGACAACATTGCATTACAATCTCATCAGTATGCATTCTAACCCAATACTGCTTACCAAATCCTTATACAGAACACATCCACCTATGATCCCATTCAAGCATTTTAATTAACTCCTTGAATTAAAGCTAAAATAGAATCATGCACACCACAACAGTGAGATGAATGAAACAACCCTTAGTTACTTTATTCAAAGTTCAGATATGCATGTACAATGGAGAGACATGAGCTTGAATTTATCATTTCAACTCAAATGCTAGTACTGTTATACAACATTAAATTCTCATGAACTAAAAACCTGTTACAGAATGACCCAAACCTAAATTGCATTTTTCTCTACAACCATCAAACTTTACAGTTTGCTCTACAACTTCACCTAGACTCGACCAAAAAATATCTAACTTGCTAACCTGTACTTCTGGCCTTGAAATAATTCTTGTAGAGAATGAAGGAGCAAACAAGCATCGGGCCAGAAAGTACACATGTCATCAGCCAAATGAAGCACCTGGTGATATTCCAAAAATAAGTTACAACAACCATCACCCTGGAGAATATTCCTATTCATTAGGCCAGCTTAAAAAGTTGTTGCAGCATCAAAAGTCATGAGAATTCTGCATCAAGACCGCCACCGAAGCATGACTGGAAACTGTTGTAACCACAACATCTGATTTACCAATCATGCTAGTAGTCCATTCTTTTATTCTTCCTCTGTCAACTATTTAGTCATCGATCCTTCACTGGTATTCTTCATTAGTCGGTGGAAATATTTGATGCAGATTTAAATTCTAGTCGTCAATCCTTTAGTTATATCAAATCATCGAATGCCTGTCTTCAAAACAAGCTGACACAATTGCCAACGCGGCAATAAGGGACCCACCACACCATACGTCGCGAAGGAAATCCACATGGCGGTCGCCTGTAATATTGCAATCAATAAAGATCCTACAACTTTGGGTCGTGCGATGGTGGGCAACTGTAGATTTTGAGGATCAGTGATCTCGTTCTTTCAACATGGTCACCATCCCTATCATTAACCATCGAGCACCTTTTCTGCTAGATCATAACATCTTCATCTATTTGAAGCACGTGCATCTCACAAGCACCTTAGTAACCTGCCTTTTAATGTATTAAGGCCAGATAGTATTTCCTTTATTCTTGTTGCCCCACCAGATGAGACATGTGGTAGTCACTCGCGATATCGCGATCAGTAAAGATCCTATAGCTTTGGATCACACGATGGCAGGAAACCATTGATATCTGACAATAATAGATTGATGACACACAAACTGATCTCCTTCAGCCATGCAAAAAAGGACACGTGGCGCCCACCCGTGTTATCGCTATCAATAAAAACCTTGTAACTTCTGATCATGCGATGGTGGGAAACTGTTGATGTCTGATGAAGATTGATCGACGATCAACCAAGCCAATCCCCATCAGGCTCACCAGATGGGACACATGGCACCCACCCGTGATATCATGATCAACCAAAGCAATGTGGTGGGGTCATCACGGGATGGTGGAGAACAACTCAAATCAATGGACAGTTTATCAATGGTCGCACAAATTTCATCCTTCAGAAGGACACATGACGCCCACCCGCGATATCGCGATCAATGAAGATCCTACAATTCTCGATTGTGCGATGGCGAGCAACCGTTGATATCTGAAGGAAATATGATCAATGGTAGCATGAATTCGATCCCTTCTGCAAAATAAAACATTCATTAAAGGGACAAGGGGACATTACTAGGCGGATGGTAAACAATGATATAAGTTGTTTTAAAATGATCAAGCACGGGGTCAACCAAGACTTAGGAAAATAAAAATCCTACACAGGAAATAAAACATTAAGACAAAAGGGACCAAGCCTTAGACAGAATCAATGGGACATAATATGTTTTAAAACCCCCTTCAAAAAGTAACAACGAAATAGATCCCACCCCAGGCATAAAACAAACATTAGGGTTTTACATGAAGACAAAGCTAAAACCCCAACTCTTAGAAATTTTCCAACACCATGAAAGACCAGTGACATAAGGTAGGGCATGAGTGAAACATAAGGAGCAAAGATATGAAGTTCCATCAGTGGCTCCAGTTGGGGACGTTCATTCCACTGGAATGAAGCAAGAATTTAGAATCTCAGGTAGATCAGACCAAGATGCAAAGACGACCAAAAGGGGATTGTTCGGAAAAAACAACCCAAACTATGTACAAGACATATACACAATATACAAACCTAAGCTACTGTTCATGGAAAAAAATACTTCAAGTGAAGTATAACTTCAAGAATTGTCCATGAACTGGCAGTTCAAGAATATCCCCTATCATATCTTGGAGGATGTAAGAATCTTCACCCCACTTACCATTAATAAAAAATGGATGCAATCAGATTGCATCAAACTTCCTGTAGTGTCCCTCTAGTTTTGACTTTTTGTTTATTTTGATTCTGCTTGATTGATGTTTTATTTTACTGGATACTATGTTGTTTTGTATTTCGTGGATGATACATTGACATCCTGATTATCTGGTTATGTTAGTTCGATGATACTGTGATAGATACATTCATGATATGGTTTATTTGCTTATGACTTTTCATGTGGTTATTATGTTGTGATGACTAATTGTGATTTATCTTGCTCGTCTATGTCGGTGAAGAAGACAGTATAGCATTACTCATTCATGAGTACCCTGCTATGCTGCAATTCTTATTCACAGTGTGTTTTCTAACATGAGTATATATATGTTTTAACATTGATGTTTCCTGCAGACACAGGTACCGGGTAACGGCTCCACCTGCTTGTCAGGTTTGAGCGTACCCTAAATCAATATAATCAAGTTGTTGGAGGTATTGACAGGTCCTTTTAAACCATCGTTCTTTTTCGAACGAGTATCTCTGTGTTACCCCGTGTAGTTGTCCAGTTCATTATGTTGTGTTCATTTTTATTGTTTTGTGTTTGTGTATTTAATATTTAAGTTTATTAAATATTTATAAAAGTTTATACCAATGTTTGTAATTTGATTTATTAAATTAAATTAAATATATTATCGAATTATAAATGAGAAAGTTAATTCTTTGCAATGCTTTTAATTAAAATATTATTAATACTGATTTAATTGTGCAACTTGAATTATGTAAAATAGATTTTATTAAGGAAAGATATTTTCGATGAGATAAGTATCTTTGATTGTCAGTTAGAGGTCTGTTATGATATTTTAAAGAATGAGTTGAACTGAATGAGCTATTTACAATGCGAAATGAACTATCAGTTAAAATTTGATGATTGAAATTGAATTGCATGAATTAATATCAAAAAAGAAGGATTTGCAATTTTTAACATTCATGGGAAGAATTTTGACGACAGCAGTTTTTAGCGGATTTGTACATGGCAATTGCTTCAGAAGAATTTTTCTTTTAGGATTTTGTTTGAAGCGTAATTTTGAAGTCTGGTGAATTGAATTCGGAGTTGACAGAAGATTCAAGGATTAGTTTTCAACCAGATATCAAAGTTTAATCAGGTTTTCTTCTTATTTTAAATTCTTGTGTTCGATTTTGGAAACATAATGCTGAATTTTGTTGATTTGAAAGGAAATTGATTTGCTAAACCTGCACAAATAGCAAATAAACAAAATTAGAAGGGTATTCAAACTTTTAAATAGAAAAGTATAAAATCATTCTGCAAATTAAATACTCCAGATCTGAAATTGTCTTAAAATTTGGCTGTATGAAGATCGCAATTGCATAAATTTGAGATTTTTAAAAAAGGGTTGAAATTTTAAAATTTATTTTACAAAATAGTTTTTGACAAACTCCTGATCTAGACTTTTATATGGCTATAGATAAAATTAGGGTAATATGATATCCATGGTATCTTATGCTGGGAACCTATGAATTTATCTTTACATAGTATGAGTCTTGAATTCAAATAACTTCATATTCAGTCGCCTGCAGATCAGTATTATTCGACTTCTATATATATATAACCTATTCATTAGATCTGTGAATAGTTTCCTTTTAAACTTGACATATTGGATCTTGATGTCGATTTTCTTAATAGGTGATTGAACTTTTGATCTTTTGTCATATATCTTCCTCTATGTGAATGCGCACAGTCATCTGCTTTAGATGTTCTTTGTATAACCTTTGATCAGAGATCTGATGACCAGTATTCTCAAAGCACATAGTCTCTATTCCTTGTCCACCATGTCGAATTTCTTTTATTCCATGTTGTATTCCAAATCATTGCTCATAACTAATCCTTTATTTAGTGAGTCTTTTCATGGATCTAGCAACCAGTTTTCGATTTCAACCATTATCAATTGTGAATGTAAACATTTGTCTGATATTGCATGTAAACAACAAGTATAAACTTATTCATGTCTTTAAAATATATATAGATCAAAGACAAAAAAATAAAAGAACGTTTTATATCTAGTATAAATTCTGAATATATTTGCTTTAAGAAACTCGACCAAATTCCCTTAGTGTGGCGTGGAACATTTCTGGTTTTTGACTTTCTTGTTTTTTGAAGTTTCTAAATCTGTGATCCCTTCTATACACGTTCAGAAAAGATACGCCTAAGTCTGTGTTTACCTCACACTTTGCATGCGTCTAATGTGCTAGTTGGTATGTATTCCCGGTATCAAGCTGAAGTAACCTACATTATAGATGTTGTGCATGGCATGATTCGTACAAATCTTTAGTTAAGTGTTACTCTTTTAAAGATAGCCAAATTACTTCATAGCGGTAGAATTACCATGTAAATATATTTTAGTTATATATCCACAACTAATGCGCTAATTACCCTGTTGCTCAATTAGAGAATCTTCTGTTTTGCATGATGATACATGACAGATTTGATAATAGAAAATTTGCATATATTGAATGTGCTTATATGTATATTGTAAAATAGAAAGTTTTTTTTTAATTTATCTTGTTTGTAGATAAAATTTTAAAAAATATCCATTTATGTTTAATAGCTTGTATATTAGATATTTTCCCAAATTCTTTATTTTTAGAACACGAATAAATTTGGTTGAAATTTAATAGTAAACGTGTAAAATGTGTAACACACTCTTTCTTTTCATAGGCTAGAAAAGATTGATTATAACACAGGCATACGTAAATTAAGCTTTGGTATTCTATTTTTATGTTTTGTTTAGAAAGTGAAATATGAATTTTAATAATTGATGTTAGATATTTAATTATGTCAATTGATAATAAATTTTTAATTCATGAATTGTGAAGTTATGTGTGTGTATAATTAAATTGTGAACATATAGTGTTATTAAAGTTGTATTTTATTTCCTCAAGAGGTTATGGAGTAAATAATAAAGTATTGTTAAGTAGATTATTCTTTAATCATATTTCTTTATTACAATGATCTTTTCTAGGGGATTATGGCTTGCATATTTTGTGGATGTCTAAAGAAAATTCTTAGAGACTATGGTCTATTGCTGATAGAGAATGTAAACCTTTGTGGTTGTGAATTTTACGCTTGGTAGCCACCCCTATTCTTGTGATGTTGAATCATGTTATAGAGAGAGTGGCTTACGTTAGGGGCCGAAATCCTAAAGAGATTGTTTGGGTAACCTATCATAAGTGTATAATTCAATGAAAACCTAACTAATATATTAGGGGTTGGGTAGATCAAAACACTAAATCAGATAATAGTTTGCCTCGCCTACTTTCTTGATGCTCGTTTAGGTTGAGAAAAGGCTGAGAAGGTCTGGAATGGAAAGTCGCCATCTTGTCCTCTTGAAAGATGAAACGACTCCACATTAGTCTGCATAGGGGCCGGGAATCGGTAGAGGCTCCCAAGGTAACTCATGGAGAGGGCCGGTAGTCTAGGAAGATTCACCAGGGTAACCTATCCTGACGATGTGATGACACTCTTAGTCTATACCATGATGGTGTTTCTTGTGTTCAGTTTACTATTGGTTGTGATTTGTTGTCGGGATTTTATCTGTTTGATTTGTAATCGTTATGTCGTGATGTGAATTTGTAAACCACGTAAACATAAAGTTATGTCTTCTTTGTTTGTGGACCTGTCAATTATCTCCTAGCATGGAGGGAGTGGACCTTTGGATTTCACGTGGTTGGGAGGAAACTATGCTTTATCCTCTTTGGATTTTCTTGCAGATGATAATATGCTTGTAGCTGGTTCCAGTTACCTTTATGATCGTGACTGTGGATGCAAAGCATGTTCGTGGATATAGTGGTCAGATGTGATATGATCACTTTATGCTTTGTAAATTTACCTCTTGTATAAGATCGTATTCTTTGTACTGTCATTTTGATGTATCAAGAATCATTGAAATCTCTCATTTTGTAACCTGGACATTGGTTATTTGATTGTATTAAGTTGTGTAAAATGGATCATTCAAGACTCTAGAATTGTACTTTGATTATGATAATGTGTTGAATTTATTTAATATGTTTAAGTAACAACATCTTGGAAACTTTGTAAAATTTGTGTAATCAATTATCTTTTAAAAAAATAAAAATTATTCGGTTAACTTTACTCATTACACTTTGTTTTAATGGTAATCAAGACGGGGTGTTACACTTCCCATGTTTCCCTTTATCTTCCAGTATGGCATTCCACATTAAAACCAAATCTCCATTTTTGAAACTCCTTGCAGTTGCCCTCTTGTCATACAAATTCTTTACTTGCAATCGCAACTTTGCATTTCTCTTTTGGGCTTCCCTCCTGGTTTCATCTAATTTTATAAGAGCTTCCACTCTCAATTGCATCTCATCATCAATTTCATTATCATACATCTAGACAAACTTATACATTTCCATTAATTTGTTTTGGGGAAACCTTTCATTTATCCCATAAACCAAGTCAAATGGGGCACAACCTATTTCCTTCTTCACAGTTACCCTGTTTGCCCAGACTGCTAATCTCAACTTAGAATCCCAAGCTCTTTTATTTTGATCTAAGATTCTTTTAATAATCTTCATCAAGCTTTTATTGCTTGATTCTACTTGTCCATTTCCTTGTGGGTGATATGGTGATGAATAAGAAATTTGAATGCCATGCTTCTCACAAAATCCTATGTATTCCTCAAATCTAAAACACATTGCATTGTCTGACACAATCCTTTCTGGACATCCAAATCTAGTCAATATGTTGCTCATCAGGAAATCAATTACCACTTTACTAGTGGCTTTCTTTGTTGGAATTTCCTCCACCCACTTGGTGAAATAATCAGTGGCCACCAATATCCATGAATGACCTCCACTAGATTTACATGCTATCTCTCCTACAAAATCAATACCCCACTATTGGAATGGAGCTTGTACTATAACTGGTTTTAGAGGAAAGTTACTAGAAAACTTTAACTTACCAGAGAAACATTGACAAGCATCACATGTCTTCACTAATTCGTGTGCATCCTTAAAAACTGTAGGCCACCAAAATCCAACCCTCATTATCTTATGTGTAGTTGTTTTAGCCATATAATGTCCTCCAAAAACTCCATGCATCTCCCTCAGAATTTTTTGTGCTTGATCTTGGTCAACACATTTCATCATGACACCTTCTCCATTTCTCCACCAGAGCTTTCCATCTACAATAACATTGATAGCATGTAACTTCAATGTTCTTTTCTCATTTTCACTCAAGTTGTCAGGACACTTCATTGTTTGCAAATTTATCTAGGACACTTCAGAATGCTCCATATCACATATGTGTGATCTATTTTCATCTTCTAGCAAATTTATTGGATTTGCTTCTAGATTAATTTGGGCCATAAGCTTGGCCAATCCTTGTCCCCTTACCAGTTTAGTAATCTAGACCTCAATATTGAATTCTTGGATCCTATTTATCCACCTACACCTTCTTCCTAATACTCTTTGTTGTGTGAAGATGTCCTTAACAACAACACTAGACACATAAGCAATTACAGTAGCTCCCATCAAATAAGGCCTAAAATCCTTCACTACTTTTACCAGTGCATATGCATGTTTTTCATTTATATCATACTTAAGTTTTGCAGCTTGCAAAGATTTGCTGAAAAAAGCCACAGGTTGTTCAAAACCTTCTGCATTCTTTTGCAACAACACAGTTGCAATTGTGTGGAAAGAATCAAATGAGAAAATCTATAAAGGTTTGGAAAAATCAGGGGTTCTTAACACAGTAGCTTCCTTTATTGCTTGCTTAATGGCTTGGAAGGCCTGCACAGGCTTCTCATCCCATTCAACTTTGGCTCCTTTCTTGAGCATTTTGGAAATAGGGTGAATTATCGTAGAAAATTTTGTCACAAACCTCCTTAAGAAGTTTATTTTTCCAAAGAAAGATTGTATTCCTTTGACATTTTGGGGTTGTGGAACTTTATCAATTGCAATTACCCTCTCTGGATCAATTTTTACTCCATCCTTGGAAACTATATGTCCCAATAATTTTCCTTCTAGTACTCCAAACACACATTTCTTTGGACTGAAAGAAATACCATATTCCAAGGCTCTAATGAATATCTTCTTCAGATGCTCACAATGATCCTCTTCCTTTTTAGAATATGTTGTCAAGTCATTTTGATAGATCACCAAAAACAAGTTAATGAAATCTGAGAATGCCACATCCATGGCTCTCTAAAAAGTAGCCCCTGCATTTTTTAGACCAAATGGCATTCTTACATAAACATATGTTCCTCATGGTGTGGTGAAAGCTATCTTAAACTGCTCAGAATCTTTGACCATAAGTTGGTTATAACCAAAAAAACCATCCATCATAGACATTAATTCACAGCCTGTCACTCTTTGCAACATGGATTCCATATTGGGTAATGGATAATTGTCTTTTAATGAAGACATTTAAATTTATGAAATCTACACATAACCTGATGTCTCCATTTTTCTTCCTTACTGGTACCAAGTTTGATACCTAGGATGAATTTCTGATTGGCTTGATGATTCTTGCATCCCTTAGTTTCATTAATTCTTCTTGCATTTTTGGGGCTAAAGTGGGATTAATAGGCCTTTGCTTTTGTCTGAACGGCTTAGAATCATCACGCAAAGGAATCTCATGTTGGAAAAGATCCTCCCTGTATGCCTTAAGATCATCATAGGACCATGCAAACACATGCATAAACTTCCTTAATAAATCAATTAGCATCCTTCTAACCTTTGGTGACATTTTCTTTCCAATATATACCTTATTTGGGGCTGCTTCTATTCCAAGATTTATCTCTTCCAAGTCATTAGGATGAGAAACAATATGATTAGCCTTTGTCTTGTCTTGATTATCAAACACTCTTTCTAGTACAACTAGACCCTTGGGAATTGTGTTTGTCTTTAGCTGAATGACTTCATTTCAAAATATAGTATCCTTACCATCAACATTTTCAACAAAAGCTCCAAAGTCAATTTCTTGATTTTCATACTCTCCCACAAAATTCAAAAACCTCAATATATCATCATCATTATAAAAAATTTGCCAATTTTTTATATTATCAGGGACAGATGGTCTGGTTTGCACCTCAACCTTTGAAATCCCAGCATAAGTCATATCATCTGGTTTTAATGCAATGTTGGCTAATAGGTCTTCCACTTTTTTTTGACCTCTCTCCATCCATCCTATGCCAAATGCATCAAAGCTCTCCAATTCATCCCAAACAACATTCCTATACTGTTTCAACCTCTTGTTCTTTGACACATGTTTGGATCTAGCTTGGGATACCACAAGCTCAGAATCCTCAATTTCCTCGAGCTTCTTGATCCCATGTTTTCCAACCAATCTCAATCCCAACAACTAGGCTTCATACTCTACCACATTATTTGTGCATTCAAATAATAGAGTGAAAGAGAACCTGAATGTCTTTCCATTTGGTGACCATAACAAGACACTTGCACCAGAGCCTTCTTTTGAACTTGCACCATCAAAATACATAGTCCACAAGTCATCATATTCTGACAATTGTTTTATTTCTATATCAATCAATGCAGTAGGCTTATCATTGCTAGGAAGTTCCTCAACCTTGAATTCATCTATACCACTATCAATAAAACATGTCATATTCTCTATCGGACCATGCTCAATCATATGGGGTACTTTTGATTCTCTTTCAATTTTGACATCCTTACCATCAATGGAGAAAGTAGCAAATGACAAATAACACTGCATGCTTACCCCCATTGATGCAATCCATTTTCTTGACAAGAGCATTCCAAAATGAGGTAGGATGTATGCAACTAATATAGTCATGACTAAATCCTTGTCAGGGTACTGAGTCAATTTATAAGGCAATGCTCTGATAGTTCCAATAACTGGCACTTCTCTTGAATCCATAGCATAACATTTACCTTGAGCAGTATCTACCATCAAGCCCATTGCCTCCATTATTTTGACTGGCATAACATTATTTGATTCCCCTAAATCTATCATACAATTCCTTAAATTTTTCCCATTTATATCCACACTTAAGAAAAAGGGGGTTATGTTTTCAAGGAAAATTTTAATAGAATTTCCTAAATATACAGGAGGAATTTGTGACACAATTACCTCCACTTCCTTTTCTTTCTCTTTATCCTTCACTTCTTTACCACTTCCTTGTTTAGTCTTATAACCAGAAATATCTGTGATCAAGGCTATTGTCTTTTCTTTGTGTTCATTTATTCTCATCATTTCTAGCAAAGGTACAATTACTTTAACTTGAGAAAGCACATGAAACATATCTACAGGTGTATATTTAGGCAGATTAGACATCATACCTTCATCATTTTCCTTTTTCTCTGGTTGATTACTTCCTCCTAGCTTCTTTTGCTTCTTATCCTCTGCAGCAGGTTCAACTACCTTTGTAATCACCTTAGTCTTCACTAGTGATGAAGTCACATCTTCTTGAAGCTTTGGGGTTTAATTCCTTTTAGCCCAAACCTTATCACTCTTAACTTCTTTGACTTTTAGAGGATCCTTTTTGTTTTCAACCTTAATACCTTTTTTTATCCCTTTTCTCTTTAATAAACAAACCAATAGGTTTACCCTGCTCACCACCCACAGTCCTATTTCTCAGTTGAAGTGAGCCTCTCATTTGAGCAGCCATCTCTTTAGTCAATCTTGCAATCTCTTCTTTTGACGGTCTCCTTAAGGACACTAAATCTTCAGCCTACTCCATATTGCAAGCATTATGATCAAAATCACCTTCCTCATCAGAAAAGACCTGTTGATGATACATCTCATTTCTTTGCCTCTAATTATCCACATCAGCTTCCTGTATTTCATCATCAGAGGAACATTCTGTCTCATCAATGTATGATCTAGCCATAAAAACATCTACATCATCCTACTCATATTCCAATGTTTAATCATGAACATCTTCTTCTACTTCCTCAGCAACAAGCAACTGAGCAACACCATAGTAATTTTGATCATGTGGATGTTCACACACTTCACACCGTGGTCTATCTACTACTAGATTCACTGAATGTTTCTGCAAGGGGTCTGGTGTATGCTGATCATTTCTAGGTTTTTGGCCAGGGAATATTGGTTTTCCATCTTTCCAATTTGTATTGTAAGGATAATTTTGCAATCTAGGTTGCCTATCATTTTTATTATAAGGTTTCCTTTCATTTCCCATGCCCTTCTCTTGCTTAGAAATAGTTTTCTTTATGTATTTCAAGGTACTGTAAACCTTTTCCCACTTTTCATCATCTTTAGGCTTTATAGCCAGAACCTTCTACGTCTTATTCTTAGGATTTTTTAAAAATGTAGGTTCTTCTCTCCTACCATATTTCCCAGAAGCTCTTCTATTACTCTCAATATTTATAGCCACCCTAAATGCATCCCTCATAGTCCGAGGGTCTTTATCTCTGAGGAGATATGCCATTTTAGCATCAAAAGCATTGAAATATGTAGTTAAACAAACATTTTCATCAAGCCTCAAAACCTAAAACAACTTATACATTTCTTTTTGAAATCTTAAATTAAACTCTGTCACAAGCTCATTCAATGACTTCTTGATGTTATTAAATTCATTCAACATGAAACTAGCATTAGTTTTGTCACCATACTGCTCCTTGAAACACTTGTCAAACTCATCCCATGAACCAATACTAGCATTAGGTATACCTCTATACCAATCCCTTGCATCTTCTACCAGAGATTGTACAAATAATTTCATTACAACATCTTCATGTTTTACCTCATAATCATTTAACATATCCATGAAACCTTTTAAGTGTTCCTTTGCTATCACAGCATCATTTCCAACAAACTTATTCATCTTTTCTCTCAAGTCAACAAGGATGGGATTTGGATAACCAGGGATACCATCAAAGAATAATGGCCTATACCTTTCCAACTGTATAGGCTGTCATTGAAATAGTCCTTCATTCATCTTAGAATCAACACCAAACCCTACATCTTGTATTCTATGACCATCCTGATTTGGATTTATAAACCTATTTGCATGAGTCTTCAGGTCAGAATTATTTGTGGCAGGATTTGGAGTAATTTTAGGATTATTATACAAGGTATCCTAGTGATTTGATGAGGTTTTAGCTTGTGTAGCCTCATCCTTATTTGACATCTTTAGGAAACTTATTTTCCTCTTCATTTCTGCATTTGTAGCCTCAATCTTTGTTCTCTCCAACTCTTCTACCAGAGCTTCACTCTCCCTTTTAGCCTTTTCTAAGGTAGATTCTATTTGAAATGAAACATGTGGTTGGAGATCTTGTTGAGTGGAATGGGGAGTCACCTTCTCATTTATTTTAATCCCCTCAACCTTTTTCTTTCCTTTGTCCAAGGTAGGCTTAAGGTTTGTATTACTTGGTTGAGACTTAACTTGATTCGAGGGCTTTGGGTCAGTAGGTTTGGATTGGGCATCAATGTGGCCTATTGGGGTTTCTTTAGAAACATGCTTTGTTTCCTTATTAACAACCTTTCGTATAGCTGGGTCCTCAACACCTGGTTTAGGTTCTTCTTTTTTTAGAAACCTCATTGTTTCCAACTGTTTCATCAACCTATCCCTTTCAATCACAACATTTCTCAACTTTGTTTCCCTTTCTTTTTCTCTTTTCACTCTGAGCTCAGCTTGCTTTTGGATCTCCCGCCTCAAAGAATTAATATCTCCAAAAACATCATTAGGGTCGAGTAAAGTCATATCAGAACTTGATGTATCACTTAAGTCTATTAGATTGACCTCTTCCAGTACATGTTCAGACAATAAAGGGTTTACATCATTTTTCAGCAAGAGGAGGAGGCACATCACTGGTGCATTCTCTATGATGGCTTCGACTTCTACTCTTGCCTCTTCTCTTTTCAGCATATTTGACACTAACAGGCCCTTTATTTTTACATGTCTTATCTTCTTGGACCTATGTATTAAACAATGCATCAAAAAATCCACAACTATCTAAATCTGAATTTCTAGAAACCTCTTCAAGATTTTCAGGAATAGGGTGTAAAGGCTAACTTGTACCTTGGTGTATAGGGTCCTATGACGCAGGAGCAACATTACTAGATTTTGGTCTTTTCTTTATCCAATCCTTCTTCATTTTGGGAAGTTCACCTTCCAATTTCTGTTCTGGATGATTCTTCATGAGTGACCTGGTGTTCTTCATTCTTTGTATCAGTCCAAAAGTTCTTTCCACTTATAATAAACCTTTCAAAATAAAATGCACACTAGTGTAGAGACTTCAGAGTCGCCACCCAATTAGCTTGGGACTACCAAATACCAAAAGACACATGGTAGAATATGAAAACCTTTGGAACCTCGTATTGACAACATAGAAAAGTGTTTTACAACATAACTCTTAACAATTATGAAGATAGAAGAAGTGGACAAACCTAACACAGAATTAGAGGCTCAACATTCAAATCATAGAAACACTATGAAAACTCTATGAAAAATGGACAACAGACACACTGACAAGAAATATTAAAATTAGCTTCCGAGTAGAGTCACCATTTTGTTGGTTCTTGTTTTACAATGTAACCAAGTTGGTCTTCTAATCTACCTATGGAATTTCCAATTCCAATCAAGGGCAGCTTGAAAGACCTGGACCAACTAATGAGGGCTTTTAAAAAGCCTCCTACACTTCGGGCTCTGCAAGACTCGGGAGGGTGATCCCTTAATGTGTTTACAACCTCTGCACCATTATTATAAACAACATTAACAATAACATATAATCTCACTTAATAGCTCAACACAATAGGATAATATTGAAATAAATTGGTTGTTTATCAGTAATATCAACTATTTGGAGCATGAGAGAACTACACCACAACCCATAATATGATTTGTCATTGATTTACAGTTTGTAGCAAGCTCTAGGCAAAGACAAACAAATACAAATTCATAAGTACAACTTAGATCAGTGCCATATATCCATTGGGGAGTCAAATTCACAAGCATCTAAAGGTATATGATATAATCAACACATAACACATGAAATCCTTGCTAACATTGCATTACAATCTCATCAGTATGCATTCTAACCCAATACTACTTACCAAATCCTTATACAGAACATATCCACCTATGATCCCATTCAAGCATTGTAATTAACTCCTTGAATTAAAGCTAAAATAGAATCATAGACACCACAATAGTGAGATGAATGAAACAACCCTTAGTTATTTTAGTCAAAGTTCAGATATGCATGTACAATGGAGAGACATGAGCTTGAATTTATCATTTCAACTCAAATGCTAGTACTGTTATACAACATTAAATTCTCATGAACTCAAAACCTGTTACAAAATTTCCCAAACCTAAATTGCATTTTTCTCTACAACCATCGAACTTTACAGTTTGCTCTGCAACTTCACCTAGACTTGACCAAAAATTATCTAACTATGTAACCCATACTTCTAGCCTTGAAATCCTTCTTATACAGAATGAAGGAGCAAACAAGCATCGGGCTAGAAAGTAAACATGTCACCAGCTGAATGAAGCACTTGGTGATATTCCAAAAATCAGTTACAATAGCCATCACCCTGGAGAATATTCTTGTTCATCATGCCAGATGAAAAAGTTGTTGCAGCATCAAAAGTCATGAGAATTCCACATCAAGACCACCACTGAAGCATGCCTGGAAACTATTGTAACCACAGCATCTGATTTACCAATCATGCCAGTAGTCCATTCTTTTATTCTTCCTTAGTCGACTATTTAGTCATCAATCCTTCACTGGTATTCTTCATCAGTCGGTGGAAATATTTTATATAGATTTAAATTCTAGTCGTCGATCCTTTAGTTATATCAAATCATCAAACGACCGTCTTCAAAATAAGCTGACACAATCACCAATGTGGCAATAAGGGGCCCACCACACCATATGCCGTGAAGGAAATCCACGTGGTGGTCGCTTGCGATATCGCAATTAGTAAAGATCCTGCAACTTCAGGTCGCACGATGGCAGGCAACCATAGATTTTGAGCATTAGTGATCTCATTCTTTCAACATGGTCACCATCCTTATCATTAACCATTGAGCGCCTTTTTTGCTGAGATCATAACATCTTCGTGGATTTGAAGCACGTGCATCTCACAAGCACTTTAGTAACCCGCCTTTTAATGTATTAAGGCTGGACAGTATTTCCTTTATTCTTTCGGCCCCACCAGATGAGACACGTGGCGGTCGCCCGCGATATCGTGATCAGTAAAGATCTTGCAGCTTTGGATCATGCAATGGTGGGCAACCGTTTATATCTGACAATAGTAGATCGATGACACACAAACTGATCTTCGACCATGCCAAAAAGGACACGTGGGGCCCGCCCGTGATATCACTATCAATAAAAACCTTGTAACTTATGATCACGCAATGGCAGGAAACTGTTGATGTCTGATGAAGATTGATCGATGGTCAACCAAGCCTACCCTCATCAGCCTCACTAGATGGGACACGTGGTGCCCGCCTGTGATATCGTGATCAACCAAAGCAGTGTGGTGGGGTCATAGTGGGATGGCGAGGAACGACTCAGATCAAAGGACAATTGATCAACGGTCGCATGAATTTCATCCTTCAGAAGGACACGTGGGGCCCGCTCATGATATCGCGATCAATAAAGATCCTACAATTCCCAATCGCGTGATGGCAGGCAACCATTGATATCTAAAGGAAATATGATCAATGGTAGTGCGAATTCAATCCCTTCTACAAAATAAAACATTCATTAAAGGGACAAGGGGACATTACTAGGCGGATGGTAAACAAAAACATGAGTTGTTTTAAAATGATGAAGCACAGGGTCAACCAAGACTTAGGAAAATAAAAATCCTACCTAGGAAATAAAACATTAAGACCAAAGGGACCAAGCCTTAGACAAAATCAATGGGACATAAGATGTTTTAAAACCCCCTTCAAAAAGTAACAGCAAAATAGATCCCACCCCAGGTGTAAAACAAACATTAGGGTTTTACATGAAGACAAAGCTAAAAACCCAACCCTTAGAAATTTTCCAACACCATGAAAGACCAGTGACATGAGGTAGGGCATGAGTGAAACATAAGGAGCAAAGATATGAAGTTCCATCAGAATGTGACACATGTTTTGGATTCAAAAAATGTTTTTCAATTAGCCTATCAATAAGGACTTTATTCATAATTCAAATAGAAAATGAACAAAAAATATTTATTAAATTCAAAATAAAACATAATTTATATTGGTGGAAAGCTGAGAATCTCCTTTAAAAACCCTTTTCATTTCATCAATTTTGGGTTAAAAAAAAGTTGTCAACCACATACCCTACACATACCCATCATATTGCCACTTTTTGGCCAATCATGATCCTGCACATACCCAAATCTTGTAGAAAAGCATAGCCTGTAATTTGCATTCCATCATACTTGGAATATCTCTTTACTGCATGCAATCAAAACACAAGTAAAGCTTTCAATGTTAGAATGTGCTCCAGTGTGCTTCATTAATTTTCTAATTTTGAGAGCCTCCTTGCAAAAGAACCCATTTTGTGCATAATCGGCCATCATTATGATTCCTTTTCACTCTCGCCAGTTGTAATTTTTGAATGTATAAACCTCTTCAACAAACCCATATTATGCATATCCTTCCATCGTGGCATTCCACGCGACCACTTTCCTTTTAGGTGTTTTGGAAAAATGGTCCATGTGCCTTGTCCATTCTACTACATTTTGCATGCATGTCTAACATGGAACTTGTATCCTTCACACCTTTGATGGAAGTGTATGCCCTATTACCAAGCTCTCATTTTTTCACAGACAAGAGGGATGTTGGAAAAGGAAGTGGAATCAAGTTTTACACCTGTCAATTGCATTTTCTTGAAAAGTTTCTAAAGTTGTTCCATAGAACAATTATGTGCACATCCTGCAATCATTGCATTCCATAAGATAACATTTCTTAGAGGAATTCTATCAAAATAGATCGCTGTCATGTCTATGCCACCTCTTGCATACAAGTGGCCCAGAGCTATCCTATCATAATATCTAACCTTTGCGAATGTATTTAATATATACATCAATCCAATATCTATCGAACTTTCCTACAAATGATATAATTTGGTACCTTCGCCAATTAAACCATTCAAATCTAGTTTCATCAAAATCTTCTTAGAGATAGACATATATATTTTGAAAAACTAACAAAGAGAATTTAACCTAACCATCAAATTGAGATCCCATCAATCCACTATTGGAGGAATGAATTCACATCTTAAGCATGTACTGAATCATATTGACTTGGTCAAATTCATAAGATATGTCTCAAATAAATTGGGTATGTTATCTCCTTGGTTTTAGGTTTTAATGAATAAAGTAGAGACTATTGGTACCACAAGAAACATCTACAAGCTTACACAAGCAATGTACGTGTGAGATAAATGCATAGACCTAGGATTAGGAAATACACATTTTGCTTCCTCTGGAATGGCCCAAAGGGAATGTTTGAATTCTTTGAATTGAGTGAATGATGTGTCTTTATTGCCTCGAAATGAATCTATATGTGTGTATGTTTGTTTATGTATATTCTTCTGTATTTATCATAATATAATCTACCTCACTGTTATGTAATGTAAATGGTAGCTTGTGATAATATATATATACTTGTGTAATTATTATGGAATGATATATTTAATTATGAATTGAATGCATATAGGGGATTTTAGGAATATGTGAATATAATTTTTAGAGTAGATAGAATGGTTATTAATTCATTAAAAGAATTTTCCTATGTAAATTAGAATATTGTTATTATTGTAATATTAGGGTTCTAGTACAATAGGGGTGGTTGCTTATAAATGAAGTAGGACTATGGTGGTAATAGTCTAGGTTTTGATTTAATTGACAATGAGGTCTTGGTCTATTACAAGTCATGCATTATAAAGGGATTAATCATATGCAAAGGTGTACATATATTAAAATTTGGAATGTTGTTGCTTGTACTTAAGTACATTGGGAACATTGGTTGTATATCTAGTATACTTGATGTGGTTTTGGAAATACTGATCTAATTCCCTATTTTTAATGGAGTTAAGTTGTCCTCATTTAATAATGTTAACACTGTAATAATGTGTAAGTGATGATCCTCTATGAGAAGTATTTGGTTAGTAACTTTTGTTAAGGATATAGGCCTTTTGTATTTGTATGGATTAATACTAGATTTTATATGAGTGTTGTCTATAGTATCCTTTGTTTATGAGATTATTGGGAGGTCCCATAGGGTGTACCAATGATAATATTTTATTTACAATTATTATAAGTATCTTATGATTTGAGAGCCTTGATGATAAACATTACTGTCAACTAAAAACCAGTGTTGGTCCAATGATCCAATTGAGTGAGCTATGTGGCTGAGTAAAGTGACTGTTAAGGGAGTTGAAATAATGCTTTGACTGTATTGGATAATTTGTCTTGTTAAGTGAAATGGGAAATATAAAATGTGGAAGTGATTTTTATATATGGATTTGCTCTTGGTTGCACTATTATTTGTGTACTTATAATGTATTTCATGGTTATGAGTATTTGATTGTGTTGCGACTATTGGTTTAAGTGTTTATGTTATTATTAGAGATGAATATCTTTTGTGCAAGTTTGTTTTAGTTGTGGTGCCTTGAGAAGTGGTAAAGGTTGGCTTACAGAGACTAGGAGGGAATATTTTTGGTATATAAGATTCTTTTGTTGGCTTCACCTTGGATGAAAGTTTGGAAATGTTTTATGTGTGATTTTTCTAATAATGGTTTTACTTGGAAGTGGATGGTAATGTGTGGGTTATGTGCTTTGTGCAATTGCAAACTGTAAGGATGTTTCCTTTTATCCTAGTATGGTTTCATGTGATCAAGTTAATGTGCAAGTGTTAAAAGTTGTCTTCTAGAGGCTTGAGGAAAAATATCTTGTATGTAGATTCTATGATTGTTCATCTTGGAAGGGATTGATTATGTCCTTGAGATGTGTGGAAGTGGGTTTTTGCATTGCATTATTTATACTTTCTTGTGATTTTGATATGAGAGAGAGATGGTTAATTACATTCCCTAGTGGAATTATGTGAAGTTGTCATGAGTATGCAAGATGGTAAATGCCTTGCTTTATTTGTAGGTTCTACTAGTTGCAAGTAGGGGGAGTGGCTCTCCATGGGTCTAGGACCCAAAGTGGTGCACAAGACAACCCATGGAGGGTTTCTTAATCTAGTGATAACAGTAATATCAAATGAGGGGGGAAGGGTAGATTTCACATTAATTAAGATAATGGTAAGCCTCACTCATGGCTCAAGTGCTCGTTTAGGCTTGAAATGAGATGGGAAGGCTTGGAATGGAAAGATCAAATACCTTGTCATCATGAAAGGTATGTTGATTCCGCATGAGTTTGTATGGGGGCCGAAGATCGAGAGAGGTCAACAGGATAACCCAAGATGGGGGTCGGGGCCTAGGAAATCCGCATGGATAATCTATATCAAGTGATGTGATGAAACTCATCCCTATTGCAATCCGACATTCCCTAATTTTGTGTTCCCATTTTGTTGCATGTGTGCCTCTGGCAGTTGTGTATCTATTGTATGTGATGTTATTATTGTTATAGAGTTGTGTTGGAGTCGTGTATAGTCTTGTTATGTTAGCTTTCTATCTTCTTGATTGTTTATTTGTAGTGGGATCTTATGTTATCTCCTAGCATGGGGGGTGAGCCTTAGGGTTCCACATGGTCGGGAGGTTTGTGCTTTTTCCTCCATTGGGTTTCCCTTGTTGTTGTTCATGTGCATGGAGGTTGTTCCTTGTGTAACAGATTCTAGTCCATGTTCCAGACCGTGAAGACAACCTTTATGTTATGCTATGGACCTATACATCAAATGTATCATTTATTGGAATGTTGATGTATTCTTCTCGTTGTATTTAGGGAAGCATTGATGTAAGCTTGTAACAATGTAATGATGTACTCCCATGTAATAGAAATTGTATATGTACTCATTAGTTCTTATTGTATGATCTTTAATGATTATGTATCTGATGTCATGTATGGGAATGTATGTGTTTATTCATTTAACGTAATGGATCTAAAATGAACTCTTTATGTTAGTGAATTCATGTTTTATGTTTAGATCTTGGTAATAATTTTTTCTAGTAATTTTTTCATGGAACCTTAGAGGACATAGCTTTGCCTATATGTTATGTTTAGATATGATTTACATTTCTTGTTATTTCTTAAAAAAAAAATATTGTTCCATTGTTGTAGCTTAGATGTGTTGTTCTCTAGGGTTCTGTGACAGAGCGTTACACTTGGTATCAGAGCCTAGGTTTATACATTGGGCACTCTGGATACATATGAGCCCATTATTTTGTCCTAGTGTTTAGAATCTTGAACTTATGTTTCTCCCTTCTGCTATCCTCACTTAGCAACCCGATATTTGTTCATTAGTGGTGTTTGTCCAATGGTGTAAAAAATTGGTGGGAAGGATAGGATCCTCGGTGTAGTGTACAATGCAGCGATATTATTTCTATTGGTGATGCCTTATGAACCCTTGTGTAGAGTTGCAATGTGAATTTGTGTGTGTATGTGAAAAATGTAAGTAAAATCATGAATATAGTGCTTATGAAGTGATAAATTGTGTTTTCATGCTTCTGAAAAGGGTATAAAATCATGATTTTGTGCTGAATATGTTATGAGATTTAGTGTAGAATAATGAATATAGAGTTATGTCTTATCTAAAAATGATGGATCTTTAATGGAAAATGTGTGCTTTGTGTGCAAAATTATGTTGCATTTTATAGAAGTGTAGTATTCTGATGTAGCGAATCAGCTTGGTGTATTACATGACATTAGAAATGCATTGTTATGATCAACATGTAATTATTCTATCATGTAGCAAATGATTTATGAGTTGATTTGATTACTAAGTGATGTCTTCAAATGTGTCTTGGTGAAAGGGACAGTTTCACAATACTCATTCGTGAGTGCCCTGCTACGCTGTGATTTCCTTTCATGGTGTGCCTAATTGTATGATTATATATATATATATATATATGTTCAGCCATTTTGTTTGTTGTAGGTTACAAGTACCAGGCATCGACTCCACCTGAATTAGTAGGTCTAAGCGTGCTTCAAACCCAATGGATTTGTTGATCGGAGATACAGCATTTGGTCCCCTACGCTTTCCATCATCCTCGAAGAGGATAAGTATCCAATCAATCACCCTGTCAACATTGTCTATTGTTTGCGGTCAGTTGGTCTCATTCTTGACCTTGATTAAGGTTTAGGTAATTATTTGACATTTGGTTTGCTTGATTATTTGATGTTGCTTGTATTTACATTAAGGAAAGGTGAACATGGTATTTTGTGTGTATTTTTTATTCTAACCTTACAACTTCCAGGAGTAAGTCAAATCTTAGGGGGGGAGGATGTAGTGCCCCTCCATGATTCATCCTGTCAGTGTTGTCAGTTGGTCTTGCTTTTGACTGTGCTTTGTGATTAGGTGTTGTTTTGTATTTGGCTAATTTGATTGATAAATGTTGTTTTGGATTGTTTAGCTTAAGTTGGTTGTTAAATGTTGTTCTTGGGTAATTGAAACATTAAATAGATTATTAAGTAAAAGAATTTTAATAGATAGATACAAATATATTTATTAATAATTAAAAAATCTAAAAGAATAATGAAATATAAAATAAAATAAAATATATTAAAATGAGATGGGATATCGGATTGATAAATAGTAAAAATAATTAAGAGATAAAATTTAAAGATTTTCATGGAGCTCATGCATAGTTTTGAACTGAATGTCGAAAAAGGAAACTGATTGTTTTATTGGAGATTTTTGAGTTTTATTAAATTTTTGGGTTTTTGAAAATAAAAAATCCTTCCTTTGTAAATAACTAGGGGAGGGGGAGATTTTCATGATTCGTTCTGTTTTTGGGCTGAAAAAGGAACTGGTCTGCAAAATTTGAAATATGGTGGATTTTGGAATGGGGATGTTGGAAAATTGTTTGGATGATTGTTTTCATTGGATGCTCGGCTCTTCCTCTTGGAGATGGCCTGAAATGTGTTGACTATGTGGGAAGGTGAGGATTTTCTTTTGCATGAAACAAATATGAGAACTTGGGGAAATTATCTAATCCTCACAGTACATTTGGCGATTGTCAAAGACAAATGAGGTATGTTTGTTATAAATTGTGCGAATATTTGGAAGATAGACTTATTTCTTTATTGATAAATCATTTCAATATTTAGTTAAATGATATACAATAGGATTCAATCAAGAAATTGAAATCCCCATGCATATCGATCAAGAGGTGAGTTGTGGGTAATGATAACATTAGCAATTTTATGCTTATCTAGGTTATGATATTCAGACCCATGCATTGCATTTTACCCTCTTATTCCAAATCATCATAATATTATTGTGAGTATTTGTTGAGTTGATTTCCCTAGCATGTACAACCTTACCACCTTTATATTATTGTGTTTATTGCGTTGAGATATCAAGATGAAGAAATCAGGAAGAATTGTTTTAGATTTCTAAGCCCTTTTACCTCGACAATTAGTATAGTTGTCATGACATTGTGTCTATTGTGTGGTAAATTGGTTTTGAGGATAGTCAATTTGTTTAATCTGCATTATAGAATTGATTGTGTATCCTAGCATTCTATGAGACCATTTTCTTTTCAAACTTACTGAATGCAAGATCTTGTAGAATAGCATAGCCTATAATTTTCATTCCATCATACTTGGAATATCTCTTTATTGTGTGCACTCAAAACACAAGAAAAGCTTTCAATGTTAGAATGTGCTCCAGTGTGCTTCATTATTTTTTTGATTTTGAGAGCCTCCTTGCAAAAGAACCAATTGTGTGCATAATCAACCATCATTATGACGCCTTTTCACTCTGACTAGTTGTAATTTTTGAATGTATCTTAAACCCCTTCAACAAATCCATATTATGCATATCCTACCATCATGGCATTCCACATGACCAGTTTCCTTTGAGGCATTCTGGCCAAATGTTCCATGTTCCTTGTCTATGCTTCTTCATTTTGCATGCATGTCTAACATGGAACTTGCATCCTTCACACTTTTGATGGAAGCGCATGCCTTGTTACCAAGCTCTCATTTTTGCACAGGCAGGAGGGATGCTGGAAAAGGAAGTGGAATCGAGTTTTACACCTCTCAATTGCATTTTCTTGAAAATTTTCTAAAGTTTTTCCATAGAACCATTATGCGCACATCTGGCAATCATTGCATTCTATGAGATAACATTTCTTAGAGGCATTCTTTCAAAATAGATCACTGCCATGTCTATGCCACCTCTTGCATACAAGTCAGCCAGAGCTATTCTATCATAGTATCTGACCTTTGCAAATGTATTTAATAGATACATCAATCGAATATCTATTAGAATTTCTTGCAAATGATATAATTTGGTACCTTCGCCAATTAAACCATTCAAATCTAGTTCCATCAAAGCATCGTCATCAAAATCTTCTCAGAGAAAAACATATATATTTTGAAAAACTAATAAGGATAATTTAACCTAACTATCAAATTGATATCTCATCAATCTACTATTGGAGGAATGAATTCACATCTTAAGCATGTACCGAATCATACTGACCTGGTCAAATTCACAAGATATGTCTCAAATAAATTGGGTATTTTATCTCCTTGGTTTTAGGTTTTAATGAATAAAGTAGAGACTGTTGGTACCACAAGAAACATATGCAAGCTTACACAAGCAATGTACGTGTGTGAGATAAATGCACAGACCTAGGATTGGGAAATGCACATTTTGCTTCCTTTGGAATGGCCCAAAGGGAATGTTTGAATTCTTTGAATTGAGTGAATGATGTGTCTTTACTACCTCAAAATGAATCTGTATGTGTGTATGTTTGTTTATATATATTCTTCTGTATTTATCATAATATAATCTGCCTCACTGTTATGTAATGCAAATGGTATCTTGTGATAATATATATATATATATACTTGTGTAATTATTATGGAATTATATATTTAATTATGAATTGAATGCATATAGGAGATTTTAGGAATATGTAAATATAATTTTTAGAGTAGATATAATGGTTATTAATTCATTAAAAGAATTTTCTATGTAAGTTAGAATATTGTTATTATTGTAATATTAGAGTTCTAGTATGATAGAGGTGGTTGCTTATAAATGAAGTAGGAATATAGTTGTAATAGTTTAGGTTTTGATTTAATTGACAATGAGGTCTTGGTCTATTACAAATCATGCATTATAAAGGGATTAATCATATGCAAAGTTGTACATATATATAAAAATTAGGAATGTTGTTGCTTGTACTTAAGTGTTGGGAACATTGGTTGTATATCTAGTATACTTGATGTGGTTTTGGAAATATTGATCTAAATCCCCATTTTTAATGGAGTTAAGTTGTACTCATTTAATAATGTTAACCCTATAATAATGTGTAAGTGATGATCCTCTGTGAGAAGTCTTTGGTTAGTAACTTTTGTTAAGGATATAGGCCTTTTGTATTTGTATGGATTAATACTAGTTTTTATATGAGTGTTGTCTATATCATCCTTTGTTTATGAGATTATTGGGAGGTCCCATAGGGTATACCAATGATAATATTTTATTTACCCTTATTATAAGTATCTTATGATTTGAGATCCTTGATGATAAACATTATTGTCAACCAAACCAGTGTTGGTCCAATGATCCAATTGAGTGAGCTATGTGGCTAAGTAAAGTGATTGTTAAGGGAATTGAAATAATGCTTTGATTGTATTGGATATTGTGTCTTGTTAAGTGAAATTGGAAATATAAAATGTGGAAGTGATGTTTATAAATGGAGTCGCTCATGGTTGCACTTTTATTTGTGTACTTATAATGTATTTGATTGTGTCATGACTATTGGTTTAAGTGTTTTTGATAAGGAAAATCAGGTTTTGAAGGGGCCCTGAAACCCTTTACAAAGATGACAAGCTGCAATAAAAACTAAGAAACTAAAACCAGCAGCCCAAAAAACCAAAATGCTAACAAAAGATAAAACAATAGAAGCTTGTCATCATACCAACAACAAAAAACATCAGCAACTAGGTTGATCCAACAAAAGAGTCAGCAACAGCTACAACATTTTTTCCAAGACATTCACTGAGGCCATATTATCCTCAATGACCTCCTCATGCATCTCCACAACATCGTTAAGCTAATCAAAAGAAGCAACAACCCTCTTTTTCATCTTACTCCTTATCCTGAGACACAGTCTGTCCTACACATCCTTTCCCAACGCTGGAGAAAAATCCACATTTTTCTCCACCTGGTTCGAGAAATTAACATCTTCAATTACTTTCTCCATTTCCCCCAGCTCCAGAGGTCCATTTCAGGGCTTTCTCATTTAAAACGGAAAGACCCTTAGTAGTAGTCTTCAAAGAATTGTTGTTGATGGTAACCACAGTTTTCAAATCCTTCGACAACTTACCAATTCAATCCTCAATACTAGCAACTCTATCCTCTAAAATATTATTGACCATCATTTCCAAAGAGGAAATCCTCTCCTCATGAGAAACCCCCAAGCGATCAACATCAACAACTAATTTATCCAAAATTACATTCATAGTTTTCACTTTACCTTTTATAGCCCATTCCTTCTGATTGCCTCATATCATTACCACATAGATATCCTACCAATTTTTAGCCTAGATATTGAGATCCTTCACCTCTAAAAACAACCATTTCACCAGAGAAAGAAAATTTCACATTCCATCCTCAGCCATCTTGCAGAACATACCCATATTGACCTCATCCTAGTTGACAAGAGGCACATCATTGGGCTCCTGGTTATGGTCAGGGGAAACTCTACACTCCTCTTTCTGCTCCTCATCCTCTTCAATAGGGGAGTCCTCGACCTCAACCACATCCACCTTAATCCTCTCCTTGTTAGGAAAATTAGCCAAATCATCCAACACTTCCAATCACTCCATCTTCACAACCCTCTCAACAGGAGATACAAGGTGATCCTAAAAAGGATCAAAATCCTGAGAGTGCTTGACCGTATCAATCCCTTGAACCTCCATAGGCATAGATCCGGATAGTAGCTTGACCACACCAATACTAATATCCCCAACAGGTGCACTCTTAAGCACACCCACATCTTCAGGAACCTTGACACCAATTGTAGGGGAGTTCTCCACCACACCGACCTTCCCAAGATTAAAGTCCCCAACAGAGGAATTCTTCACAATGTCCACAGCTGAAGGAAACTCAACATCAGTCACAGGAGAGCTATCCAGCACACCACCCTTTCCATGACACAAAGAGGGTTTCACACTCGAACCAAGAGCCTCCACCTCAGTCACTAACTCAATCTTTCTCTTAGTAGAAGATTTATCTTTCTTAGGGCCTTTAGATTTCCCCTTAGAAGTCTTCCTCACAGAATTCACCATGGTTTCTTTCAATTCCACATTCGTCTCATAGCCCTTGGTCCACTCTTCAAAATCATCAACCCCTTCCTTAGAAACACCTTCATCCACAAACATATCATCATAATTTGAGTCTTCTTCCTCCTAACTATCTTCCCATTCTGTAGCAAAGTCCCCAATATCATAACCAAAATTCTTAACCCCCTTCTTACCAGGGGTTTTAGGGGAAACAGGGATTAATTTGAGCTTAATATGAGAAAACAATAGAATCATAAGACCTTCATACAAAATGACCTTCTTAGGTTTTTTACAATGATCTTCAATAATTTTTCACCAACACCTTACAATGAAAGTGATTCAAAAGCATGAAATGGTAACTGTACACAATAGAGAATCTACCTTCAAGCATGAAATAATGCATTAAGGCCAACACAAGATCCCTCCACAATGGTTTTAGAGACTTGTGAGTGTAGCCACCACTCCCAATTTCTTAGAGTTTTTTCTTCTCATTGAATTTGAAAAAATTCGCTAAGGTTTTCTTGGCAGCACCCCTATCTCTATAGAATTTCCTCCCAGAAACTAAAAGTCCAGTGACCTCCACTATAAACTCCTCATCAATTTTAAACTCCACTCCCTTATAATGTAGAGTCCTTCCATTCCAACCTTTCACAAAAAAATTTGAAGCATTAGGATCAGGGCCTAGAATTCTTTGCATGTACTACGTAACCCCACCTTGATCCAAGCACTCCCACATCACAACATTATTATGGAACTCCTCACATGAGCTCGGTTCAATTCTATAGCAATCTCCACCCATGGTAGCATGGAAAGAGCAAGAACCGAATAGCACTAGAAATTTCTGTAAAAACAAAATGAACCTAGCTCTCCACAAAGCAACCCAAATAACACCCACAATATGTGTGGGCTTGTCCTTCAAAGTACTTCCCTGCCTATGTATCCAAGTCATCATTTTATAGAAACCAAATATGTAATGAAGAGATGAACAAGGTGAAGATTCAACGTGCAAAAACCAACTTAAAAACATAATGAAGAACCTTTCCCCAATATTGACCACCTTAGAAGCAAGCCACTAGGTCATCATTGGAAATATATTTAAGATTGAGAGGTAATGACTCGAAAGAATCCAAATCATATTTAGCCACCACTCCCAAGTTGGAAAAACCATCAGCCAACATATTAGCTTCTCTAAAAACATGAGAGATTCTAATCTCCTCAAAATAATTAATGATGGAGATGGAATCATTAATAAGATGAACAATAGACCACAATGGTGAGCATTTCTTTAAAAGACAATTAATAACATTAAGAAAGTCCCCCTCCAACCAAAGTTTAGAGACCCCTTGATTCTTAGCCAAAATGAGGCCATGATAGGTTGCAGTTGGCTATTGGTTTAAGTGTTTCTGTTATTATTAAAGATGAATATCTTCTATGCAGGTTTGTTTAAGTTTCTATGCCTTGAGAAGTGGTAAAGGTTGGCTTACAGAGGCTAGGAGGGAATATTTTTGGTATATAAGATTCTTTTGTTGGCTTCACCTTGGATGAAATTTTGGCAATGTTTTATGTGTGGTTTTTCCAATGATGGTTTTACTTGGAAGTGGATGGTAATGTGTGGGTTATGTGCTTTCTGCAATTGCAAACCCTAAGGATGTTTCCTTTTATCCTAGTATGGTTTCATGTGATCAATTTAATGTGCAAGTGTTAAAATTTTTCTTCCAAAGGCTTGAGGAAAAGTATCTTGTATGCGGATTCTATGATTGTTCATCTTGGAAAGGATTAATTATGTTCTTCAGATGTCTGCAAGTGGGTTTGTACCTTGCACTGTTTATACTTCCTTGTGATTTTGATATGAGAGAGAGATGGTTAATTCCATGCCCTATTGGAATCATGTGAAGTTGTCATGAGTATGCAAGACGGTAAATACCTTGCTTGATTTGTAGGGTCTACTAGTTGCAATTAGGGGGAGTGGCTCTCCATGGGGGCTAGGACCCAGAGTGGTGCCCAGGATAACCCATGGAGGATTTCTTAATCTAGTGATAAGATTAATAATGAATTAGGGGGGAAGGGTAGATTTCACATTAATTAAGATAATGGCAAGCATCACTCATGGCTCAAGTGCTCGTTTAGGCTTGAAATGAGATGGGAAGGCTTGGAATGACAAGATCAATTGCCTTGTCCTCATGAAATGTATGTTGATTCTGCATGAGTTTGTATGGGGGCCGAGGATCGGGAGAGGTCAACAGGATAACCCAAGATGGGGGTCAAGGCCTAGGAAGATCCATATGGATAACCCATATCAAGCTATTTGATGACACTCCTCCCTATTGCAATCTAGCATTCCCTAGTTTTGTGTTCCCCTTTTGTTGCATGTGTGCCTCTGGCAGTTGTGTATCTATTGTATGTGATGTTATTATTGTTATAGAGTTTTGTTGGAATCGTGTATATTCTTGTTATGTTAGCTTTCTATCTTCTTGATTGTTTATTTGTAGTGGGATATTATGTTATCTCCTAGCACGGGGGGTGGACCTTAGGGTTCCACATGGTCGAGAGGTTTGTACTTTTTCCTCCATTGGGTTTCCCTTGCTGTTGTTCATGTGCGTGGAGGTTGTTCCTTGTGTAATAGATTCCAGTCCATGTTCCAGACCGTGAAGACAACCTTTATGTTATGCTATGGACCTATACATTAGATGTATCATTTATTGGAATGTTGATGTATTCTTCTCGTTGTATTCAAGGAAGCATTGATGTAAGCTTATAAGAATGTAGTGATGTACTCCCATGTAATAGAAATTGTATATGTACTCATTAGTTCTTATTATATGATCTTTAATGATTATGTATCTGATGTCATGTATGGGAATGTATGTGTTTATTCATTTAACACAATGGATTTAAAATGAACTCTTCATGTTAGTTAATTCATGTTACATGTTTAGATCTTGGTAATAGTTTTTTCTAGTAATGTTTTCATGGAACCTTAGAGGACATAGCTTAGCTTATACATTATGTTTAGATATGATTTACATTTCTTGTTATTTCTTTACAAAAATATTGTTCTATTATTGTAGCTTAGATGTGTTGTCCTCTGGGGTTTCATTGTAGGGAATTACAAATTTGATGTGGAAAGTAGCCCTTTCCCAACCCCTTTGATAAGCTTCCAAGATGTGATGAAAATGAGTGATGAATGTGCCTATAGTAAAATTGCATATGATTGTGGATCCATTTTAAGTAGAAGAGGCTTCTACTTATAGGAGTGCAGGGTTGAAGAAAGAGTGAATTTGGTGAATGTGGGATTAAAATGGGAGACAATAGGAATGTGACACTTGTCACAAGGCTAATGGATAGAGGTGGAGCACATTTTGGGGAATGTGTAGAGTTATGAGGATGTAAGAGGATTAAATGAATATGGTTGAAATGTAAGAGAATGTTGTTGATGGTAAGAGAGATGAATGCCCTTGTAAGAGACAAGATGGCATGTAAGAGGGAGTAAATACCTTTGTAAGAGGTATTTATGAATGTGTAAGAGCCTTTTGGAGGGAAATTTAATCCAGGGGTGGTTGGGAGGAATATTCCTAGGAATATGCCATTGTGAGGATAAATAAGGTAATTAGATAATTAAAAGAAATGAATTTCATGTGCAAGTTGGTTAATTGATCAAGGGTTTAGTTTGACCAAGGTTGACTCAACAGCTAGATAATGGGTAATGAGGATTAGGAGTTAATTAATTCAAAATTAATCAATTTGAAGGGATTAGGGTTTTATGATATTTGATTTAAATAATTTGATTTATTTAATCAAATGAGAGGACTTTAGGGTTTTAATTAAATAATTTTATTTATTTAATTAAATGTGGTGAACATTAGTGAATTAATCTAATAAATTTCTTTATTTGATTAATAGTAGAAATTGATAATTTGAGTCTCTACACTAATGTAATATGGGCAACTTTTCTTCAACTTATTTAGGCCCACCTCTTTGTGATAACAAGATTCTAGATTCTTTCTAGTTAGGGATGATGGAAATATTCCAAACTAAAATTTTTGGATGGAAAGGTGTTTTACTTAGTCAAGTGGGTAAGGTTGAACTTATCAAAGCTACCCTTTAGAATTTTCCGATGTATGCCACGAGTCTATTTAAAGTTCCTATCAAGTATATGGAAAAGATTGATCAAATAAAAAAGAAGGTTCCTTTGGGTTGGAACTGAGGAAAAAAAGAGAATCCATTTACTATCTTGGGATCAAGTTTACAGGCCCAAGAAGAGGGATGGTCTTGGAATTACAAAAATAAAGGAATTCAATTTTGCTTTGCTAACTAAAAATTCATAGAAACTAATATCTAAACAAAATGAATGGAAAAGTATCTTGAAGAATTAATATTTTTCATCTTATAGTAATTTTAGCGGGGTTTTGAAAGTTGAGGATCTCCTTGTGGGCTCCTAGTTTTGAAAGAATATGTTGAAAACAAGGTTTATTATGGACAAAGTTAATATATGACAATTTAGAATGGTAAACTTATTAATTTTGGGATGATTTGTAGTGTGACAATCTTCCTCTCAATGCTCAACCTTTTAAATATTTTTGTATCATAAATTTTGGTAGTTTTCTAGCTAACTATCTTTGTGAAGGGTATTGGAAGAACTTCATTTCTGTTGACCCGAATCTAGTCGAGTTTCAATGAATTCTTTCCTTTATTCATGTTTTGTTTAATCTAGTGGATTGCAATTTGGTTTGGCATCTTTCTTTGAATGGTTTTTAATTTTCTACTTTGGGATTTGAGTTATTATTGGAGTATCAGGCCCCTCCCCCTTTTTTGATGTTTTCTCTATCTAATCAAGTGCTTAATCCTAAGATTAACATCTTTTTTGGCTTCTTATCCAGGATAAAGTTCTAACTATTGAAAATGTGTGGCATAGGAGTTTTTCTTTTCCTAAAATACGTGTCTTATGTGAATGTAATCCAAAAGACTCCTATCACATTTTCTTTGGGTGTAAATTCTCTTGTATCATTTAGGATTAGATTCTTTACCTTTGGAATATCAATTAGATTTTCCCTAACTCCAATGACTTATGTGTTCAGTGGAAAGATCCTTCTATAAATTCATGCTTTAAACCTTTGTGGTCTCTTATCTCTCCTTGTGTGGCATAGGGTCTATGGGAAAAGATAAATAATAGGGTTTTCAAATATGTGCACTTGAAGGTGGATGGGGTTTACGTGAAAATATTAAGAACCATTAAAGAAAATTTATTTTATGGGGTCTTTGGGATGATCGCAGAGGGACCAAAAATTAGTGTTTCTAATTATTATTTGTGGGTGGACATGAAGTGGAATCTTCTCTATGATATTTCTATTTCATTCAAAAATTTGAAGGGTTTAAGGGAGAATGTGGTGTGGAGGTCCCCATTGATGGGTTCGATCAAAGTTAATTTTGATGGGGTAGCCTGGTTCAGTCATAGATGGAGGGTTCAAAAAGAACGGTCCAAACCATGTAGCTTAAATTCAGCACAAAGGAAACAACAAAATAAATAGTCTACAAATATGAACCTTTATTGAATTGGAAATCTTACATGCAACATATGCCTCATGGGTGAGTAATCAAGTCTCGCAAGCCTGCCACAAGGGTATTCAACATTACAACTGGCCAAAGGACTTATTCCAATCCCCCGAAGGGTTGATGCAAAAATCTAAATATCTAACTATGGATGAATAATTGAATTCTTTCCAAATGATTTCAAATGTTCTTAAATATGATTCTCTAGCTCCAACAAAGGTTCACTTGCCACAAGGGTTTACAAAACTCAATGAATGATCACACATGAATGTTGGCCTCAAAACATAAGAAAATAATCCTTTGTGAAATGAAATGACCTGCAAATCTCCAAGGTAGATCCTATTGGACCCAAATGCTTGCATGATGTCCCATTAAGGTGCGCATGTTATGGAATAGGTCCACACTAAGAAATATGGATCAGGTCAGCCCTAAATGCTTTGGTTGGTACTTACAGTGAAATTTTGAGATTGATAACTTTGGGTAGGAAAATGCAAATTATTTGAAATCTAGAATGTGATAGATGTTGATGTGTAGATGTTATATCCTACTCTACAAGATAAGAAATGATAATGTGATGAAATGCAAAATGAAATGTTGAAACTACTGCAAATTGAAATATAAGATTTTTTATTTTTTGGTTGATACAAGATTTACTTATAACTAGGGATGCTCCTACATCAGACACCCAAGGTTGGAAGAAAAGTGAGGGGTGCTACCATAATAATGGGTTACACTTTTTGGGAAATCCTGATTTTTGTTGAAATCGCATATTTTAAGAAAATATAATGGTTTAAGCATTGAAAGGTTCCATTTAAAGGATTCTAATTGAAAAGGGTTTGATCAAAGCCCCTTAGACATAACCCCACTAGTTTTAGACCATACCTATAATGGAGTCTCCTCTACACCTACCAAAATGCTGATAAAAAACCACTTTTGATTTACCTTTTGGGGTATTAAATGAATTCATTGAAAATTTATATTTTTTAAGTATGTAGTCCTTATTATAAGTTTCCGAAAAAGTATAACTTTAAATATATTTAATTTGATAATTATATATTTTTTTATTTCTTGTGAATGTAGGTTTTTGACCAAAAATCAAGCTGCCTATTTTTCACATGGAAAAATAGTATATTATAAACAAAATCTGAAAAATATCCATGCCTTTAATATTGATGTCCGTGATCCAACAAAAAAAATGAATTTTGATGCATACAAAAAAAGTTATGTGTTAGCAAGTAAACCTATGTCTAAAATGTAATTGGTTTGACTTCAAAACTTAATTAAGGAAAAAATATTCAATAAAAAACTATGAAACCAAATGCATTCCCTAGATATCGTAGTTATAAATCTATATTAAAAAAAAATAAAATTTATCCTTCATAGAAAAAAATTGTGTTAGCAAGTACACATCACTCTTTAAAAATGTTGTTTACTGTTAAAAACTAGTTTTCAAAGGAGATGGAAAAAGAAATGCAATTTGATTCCAATTTTTTTAAAAGATATATATTTAGAATCTATAGAAAAAATTTCACAAATTACTAGTTCGTATCATCTTCAAATTCATCATGGTTTAGTAGCTATAGGTGCCCAAAAGTGAATATTTAGTTAAAATTATTTAGTTCAATGTCAAGTTTGGCCAAAAAGTGTAACCCACTATTGTGGGATCACCCTAAGTCCCTCACTTTCCAGCGCTAAGAGGAAAACCAAAAAAGGCCACCTCAACCTAAGAAATCCATGATGAATCTTCTCCTGGTCTTCCTTTCCACTTTACTAAGTGTTCCTTGTACTGCTTGTTTCTAGTTCTCCTTCCAATTCTGGAATCGAAAATCTACTCAATCTCCTCTGGTGGTTGATGTGGTAATTACTCCTTCAAATTAATTCTTTCTCACTTCCGCTTGATTGTCCCCCATGGTACTCATATATGTATGCAACATTGAAAATACTTGATATACCTAGTGTCTCAAATAACTCTACTTCATATGCATTTCCAAAATGAAACTTCCTTAGAATCTTACACAACCCAAACTTCCTCATCTTAAGCTTATTGTATGTTCCAACTAGAAATCTCTCCTTTCTTAGATATACCATTACTTCATCTCCAACAACAAACTCCTTATGTCTCCTTTTCTCATCTTCCTTCTCCTTATGCTTATTGTTCATATCCTCCAAGTGCTTCCGGACTTGATTATGCAATGTTTCCACGAATCCTGAAAACTCTTCTACTTTTGCACTCCTCTTGTTCTCAATACTAATGTCTCTTAGCTTTGCAACTCCTTTGGGATTTGTTTTCTAGTTACAATATCAAATGGTGTCTTCCCTATACTCTGATTGACTAAATTATTGTATGCAAACTCTGCCTACGATAGAAATATATCCCAATTTCCTACCTTATCTCCAATAAAACATCTCAACAAGTTACCTAAAATTCTATTAACTACCTTTGTTTGACCATCTATCTATGGGTGATATGCTGAAATGAACTTTAGGTCTATTTTCATCTTCTTCCACAATGTCCTCCAAAAGTATCCAATGAACTTGGTGTCTCTGTCTGAAACTATGCTCTTTGGTAATCCATGCAGTCTCACAATATCCTTGAAAAATAAGTTAACAACATGCACAACATCATTAGTCTTCTTGCAAGGAATGAAATGCACCATTTTGGAAAAAATTTCCACTAATACCATTATAGAATCATAACTTCTTCATGTTCTTGGCAGCCCTAATATGAAATCCATGCTTATATCTTCCCAAGGCCTCTCTGATATTGACAAAGGTTTATACAATCTAGTATTCTAACTACTCCCTTTTACAACTTGACCAATTCAGAAACTTTGAACATACTTCCTAACATCCTTCTATATCTGTGGCCAAATATTATGTTCACTCACCAAAGATACTATCTTATCCACTCCAAAATATCTTGCTAATCCTCCACTATGTTTCTCTTTGATCAAATTCTCCCTCATTGAACTCCTCAAAATACACAACTAGTTTCCTTTGAACATTTTTCCTTCTTGAATGAAATAGTCTAACCATTGGATCCAGTCTATCACTACTGGTTCCTTACGTGCTCTCCATGCTTCAGCGAAATTGGGATCATCCTGATACATATGCTTCAGTTCCTCAAAACCCAATACTTATGTTCTCATCTCTATCAACAAATTCCTTCTCCTACTCAATGCATCTACAACTTTGTTTGGCTTGCCACTCCTATGCTTCAACACAAATGTATAACTCTATAATAACTCAACCCATCTCATATGTCTCTGATTCAACTTCGCTTGGATGTTCAAATACTACAGAGCTTGATGATTAGTGTATGACACAAATTCCTCAGGCAACAAATAATGTCTCCACTTCTTCAAGGCTTGAATTATGGCATAGAATTCCTTATCATAAACTGAATATCTTCTTTTGGCATCATTCAAATTCTCACTGAAATAAGCTATGTGTCTTCCTTCTTGACTCAACACTACTCCTATTGTATTTTCACTTGCATCACAATTAACTTGAAATACTTTGTCAAAATCAGGTAACGCTAACATTGGATGCTTTGTCACCTTTTTCTTCAACAATTCAAAACTTCTTTGTGCTTCAGAAGTCCACTTAAAGTCCTTCTTATCTCCTCTCATTTTTTCTATCATGGGTGTAAAAATTCTACTAAATTTTTTGATAAACTTCTGGTAGAAACTAGCCAATCCATGAAATGATCTCACTTCTCCAATATTTACTGGTGTAGGCCACTCAACAATTTCTCTTACTTTCTCATGATCCATCTTCAATCCTTCAGCAAAAATAAAAAATCCTAGATATACCAACTATGTCTTCATAAAGCTACACTTCTTGACATTAATCAACTTCTCTTCTCTCAACCTCTACAACGCTTGTGACCTTGTTTGATGTGCCACGAATGTTCTCTAGTCTTACTGAAAATTAGAATATCATCCAAATAAACAATGACAAACTTACCTAAGAATTTCTTCAATACCTCATTCATCAATCTCATGAAAGTACTTGGTGCATTGGTCAATCTAGAAGGAATTACTAACCACTCATATAATCCTTCATTAGTCTTAAATGCAGTCTTCTATTCATCTCCTTCTCTTATTTTGATTTAATGGCATCCACTCTTTAGGTTAATCTTTATGAAATACTTTGCTCCACTCAGATAGTCCATAAAGTCATCCATTCTTGGAAATGGAAATCTATATTTGACAGCGATCCTATTGATTTCTCTTGAATCTATACACATTCTCCACTCTCCATCTTTCTTTGGTGCAAGTACACCAAGTACTACACATGGGCTTAATTTTTTTTTGTTCAATCCTTTCTTCAAAAACTCTTGTATCTAATGGTTCAACTCTTCATTCTCTATTGCTGTCATTCTATGTGCTGCCTTATTTGGAAAACTTGCTCCCGGTATAAGGTCTATATGGTGACTGATACTTCAGAATGGTGGTAATCCATTTGGTAGGTTCTCTTATATGATGTCTTCATATTCTATCAATAGTTTTGCTACCTCTTCAATATTTACAGTAGGGCTCTCTATCTCTGGACCGTTGCTTTTCTATGGAATCAGTGAAAAACACATATTCTCATGCCTCAATGCATCCAAAAATTTCCTTCCTTCAACCAAACATAGTTTGGCAATGCCACAAACTTCATTCTTCTCCTCTTCCTCTAAGGTATCAACTTAATTCTCTTTCCATTTGAAGTCATAGTATAAGTATTCCTTCTCCCATCATGAATTTATTTCTTATTATATTTCCATGGTATTCCTAATAGTAAATGGCATGCATCCAAGGGCATGATATCACACAATACTTCATCCCTATATGATCCTATATGAAATTTCACCAAACATTGCTCATTCGCCAATATCTTATGCTCATCTTGAATCCATGTTATTCTATAGGGGTTTGGATGTTATAATCTCTTCAAATTAACCTTGGTCACCATCTCCTCTAAAACTAGATTACCAGTGCTACCACTATCAATGATGACTTTACATACCTTTCCTCAAGACTTATATCTAGTTTTGAACAAACTCTTTTTTTGTGGTGGTTTCTGAGTCACTTCTTCATGCATTAAATCTCTCCTCATCTAGTTTTGAACAAACTCTTTCTTTGTGGTGGTTCCTCAGTCACTTCTTCATGCATTAAATATCTCCTCATCACCAATGGTTCACCTTTCTTAGGTTTCCCAACTAAATTAGGGGATTCAACAGGTTCTTCATCCACAAAAGCGGCTCTTCCAATATTCTTATGTTTCTTTCTAATGATTCCTTGATGGCATTCAAATGATTTATGTCCTTCACCTTCACACTTGAAACAAGTTCCTCTAAATGGTATTCTCTCAAATCTTCCTTCATCTCTCTAGAATCCATCATTGTAGTAAGAATTATGACCTCCTTTGTCGTTGCAGTAGAAATATCTATCTTCTCTTCCTCTATAGTATGAATTGTAGTGCTTCTCTTCACTCTAGTAGGGCTTCCTATCTTTGTTTGGATCTGCACAAGGTCTTCTTTCTCAAATTTGTGGGTTCGATCCTCTGGAATCTTCCTCTCGCACTTCTTTGTCTTTTTTCAAACTTCTTGTTCCGCTTCTCTTCCACCTTCAATGAAAACTGATATGCTTCTTCAATTGATGTCATCTTTAGTAGGCTCAATTCTTCTTGAATGTTTTTTCTTATCCCATTGATATAACTCGCCACCTTTTCTTTAATTGCTTCACTATGTCCAGTCCTAATGATTATCTTGTAGAATTTTTTAGTATATTCCTTCACAAATCTTTCCTTTTTCCTTAGGTTCTATAATCTTTTCAACAATTCCAATTCATAATCAGTAGGTATAAATTGATTCTTCCAATTTTCCACCATTCTATCCCATTTGATGGTTTTCTCCTTTCCTCTTCTATTTCTATCCAATTTAACTTCTTTCCACCACAAAGTAGCATGACTTTCAACTTTTTTTCACAAATCTGACTCTTTCCAAATCTTCAATTTTTTCATATTCAAAATATTCCTCCATTTCATTGATCCAATCAATCAATTCTTCAAGGTTTAAGTTTCCCATGTAATTTTGAATTTAAACTCTAGGTTGGTTACCAATTTTGGAGATCACTTTCAACATCTTCATCTAATTTGATTCTTCTTCTTCATTTCCTAGAGCTTCCTCAATTCAATTCGTAACGTGATCTACTTCATCCTTGCTTTCATCCTCATGCCTAGGGTTTAGGCCTCGCCTTTGGTCCTCTTCTACTAAATCTAATCAGACTCTCATTTCACGCATCATTTCCAAAATTTCATCCATTCTTCCAATGACATTTTCCATAGCAGGCGCTCTCCTTGGTGGCATCTCTCTCCTTGGATTTGGTACAACTACCTCAATTTGGTGATCTGGCTACAAGGGTTTCAACTGCCTCATAGTCAACGATCGATTGAAAAAACATGCAATCTTCCTTATGTTGGCTATCTATTCACCTCAAGGAATGCCTTTAGGACTTGCAAACTAGCTTCGATACCACTTGGTGCAGTCACTGATGAAGGGTTCAGAAATAGTAGTCCAAACTATGTCGCTTAGAGTCAACACAATGAAAATATCACAAGAAATAGTCTACAAATATGAACCTTTATTGAATTATAAATCTTACATGCAACATATGCCTCATGGGTGAGTAATTAGGGCTCACAAGCCTACCACAAGGGCATTAAAAATTCCAACTAGCCAAAGGCCTTATTCTAGTCCCTAAAAGGGTTGATGCAAAAATCTAAATATCTAACTACTAATGAATAACTAAATTCTTTCCAAATGATTAAAAAATGTTCTTAAATATGATTCTCTAGATCCAAAAAAGGTCCACGTCTACCACAAGGTTTTACAAAACCCGATGAATGATCACACATGAGTGTCAACCTCAAAACATAAGAAAATAATCCTTCAAGAAATGAAATTACTTTTGAATCTCCAAGATAGATCCCATTGGACTCGAATGTTTGAATGATTTCCTATTAAGCTTTGTGCATTCTAGAATATGTCAGCACTAAGAAATCTGGACCAAGTCAGCCCCAAATGCTCTGACTGGTACTTACAATGAAATTATGAGAGCGATAACTTTCGGTAGACAAATGCAAATGATTTGAAATCTAGATATGAGATAGATTTCAATGTGTAGATGCTATATCCTGCTCTGCGAGTTGAGAAATGTTAATGCAATGAAATGTGGAATGAAATGTTTCAAAACTAATATAGACTAAAATGCAAGAAAATAAATGTTTTTGGTTGATACAGGATTGATTTACAACCAGGGATTCTCTTGCATCACAGCCAAGGGAAACCACATGCTGACAGGAGGTGGAGGAGTGTTAAGAGATGATAGAGGTAGATTCATTTCAGTGGTGGAACTATCTTTGGGTACTTAGACTAACCACTATGTTGAAGTTACGACAGCCTACAATGGTCTTAAAATAGCTCATTGTAAGGGCTATAAAATTTTTTGGCTTGAAGAGGATTCTCTCAACATAATCCAATGTCTTAAATAGGAACAAAGTCCTAGTTGGTCAATTGAAACCTTTATTAGAGATTCCCTTAGCATGATCAAAACCTTTGATGAGATAATTATATCTCATATATACTGTGAGGGGGATAAGGTTGTCAATGTGATTGTTAATGTGGGTGTTAATCACCAATCCTTAAAATAATGGGATAGGTATGATACCATTCCAATAGAGACTCACCCCATTATAAATTATGAATGATAATAGGGTTATTAAGGTCCAACTAGACATGGATATGATGATTATAGGACACTTCACACACTTTTTGGGTGCTTCGAGTGTCTTCCTCCTTTTCTTCAAATGTTTTTTCTGAAGTAATTACATTTTTGGCTTGTTTTGTGGTAACCTGAATAGTATCAACATCAAAGAGGCTAATATTGGTGGTGAAAGTAGTTAGGTGGAGCCCCTTTCTTGTGATGGGGTCCATAGAAACCAAAAGGTTTGGAATATTATTAAGGAGGGAGGCCTAGTTCCCTACATAAAGAAGCTTCATGACCACAACCTCAAGTTAAAAAAAAGGTTCATTAAAGGTTGGAAGAATAGACATTGAATGCATTCGCTAGGGAGTTGGTCATTAATGAGGATGTGATTTCCTAAATAATGGGCCTCTTAGCACATTGGAGAAAATTCTTCAAGGAAAGAAAGGCAAATGATGAGGCCTTGAACTAGTTTTTCAAGGGGAATGAACATAGAAAACTAGTTAATCTTACATCTTATGGGTATGATTATCTATCAATCAAACCTATTTGGGTGGAGGTCGTAGAAGTCATCATGTCGTACATTAACCTAAATGGCATATTTAATTTTATTTTTTGTGTGCACTTTATTTTTCTAAATTATTTTCATCAAAAAATGTCTATCTCTTTGTTACTTTCTTTTGGCTTCTATGGTCCATGCAATTAAAGAGCATTGCAAAATCCCTAAGCTCCTTGTTCTGCACAAAGTGTTAATCTTATTAATAATTGAGTTAATGAATTCTCAAACCTAAAGCATTATTCAAAGGGAAAGCTTAATGCGAAAAGCAAAAAAAATCCATGGTAGTGCACTATTCAGACATGAGCTCTAACACTAGTGGAGAAGAAGATTATGAGGAGTGGATCGATAAGGATGAGGGAGATGTCTCTATCAAAATGCACTCTCTACCACCATAGGAGGAGGAGGACAACCCAGAGAAAAGGAAGAGCTTTGGGCAGAAGAAAAATCCAAAGAAGAAATGCATAATTTATAGGTTTCTTGGATGAGGCTTCCCATATTAGGGATATGAATGAGGGGGAAAACACAAGAACTATGGGGATGCAAAATTAGAAGACAAAATATGGTGGGAGAGACAAAGGGAAGGAGAATTTTTTGGATAAGAAGTTTGGAATGAACCCTTTACAAAATGAAGACATTGACATGGGTGGTTAGGGAATTGATAATATCCCTAATATTCCTAAGGACCTTACTTACCTTCATATTAATAGGGAAGAGATATATGATGTATTGGGCTTGGGTTGAGAGAGGGGGTAACATATCAATTTAAATTGTCCAAATGGTTCTTCCTTGAAATAAATAAAATCAATATCAAACTCAAATTTTTAGGAAAAAATTATAAAAAGGATAGGGATAGGTATGAGCTAGGGGAGAATGAGGTGAATGAAATGATGGATTAAATGGAGAAAGCTATTAATAATTTGAAAAATGAGTTTGAGAAAATAATTCCTAACTTGGAGGGGAAAATCCAATATTTAAATCAAAATTTGGAAAAATCTCTAAAAATCAGCCATCATTCCATTAAAAATAATGTAGAGGGAATTATAATTTTAATTGAGAAACTTAAGGAGTGAAAGAAAAGAAAGTGGTTGTGATGACATCTGCAAGGATAAGGAAGGAGGAATGAAGTAACAAAGATAAATGCAAGTAGTTGATGTAGAATGATACAAAGGGTCCAAGCTCCAAGACTGGATGAAGTAAAAAGAAATCATTTGAGGAGGAAAAGAAAAAACTGTTGAGACTTGCTAATCTTCAATAGAACTTCTAAAAAAAGGAACTAGAAGCTATTGATACTCTAAAGAAGATAAAGTAGAAGCATTTTTTCTTTCTTTATGTTTTTTTTCTTCTTTTGGTTTTCAATTGTTTGGTTGCTATTTGTCTATACAATTTCTTTTAGCAACATTTTGTAAGTAGGGTTTTGGGTCCCTTCAAAACCTAATTTACCTATTAATAAAAAACAATAATTTTCTTTTATTTGAAAAATTTGATACAAATTTAACAACCTTTAAACCCCCACAAGAGGCATTAATACTTAGAAATAAGTGAGTATTAATTTTTACCTGTATAATGAAATATTTTAGAAGATGAAAATAATATATGGAGTACTTGTTACCATAATGACAATGAAAAAGTGGGGCACTTAAATAAGCATCAAACCCTTCCCTCCCATTCTCAAAATTGTGAATACTATTAGGAATATTTCCCACTCATTCAACATTTTATTGATGTATTTTGGGCCAATAGGAAAAACCACATGACCAACATAAACAATAATTATCTTCCATATGTGTAGTTGTTGGATCTTGCAAGCTCCTCAACACTAATGTAACTCGTGCTTTCTCCTTTATATGCATGTTCAAATTTCTAGTTGGTACCATAAATATTTCAACAAATGCTCCTATCATGAATATCCTCAATCTCACACAAACTATTGAAATGTTTTGGATAGTCTGAATTAGTAAAAACTATTGGTGGTCCTCTCTAGTAGATAGTAGATCTACCTTGGGATGTTATGGACTTGAATAATCCATTAGATATAATTAGACAAATAAACTATATCTAGAGCATGTTGACATGGATTAAATTTGGAATCTAATTGCAAATACGATTTAGAATCCAAATTGCAATGAATATCTAATATGATTACTCACTACCAATATAATACAACATTTATAGTAGTCCAATAAGTTGTTAGAAAAAAGAGGTATATACATTCTATAGATAAAAAATAGAAACTAAATTTGAGATATTTGGCATGCCTCTATCAAATCTCCATTGATATCTAGGCTACATATACAAATTTCTTGCATTACAAACAACAAGAATATATTACTTGATTTTTATGATCTTGACATTGTGTCTATTGATATTCAAATGCTCCTAAGGTGAAAATGAAATAAGTGCACTTACATTGTATAGGAGAGACATCATCTCATCCATTATGTCTCATTTGGAATCTAGTGTCATATTTCTTGATGTTATAGTTGCAAATGTCCTAGAAATTATGCAAGAAAAACGAGGAAGCACAAATAAGGAACATGAAGCTACCCACATTGGAACCGATCTTGCATAGTAGCTTCTTTATAGGTGAATATTGTTAGGAAAAGGTGTGTTTTTCACTTTGCATAATGTTATCTATTATTTTAAAATGGATATCTATTAATAACATTTTTTCTAAAATATTTTTTTTACCTTTGTCTTTGCTTTGGGAGTGCATTGGATTTAGACTTGGGAGTGTCAAGCCTAAGAGGTTAACTGGTCCAACATGTTTAGGGATTTTATCATTCTTTTCGTGATTTCATCCCTTTCGTGTTGACGACCTTTTTTTTATTTGAATTTGATGAAATGAAAATGATGCATTTAGTAAATTTTCAGCATTATACAAATATAAAATATCTTGATTATGAATTTAATAGGTAATTATTAATTATTTTTTGCATGCACTATGTCTAAACTCCTAATTGATAGAATGATTGAAAAACATCCATCCATAACTTTTAAACCATTTCACATTTTTCAAACTTGAAAGATGTGTCACACTATATGCATCGCTAGCTGTAGATTTAAAAAAAAATGAATTTTATATTTTTTTGACTAATCTAATTTGGTCAAAAAATTACTTTTTAAATATTTTTTTAAAAGTCCTACTAAAAATTTCACAACTAATTATTTACTTACAAAAAAATTCAAAAAAATATGTGTCACATATAAGCATGTGTCCTTTACTTATATTTAAATATTAAAAAAAAATATCATACTTAGATTGGCCAAAATTATGCCTACTTTTTTTTTTCAAAAATTATATTAAGTGCTTCATTGAAATTTCAAAATTTCACCAAATAAATTTATTTTTTTCCAAAAAAACTAGTATCCAAGAAACTACATTCAATTTTCTATGAATTTTATTCCTACATGTTTTCAATTGTATTAATAATTCATTCAAAATTTCATGTGAAATTGTTTAAGTTTGTTTCTTAGTATTTTTATTGCCTCTTAGAAGTATTGTTTGACCCATCATGATCTTGCACTCACCCTATAATTTTTGTATTGACATTATTAAAATTTGTAGACAACAAATATCATTGAAAAATTGATTCAATTTAGTAAGACAAAACTATAATTTTTGTGATTGTTTGTTTTGTCATAGGACTTTTACTGGAGTTTTTGAAAGTTTAGAACTAAGATCACATTATACTTAAGGAAGTAATTTGAGGTCTAAGACATGCGAGCAACTTGATATCTTAATTATTTTCAGATTTTCCTATTTTCATTTATTTCTCTTATTTTTGTTGTTTTTTTTTTTTTTTGGTAATTTAATAGCTGGGTTGGGCCAACACCCTTTGAATTATATCAAAAGAGAGAGAACAATAATTTCATGAATACTGCATCCCCAATTCTACTTAGCAAGATTGTTGTTGCCAGCCCCCATACCTACAGATCCTATGGCCGCCTTATACAAATTGATACAAAATTGACCCTGCCTCTCAACTACATCTGCGCTACACCCTATTACCTCCCCTTCCACCTCTCACAGTGATGGCTTTTTTTTCCAATTCATCCGCCGTTGAGTTACCTTCATGATATATGTGACTGATCTTAAAGTCATCTAGCTCCTCTATGATTTTCCTTATTTGCTTGATCCATCTATTCAGTCACCAATTAGGTGTGGAATTCTGCCTGATAGCATTCATTGTGATCATCGAGTCGCCTTCAAGGTGAATCTTTCTAGCTCCAAACCACAAAGTGCAGCTCTAAACTCTACCAAATTGTTTGTGGCAACTCCGATGTATTCTGCATGCTCTGCAAGGATTGTATGGAACTCATCCCGAACCACACATCCTATGTCGCTGGGGTCGGGATTCCCGCTTGTAGCTCCATCAAAATTTACCTTTACCCAACCAGCATCTGGGGCGCTCTAGTGAACTTCCTCACGTAATTTCTTTTTTCGAGTACAGTCATTGGTGCCTACCAAAGTAGGAACAATAAGTCTAGGGAATACCTTCATCATTTTGTCATCCCATATGGTGTATGCATTGTTTTCTGACGTTCTGATTTTTGCAGTTGAATTGACCAATTCTATGATGGATGCTTCAATTTTGACCACTAAACTCTCCCTCGACAATGCCTGACCCTTAAAAACCCTTCTGTTATGTTCTTTCCAAATTTCCCATACAACCGTAGATGGTATAACCTGCCAGAGGCACGCAAATAGACTCTTCCGAGAACATTTAGACCACATACAAAACCAATCTATTAGATTTCTTGGCATTGGTGTTTGTAGATTGAGTTTTTGAAGGAAATATTTCCAGCAGCTTTCTGAGTATGGGCATGAGAGCAATAAATGATTAGTATCCTCGGCTTGATTCTTGCATAACAGACATCTCCCTGGGCCAATTATTCCAATTTTATTTAGTCTATCTTGGGTGAGGATGTGGTTTTGAATAGCCAACCAAGAAAAGGCTCCAGCTCTAGGAGAGCAATATTTACCCCAAAGAAGCTCTTTTGGCCACAATTGGTCTTCTGCTATTGCCTCTTGTACTCTGTAGCCTAATTTGACTTTGTAATCTCCATCCTTAGAAGTGCACCAATGAATCTCATCGCTTAGCCTAGTCCATGTAATGTCTCTTTCTTCTAGGATCCTTGAGAGCTTCTCCTTTTGTTCTAAAGGGGCATTGAAGTCATCAAGGGACTTCCATTCCCATTTTTGCTTACTGTTGGTGTTTGTCACATACCCGTAGTCACAAAGTTTTTTCCCCCATCTTCTGGTCGACTCTTCCCTGATGATTTCAAGATTTGGGAGGGAATAGAGAGTTGGATGCCCTTCCCACGAATCCTCCCAAAACTGAGCGCTTTGCCCATTGTTGACTTCCCATGTTATATGCTGAGTGATGATCTTCCTGCATTCAAGGATGAAGTTCCAAATTGCCGAACCGGTCGGAGGGTCCAATGTATTAATTATTCTTATAGGCTCGTTTGAATCTAAGTACTTTCACCTCAAAATTTGGACCCATATTCGCTCCCCATTCGAAAAATACTCCAAACCAATTTTGCGCCCATGGCAAGATTCATGCTATACAACTGTTTCACACCCGCCCCTTTGGCTCCATATGGCTTGCAGATCTTGTCCCATGACAACAGAGGTATTTTGTGGTTATCTTCTGGACCATTCCAGAAAAATCTCCTCATGATTTGTGTTAGTGTATCTTCCACTGCTCTTGGGATTTTCATGCATGTCATAGAATAGATAGGGATAGCTGCTAATACTGTCTTCAACATTAATTATCTACCCGCAGATGATAACCATTTCCCTTTCCAAAGTTCCATTTTCCTTTTGCAGCTATTGATTAGATTTTCCCAGTAACATTTCTTATTTATCCCCCCAAATAGTGGCATCCCAAGAAATTTCCCTGGTAGGCTTGCAATTCTAAGATCCAAGATTCTTGCAATATCCTTTTGTAGACTCGGTTGAACATTAAGGAAAAAAACTTCTAACTTTCTCCAGTTGATTGACTGTTCTGAAGCTTTACTATAATTATTCAAAATGTTCCTGATGGTTCTAGCTTCTACTCTTGTGTCTTTTCCAAAGAGGATCATATCATCGGAAAACTGTTGATGAGTAGCAGCCACTAATCCTGGGCAAATCTCAATTCCCTGCCATTGACCCGCAGATCTGTAGTGTTGTATAGTTCTCCCCAACGCCTCTGCCATTATGATGAATAGGAAAGGGGATAATGGATCCCCTTTTCAAATTCCTCTAGAAGATTCAAAGAAACCTTGGGCAACCCCAGTGACTAGGACTGAAAATCTTGGAGTCATAATGCACCTGGAGATCTAATTGACCCACCCTTCCCCAAAGCCGAATCTTTGTAAGACTTTCAAAAGAAATTGTCTATACACTAGGCCGTACGCCTTTAGTATGTCCAGCTTGATTACCATATTCGGGCTTCGAATCTTTCTAGATGAGTGGATAGCCTCATGTGCAATAATAATCCCTTTGACTATCGATCTACCGAGGGAGAAACCACTCTGCTCATCAGAGATGATTTTTTTTTAGGACAGTTTTTAGACGGTTAGCTATGATCTTTGTGATGATTTTGTAAATTGTGTTGCACAAAGCAATGGGCCTGAAATCTGCCATTTTTTGCACCTCCTTCTTCTTGGGGACAAGCGTAATGAATGTGTGATTGAAGGTGCCCAACATCGACATTCTCCTTTTGGATTCCTTGACAGCTCTATGTAAATCATCACCAATGATATCCCAAAATGCATGATAGAAATTTGCGGGGAAGCCATCTGGCCCTGGGGCCTTGTCTACACCTATCTGGAAGGCAGCCTTCTTAGTTTCTTCCAAACTGATGGTCTTAAAAAGCTCCCTATTTTCTTCTTCATTAATTAGTGGCGGGATGTGATTTAGAAATTCTTCCCGTTCTTGCTCATTATCTGTAGATGCCCGATTTAAGATTTCTTGGAAGTATTGCACCGCTATCTGATTGACCTCCTCTAATGACTGTGAGCTTGTACCATCTTCCTTTGCTATTGTTGTGATATGATTTTTTCCCCTGTTAGCAATTGTTGTTCTGTGGAAATATTTTGTATTTTTGTCCCCCTCTTTAAGCCAGATTTCACATGATTTTTTCCGCTAGAACAATTCTTCCCTAGTCATAATCTCTGTGAGTTTTGATTTTAACCTTTGTTCCAATTCAAATTCTTCTCGACCCATATTGTGCTTAATTACTTTCTCATTACGATCGTTTAGTTCCTCCTCTACACAGGCTTTTTCCGTAAAAATATTCTTGAAATTAGCCTGATTCCATTCTTTTAGCTTTCTTTTGATGTGTAAAAGCTTTTGGCTAAACTTGTACATTCTTGATGTGTGTCCAACTTTGGCTTCATTCCACCAGGTTTTAACTAAGTCATAAAGAGCTACATCCCTGAGCCACATATTTTCAAATCTGAAAGGGGTTCCGCCTTTGAGATATTGTGCATTGATTACTAATTGTATTGGGAAGTGATCAGACCCAGTATACGGTAGTATAGCTACCTCAAAGGAATCCTGATTAGCATCCCAATTTCCGTATATGAAAAACTGATCCAACTTTTCTACTATACTAGTGAAATCCTTCCTCCTATTGGTCCAGGTGAATCTGCCATTTTTGGCTACTATTTCTCTTAGATTGTTATTATCTGCAAATGCTTGAAAATCATGTTGGATCCTTGATAAAGTTTGCAGACCACCTTGTTTTTCTGAATTGTCCAATGTTGCATTAAAGTCACCCCCAATTATAACAGCTGTAAAATTTTGCATATCCAACCATTGCTTAATCTCATGACATAAAATTCTCTTAGCTAGGGTTGAAATCGGTCTCATACACTAGGGTTGAAATCATACACATTCATCACCTGTATCTCCTTATTTTGACTTAAAAGCTTACATTTAACCACCATCCAATACTGACTTTTTCTTATCAATGAACAGCTAACAGACAATGGATTCCAAAACACACCAATTCCTCCTGAGGCTCCAATAGATTCGACAAAGACTCCTTCCCATTGTCTCCAAACACTCAATCTTTTTTGAGCTTCCTCCTTTTCCCATTTAGTTTCCTGTAGTAATACAACATCTGCCTTGCTTAAATCTATTTGACGCTTAATCAAGTGCCACTTGCTAGGGGCATTAATGCCCCTAGCATTCCAAGTTATGAGCCTCATTGCTCCTTGGGAAGGGCATATCCCTTCCCGTTTCTTAGTTTCCTCTGTCCCTTAGCATTTGTATCCATCACCAGTTTAGCCTTGTTGGTTTTTGCCCCTCTTTTCTTCTTTCCTGCTACCAGAGGTCTTTTCAGCTGGGATTGTGTTTGTTCAATGCTTCGTTCTTCTAGAATATTAGCCTGCTCTTCTTCCATCCCATCATCCTGATCAGAATCAGATTCTTCAAACATCTCCTCAGCCTCCACTCCCCCTTCATTGCTAATATTCTCCCCTGCATCAGTGGAATTTCCATTTTCTCCTTTTGAAATGAGCAAAGCTTTTTCTTCAATAGGACTCCTTAAATTATCCCTTATTGTCTCTACAACTTTTGGGGTGTTATTGCTCATCTTACTTTGAGAATCTCGTGTAATTGTTTCAATTACAACATTATGAAGATCTGCTACTGGGGTTTCCTCAACATTTCCACCCGTGTTGTCTTTTTCCTCATTCTTCTCCTATGCTGCTGTTTTATCCACTTGCCCCTCTTCTGAATTTCCTTCCCCCTCAAAATCCTCTACATTTTCCGGATCTTCCCTAGAGGATCCCTCAGCTTTCATTTTCAAACTGCATTCTTCCTCACTTATCTCTTGTACATCTATATCTTGCTTTTTTTCTACTTTTCCATCCTTTTCCGACCTCTGCACTCCGGTCATTGAGTCGTTGCACCCCTGAATGCCTATATTTTGGTCATTGTGTCGAGGCTCGACAATCTTACCATTGAAATCCTTATCTAGCAGAACCGAATCACCACCTTGTTCTTTGTTTCTTAATAACTCTCTGATTGATACATCCACCATATTGTTTTCCTTTGCAGATGGTGAACCTTCTTGTTCAGTACTGCTAGATTCATCCAATTTTTCCGGACCAACCCAGGCATATTTGTTTTCTTTGCTAACGCAAATTGATCCAAAGTAGTCTAAGTTTTTGTGTTCTTTCGATTTGCAATTCGGGCATAACAGTAATTGATCTTCCCTCTCTACTTTGACTGTTCTGAACCCTGTTGTTGTGCTTAATTCAATCTCATGTGGAAGCTTTTGTTGTGGTTTTAAACCTATGCAGAATCTAATATAGGCCCCTTGGCTTCTATCCACCATTATTTCATCCATTGAAATGAGAGTGCCCAGCTTCTTCCCAATCTTCGTTAATATATTTTCTTCCCAATACTCAGCAGGAATCTCATACATTCTAACCCAGACTGGACCCTCCTTGATTACATGCTTCCAAGGGTCAAAATTAGGGTACCAGTCAAAATTGTGAAGTGTTGTTCCATTCAGATAATGTGGTCCGCTACACAGAGCATCCTGTTTCTTTTCACTTGATGCGAATAACACTAAGAAAAAATCATTAGCAAGGGGACAGAACTGGATTTGACTTCCCCAAATATTGAGACACCACTTCTCCACTGTTCCTGCAACTTTTATCATTCCCCCCCATTTCAAGAAGATCCCTCGCTCTTGTAGCTTTCTGATTTCGTTACTCAGCTTATTGGGATCAATGGATATACAGGTATTTGGCATGGATGGGGTGGTATCATTGCCTGGGTTATCTGCTTGCCATCTTGATGCACTTGTCGTTGGTATTATCTTCTCCTTTCCTTTACCAAGATCCTCCATTCCTCTTTGTTTCTCTAGTGTTGATGGCAGAGTAGACTTCTTCTGCCAGGATTCTAAGTTGATAGTAGTTTGCGTACTTTTATACCAGAACCCACCATTCCTTTGATTTTGAAATCCATGATTCCTAAGGAATTTGGATGTGGGCTTTCTGTTACTGGTGTTGTGAGGGTTTCGATGGGCCGCATCAGGAGGGAAACCATGAGGTCGTAGCCAAGGTAAACCTTTCCATATCCCTCGATTGTGTCTACCCCCGGCCGCGTCAGTTGCGGTCCTAGGGTTTTGGTTCTGATACTGTGAATTCGGATTGCATACATCCACCCAGCGACCGCCATGATAGACCCATTGTGGTCTGTGGTCTCCATTATCTTGATTGCCCCATACTATCTGCGGATTGCTCGAAGATCTTGATCAAAGCTTCCTTGAGATGCCAAATTGTGGCCTGTGTTACTTTGCCATTTGTTGCCCACTCCTTCTTCTGTGTCGACCCCTTTCTGTCCAGTTTTTGCCCTAAGATCCTCCATTGGAAAGGTGTTCTCTACATCGATTGCCCATTCTCCTGCCCTGTTGATTCTGCTCCAGTCATACTTGGTGTTCCAGGCTTGATTTCTTATTTTTGTTGTTAAATTAAATATATGTCACAAGTCTAATATCAATTGCTAAAATTTAATTTTTCTTCAAGTTTGTACTATAAATTTCATAATAACTAGTTTACTAGACCAATCAACATTTGCTAAGACATTAACTAATAGCTATTATCAACTATATTTTTAACTCCATTGCAATGGTGGGGATTAATCATTATAGACACATGTTTCACTAAAGACTAGGAGTATGCATTTCAAAATAGATAAAGGAGCACGATAAAATGCTAATTAGGTATGATGCTTGGTGGGGTGCACCTTTGTCATATTAGAACTAATTGATTATTATAAAAACCCCACATTCTTTATTGTATGTAGTAATAAATGATTAAAAAAACCCCACATTCTTTATTACACGTATCAATAAATGATAAAAAAACCCCACATTCTTTATTACATGTAGTAATAAATGATTAAGAAAACCCCACATTCTTTATTACACATATTAATAAATACGATCAAGAAAACCCCACATTCTTTATTACATGTATTGATCCATTATCAACATGAAAGGAAGGATCTATTATTGTCAAACACTTATTATTAATGTCCAATTTGACAATGAAAAATCCATCAAACACTAACCCAACATCCAGCTTGTCACAATCTGAATATTGCATTCAATGCAAACAAAAGCAATAAGCGTGTACACCAATATGAAGTTAAAGAATGACCAAGATTTTTTAATGGGTCAATTAAAGCTTATACGCGTTGAGAATAAAAGAAATCAATCCATAAGAAAACTGTGCTGCAATCAAAGCTTTTTTATTCTCTCTTTTCTTTTTGAAATTGATGTTTGGTTGGGTGGAGGAGAATAACTGAATCTACTTTCACTGGGTATTACAACAGCTGTAGTTTGTAACTTGCTTTATCTGTTTGGGATTCAGAAAGTTTTAGATTAGCTTTATCTTTTGTGAAATCTATAAGCCACTGTAAAGATCATGGGAAATATGAGAATGTCTGTATCAGATTCTTTAGAATATAACTATCATATTTATGGGTCTACTTTGATGTTACATGTATTTAAGTATATAGACATGATGAAAACCAGACACATCAGTAGTTCACCTTTCACATGCAGATAATCTTTATTGGTATAGATGTAGTTAAAGTAACTCAGAAATAATCATGAAAATTTACAGAGCCGACATTTATAGCAGGTGAGTATGATGATGTGGTTGGATGGCAGAGTTACAAATGAATTGGTTCCAACATATGGTCTGGCGACATCATCCTATTCATTCCCATGCTGGGCTATTTGTTGCTTCATGACCTTCATTTAATGGTCATGTATAGGGGAATTTCAGTGCCTGTCATGCTTTTTTATCGATGGATGTGAATTAGTTTCGAGTCTGCTTAATGCTACTAATCCTAGGGGCAGGTAACTATACCACTATTTATGGAGGTTTCTTGGTTCAAGACTTAATTTAAACTCTAATGTTTGGTTATACAAGGCAGTGAAATTATCTCATTGACATAGACTCTACTTTTGAGTCTTTATTAGACGAATCATAGTCCAAGCAAATAGAATCTAAGTAACATGTCTAAATGCCTTTCACATTATTTCTTAGATTTAGATGTTTAAAGAAATGATATTTATAAAGAAGAGTCAATTAAAAGACAAAGTTAAGGTTTTAATATAAAAGTCTTAGTAGTTGTTTTGGTAGTTGTTTTGTTTTAATGTAGAAAAAATATGTTAAAAAGAAGTCTTCTATCACATTACATATTTTCTCACTTTGTGATTTTAGATCTATTCACAATATGAGCTTCTTTAACTCTATTTTACTACATTTACAAAAAATCTTAGATTTTTTTTTTTAGCACAATGCAATAATAGAGACCAAGATTTAGAAAACTTAAGAGTAAATATAGGATAAACAAAAGATATTTGTTTTGAATAACACAAATGTGGGTATGGGTTCAAGGATTTGAGATCTTATGATTTTAGTGACTTGTTTTTATTGTATTAGTGGTTTTCAAGGTTAAAACTTGGGTCAATCAAGGCATGTTGAAGTGCATTGGCTACTTCAAGGCTACTTAAAAATCACTAGGGAGGATTATTGTCAATGGATTTCAATTTGAAGCTCATTTGTGAATATTAGTTAATTGGGATAATGTTATGCAAAAATAAATAGAGATCATAGAGACTAAGATTGATTTAAATGAAGTAGGCTTACAAGTTACACATTCTTTGTTCAAAAGATATACATGTGTAGAAAATTAATTAATTAATTAAGTATTAGGAAAATGATTAAAATTTGCTTCCATTGTTCTCTATTGATACATGATATTAGCAAGTTTAATGGATTATTGCATAGATAGTATAGTAAAATATATCTAGAAAAATTTAAGGAATGAATTTTTTCATTGGTGTAAGTATTAAATAGTGACAAATACTTCTCTTTTGGAAAACAAGATATATGCAAATGTATAATACAATAATTAACGAGTGTAGGATTTACTTTAATTCTTATAACTTCTAGCATAAAAGCCATAACTCTATGCATATTTTATAATAAAAAGTTTCATTTAAAAAAAATGATTGGGAAATCTAATATGATTTTTTTGTGATAAATTAGTCATTGAAAAATATAATCACAGGGTTTCGCATAAAAAAATATGATAATCAATAGGAAATTTTTTGAGGAATGAAATATTTAACAAGTATGGAATTGTGAAAAAAGTTCTTATTTTAAAAATAATTAGAAATGTACACATTTTAAGATAATATTTTATGAAGAGCATAATATTTGTGTTAAGTCTTATAAATTCTAGCAAATCTAATAACAAAAAGTACATTTTATTTTTTTTTAGTGGTGAATCTAATTTTTAAAAATTTGAAGAAATTATGGGTGAAAGTACTTAGGTGTTCCACTTTTGGGCCAAAATAAAAAAAATCAAAATGGATCATGCTCAAAATTACATAGGTTTGATCGAATGTAGTCAACACAACCATGTTGCCTAGTGGTGGGATGGGGTTTGATTGAATATTGTAATGGTTCTTGTTAATTCTTTTAGCACTCTTATGTACAAGGAAAATAAGGAATCTCCTTGCATGTTTAGTAATTGATATAGGAACATGTGTCTAAAGTTAAAATTTAATCAAATCAAGAATTTTACATCAATTGTCTATTGTTGCTATTGATCAGTTGATGTAAATTCTTGATTAGATTTAACATCAGGGGTTCAATCCAATCCCCCTTGATCTAGATGTTCAATCAAAAACCATTGGTAGAGTGTCCTTATAGTTTCCATTGGTTGAAGAAAAAATAAAACATGTGGAATTCTATTTCTACCAACTTATCCTTTATAAATAAAATTTACATGATATTTTTGGCATATTGTAATTTTGCAAAGGATCCTTTATGATTGAATAGTCTAACAAGACTTCCTTTAAATTAATTTATTCACTTTTCCATTCTTTCTTAAAAATGATGTGAATTTTAGATGCATTTACACCATCACATGTTTTTTTGTTCTATTTGTACTCATCAGTTGACTTGACTCTAGAAATAATTAACATGATCATTATAATTTAGTCTACTTTTGAGGAACTTTTTTTTATATTTCTAGCTATGACCATTGTAAATATGTCATCCATGAATAGACAATGATTTTTATAAAGGTGTGAAGTGTACACATGTTGAAAGTAAAGGAAATTAATCCTCAATGGAGGTTGAATTATATCAAGCTCTATTCTTATGAAAAAAATTGTCTTTTTCTTTGACGAAATTTAGGATGAAGTTAATACCCCCTTTGATTGTGTTTCTATTTGATCCAAGGGCATCATTTTGTTTTAAATATTATTTTATTTTATAGTCATTGCCATGTAAAATGAAAAAGGAAAAAACTTAGCAGGAGTTTTTTAACTCAAAAATAGGTAGTTGGAGCATTAATGACCACTTTGAGTGTTGCCCTAAGATTTAGGAAGGATTTTTTTGAGGAAGTTTCTAGATTTTTGGAGGCAATTTTTTTTAGAAAAATAGAATAGTAGAAAGGAAGATAAAAGAGAGGGAAAATAGGTTAGAAAAACATAAACAGAGGAGAATAGAAGAAGGTAGCAGAGAACATCAAAGGAAAATAGAAGAATGTTTTGAGAGTGGTCAGAGAGGACCATAACAAACAAAAACAAGATAAAGTGGATGACCATAGACTCCAAGTTTTATTGCAACCGTTATATTTATGTGTAAAAAGAATGTCTAGATGTTTATATTTTATGAGTTAATGAAATTAGTTTTACTTCTTCCAAGTTATAATTCTTTGATTTTATGTGTGTGGTTAAACAAGAAATATTGAAAGTATGGTTTTTTATTTACAAGTTTGAAGTCTTTTATGAAGTTGAAACTATAATAGTCACCTACAACCATTGCTATAGCTACTCGCAACAATAATTTGTTTTTTACAAATTAGCTTGTGTCTTTGCAATTTATTTTATGCCTCTCAAACTTGTTATTGGACCTATATCACGTGTGCAGACCTTTATAAAAGGTTGTGTGTGTAGTGTAGAAAATTGTACTCGTTTCTAAGTGAGTATAATTTCACACTTAGTTTGGACCTATTTTAGTAACCTTGCATTTATGAATTTTTAAACCTCATTAATAGGCTCATAATACCATTTATTATGCATTCCAAGGCCTATTTTAATTATTTCTCGACAATATATCCCGCATTGAATAAATTTCAATAATTGATTTAATGTCTCGACATAATCTAGGTCCTGAACTTTTAGGTCAGGACCCATTCACCCATGGGCGAATGGGTCCCCTTTAAGTTCCCAAACTCAAATCAAAATATTTTTTTGGAGGAATTTCAAGGTCCCAAATTCAAATTTTAAGTGTCGGCTTTCGGTATTTAATAAATAGGAAAATAGAAAGGAAGCCTATAAAGCTAAGTCTTTCAATCATTTTTCACCAGACAAGAGAGAGATTCACATGATATCACAAGGATTTACATTCAAGAGCAATGAGAAATCTATCAAGAATTCAAAGTTGAAGTCTTGGAGTAGCATTCTATTTTTTTTTTTGCAAGTCTTCAAGCTCATTTTTCCAACAAGATCAAGCATTGTCAAAGATTGATGATAGATGCCTATGGAAGATCATGATGGTTTCTAGGTTTTGGGAGATGCACCAAGCCATTTAGCCAAGCCTAATGACTTGTTTCCTACTTGTGGTTCCATCTTCTATTATCATTCTAATTTCTACCTAAAGGAAGGTATTATTAGATTCAATGTGATCTATTAGGGTGATTTGACATCTCAAAAAGTAGGTCTTCATCAGTTTTCATGTTTCATTTTGGGATCTTATTCTAACACACTTGAATAGGGTTTCTTTACATGATATCTCTTAACAATATTAGACACACTTAATATTGGGGCTTACACACACTCTCATGTTTCAACTATGTACTTTTCATTAAGGTTTAATTACCAAACATGGGGTTTGATCTAGGAAAACCCCTATCCACCCCCAAAACAACAATTTTGTCTTGCAAATTTATCACTGGTACAAATCCAAGAGCAGAGATTCATAAGTGCAGGAAGGAAGTGTAGACACAAGACTTGGATATCAGTTTTTTATTTTCCAGAAAGGTAGACCTGGACACATATTCCCATGGGTGAATGAGTCCCTGACAACCTCACAAAATAAGCATTTTATGATAGGTGGACAACCTCTAGACCTTCTCAGATCTACCAATTTTTTGTTGTTTCTCATAGTTTAATGCTTCATCTACAAGATCCAAGTGTTAGCTTACATTTTTGAGTTGGTTTACCATTTTTTTTCTCCCAAAAGTGTTGTTTAAGTTGATACTCCTATCCTTAGTCATAAGGAAATCAATAGATTCCCTCATTGAGTCACCTAAGTGTTGTAGGTCAATTCTTTGTGTGGATCTCATTTCCTATTGAAAATATGAAGATAGGGACCCATCATACCCACATTTTCCCCATTTCAAATTAATTAAACCTATTTTTCTATATTTCATTTTAGTGAACCTGACTTTGTACAACAATATTCTAAAAATTGGAGTCTATTTCAGCCCTAGATCTAGGTTTTGCATTAATTTTACATTATATTTCCATTACTTGTGTTACATTTAGGGTTCTTTAAACTTGCATTAGTGAACATTTCATTTAGATTTAATTTTGCATGTTTTCATCCCTTAAATCTATAAAAAAATAGAAAAATTGCATTAAGTTTACATTCATCTTGCATCAAGAAAATTATTCAATCATTTAAGTTTAGATTTAGGTTCAAATTAAATTTTAAAAACAGTAACTTTTTTTCATTATTTAAAATCATTTGAAATTGCATTTAGACACCCTAATATGGAAAAACTTGTTACAAAACTCTCAGTTTGTAACCAGAAATAGAAATCACATGCAATAACACAAATTTTAAAAAATTCAATTTTAAAAACCCTGAATAAGGATCCATTCACCCATGGGTGAACAAGTCCTTGTGCAAGCCTTTTAGACAAGTTTTTGAGTGATATTTAGCTTATATGTTTCCTTTCTATTTATGTTCTCAAATCTAGGCATTGATTTTTTGAAATAGTATGTTTGGTGCATTTAAGTAGTTGCTTCCTTAGTTAAATATTGAAATATTTTGAAAATATTTCTTGCATATTTTAGTTATAGATAGTGTTATATTTTTGTACTTTTCCTTTATTTTCAACATCATTTCATAGCTTAGGATATATTAGTTTACATTTTTCAATCATTAGAAAGCATAAACAAAAACCAAAAACATCAAACAAAACAAGTGCAAACTAATGAAACCCTTCGAGAAATCATAGTCATTTGATCAGGTTAGATCTCTTTTTCTGGAAGTTAACATATACATCAATCCCTTTAGTAGTGGTGACTTTGATATGTTAGATGAAGCCCTTAAGGATTTCACCTCACACGATTCATCCACTAAGGCTTGGTTATGTAATCACACACCAAATCACAATCTACCCACCTTCACATCAACCTCAAGTTCAAAACAAACCCATACTTATCATAGGACCACCTAAAAAGAAACCATTATCCCTAGGAGATATCTTGGATTTTACAAGGCAACTTGATAGTAACAATGTTGTGTAGCAATCAAGTTATAATGTTGAACAGTCTGGATAACTGAGAGGGGGGGTGAATGAGTTATTATAAAACAATTTTCTTGACTTTAATTAATCCAAATCAAAACTTAAATCAATCAAATATTAATGAACATGAAAGCACAAAACAACACCATGCACAATGAACACCATAATTTACGTGAAAACCCAAGGGAAAAACCACATAGAATAATAATTCTCAATTATAAAGCACTGGTTAAAGTGACTTTTACAAGGGATCATTGCCAAGTTGCTCACTGCAGAGTGGCTCACTACCCGACTATTATAGCCAAAGATACAAAAAGGGCTCATTGTCAAAAGAGAAAGGATCACTGCCTATAGAAAATTGCTCACTGCAAACAGAAGAATGATGAAAGGAAATCCACCACTGAAAGAACTATCACCAACAACATTGGATAGAATCTCACTATATTCTACCTCTGGTCATACACTTTGACACACTTCACAATGTCTAGATATTCAGATTTTCATTTATCACAGTGCTTGCTTGCATCGAACAAAAACATCTTATACTTATACCATTCCAATCCTTCATAATCTCTCAAGTCGGCCAAACATAATTTCATGATCTTCCTTGTCATCCAAATACTATTTAAAATAGGTCACCACAAAAACATTCTCATGGTGGAGAGGAATGAAACATGGAACAAACATAGCCTCTTTAATGAAATCAACATGCTACATGATATCCATAATAAGATATACACATTACAAAGCAAATTGTGTGCTGGAGCACGTTAACCAACTGCTAGATTGGTCCAGACCCAAAAGAATGAATCTTATTATGTTACAATAGGAATGGGACCAGGATAGATACAACCCAAAATAGATCTTTACAACACAACATCTAGAACTAGTCCAATCCGGATCACCAAGACCTACCAAAACAAAACTCTAGTCAAACAACCAAGATATGTTGATATCAATGACAACAAGCAATCAACATCATCTCAACACATTCCAACAATCTCCCCCTTTGTCATTGATGGCAACATTCATCAATAACAAACCAAACAACTTAATTTCAGCATCAAGGACCATCTTATCTTCTTTTCTTCTCCCCCTTTGACTTCAAAGACAAAGGGAAAAAATCCCCCTGAAAAACTTACTTTTCTCCCCCTATGAGGAAGCCACCAAACATTGATCTAGATAAAAATGAGCATATAATACCTTGGACCAATGCACACCTCGGTGCATGATATTGTAGACTAGGAGGGGGAAGAACTCCTAACTTCTATTGGAGATACTCAAAAGTATATTTTCTCAATGGTTTTGTGAAAATGTTTACAATTTTCTCTTTTATAGGTACATATATTCAAGTTTTACTTCATTTTCCAACACCTTCTCTCTCAGGAAATGATATCTTATGGATATATGCTTCGTTCTAGAGTGTTGTACCAGATTCTTGGAAATGTTTATTGTGCTGGTATTATCACACATAATTGAGATCGGTTCATCAAATGATATGCCAAAATACTTCAATGTTTGTTTCATCCACAGTATCTGAGTGCAACATGAGGATGTTGCAATGTATTCAACTTCAACAGTAGATAAAGATACATAATATTAATTCTTACTTGACCAAGCAACCAACTGGAAGCCAAGGAAATAAGCTCCACCACTGGTACTCCACCTATTAACACATACGGCCCAATCAACATCTATATAAGTTGTCAAAGTGAAATCTAAGTCCTCTGGATACCATAATCCCATGTCTTATGTACCCTTCAAATATATGAAGATCCTTTTTACTGCAACATGTGATTCCTTTGGTTCTTGTTGAAATCTAGATACTAAACAAATAACATACATAATTTTTGGTCTAGTAGCAATCAAATATAACAATCCTCCAATCATTGACCTATACATACTTGCATCAGCTTTAGGTGAATCATCTCCTTTTGTCAACTTACATCCAATAATGATAGGTGTACAAAACAGTTTGGAGTTCTCCAACCAAGACTTCTTCAACAACTTTGTGGTATACTTGGACTAAGATATGAAGATTCCTTTGTTGTTCTAGTTTACTTGTAGTCCAAGGAAGAAATTCAACTCACCTATCATAGACATCTCAGATTCCTTCTGCATTTCATCTGCAAATATTGTGCACATATCATCATTTCCTCCAAAAAATATGTCATCGACATAAACCACAACAATCAATATTTGATCTGAGTGAGTTTGGTAGTACAAATTACTATCAGAAGATTCCTTCTAAAATCCTTGTCCAATCAAGTACTTGTCTAATATGCCATACCAGGCTCTAGGTGCCTACTTCAAACCTTGTAAATCTTTCTTCAACTTGTAAACAACATCCGGGTCACTTTTGAAATTGAATCCTTCTGGTTGGTCAATGTAAACTTCTTCCTTTAGTTCTCCATTCAAGAATGCAGATTTTATATTCATTTGATAGACTTTGAAATCCTTAAAAGCTGCAAAAGCCAAAAATATTTGGATCGCTTCCATAATCATTGTTCTAGCTGCTTCCTAAACTATCTAGTTCATTATTTCTACTACACCATTCTACTGAGGTGTTCTAGGGGAAGATAGTTGTCTTTTAATGCCATGTTTTTCACAGTATTTGTTGAATTCATCAGAAGTAAATTCTCCTCCTCTACCAGATCTTAAACACTTGATTTTTCTGTCAACTTCATTCACAACTCTTGCCTTGAAAATCTCAAACTTTTCAAATGCCTCTGATTTTTATCTCAAAAATGCAACCCAAGTAAATCTAGAATGATCATCTATTAAAATCATGAATTATCTCTCACCTTGTAAGCTTCTTGTTTTGGTTAGACGACATAGGCCAGTGTGTACAAGGTCCAATAAGCCGATAGGTGATTTTTTTTTTATGTGGAATATTTCTCTGGTCTGCTTTCCTTCTTGACATCCTTTGCAGATAGAATTATAAGGTTTGGTTAGTCTTGTAAAATTTCTAACTGCTCTTGATGAACTTATCCTTACCAAATTGTTGAAATTATTGTGACATGTCATCCAGTGCCAAAGCCAACTATCATTGGACTAAGATACTAAGCATAATTTTGTAGATCCTTCTAGCTAATAAATATTCCCACTTGTACTTTTTCCAATTGCAATGACAGTTCCAAATCTCTTTTGGATTTCACAACCATCATCCTAAAACACCATATTATAGCCATTTTCGCACATCTCTCCAACACTTAGAAGATTATGATATAATCCCTTCACATAGAAAACATTGTCAGTGTTATGTTTTCCACCAAAGGTAATAGAACCAATTCCAACAATCTGTGTTGTTTTATCATCACCAAATCTGACAAAACCTCCATCATATTTCTCAAGCTTCACAAACTTACTTTTTTCACCGGTCATATGACTCGAACATCCACTATCAATCATCCATTCATCTCTATTTAATTTAACAAGCAATGCATCTTCAATTTTATCATTATATTTTAGACCTGGATATTAGAGATATCAAATCTAGTTTCTTCCTTTTCCACCAGAAACAAACAGTCCTCATGATCTAATTCATCACCTAAAATTTTGGCATTCTAATTGACATAGTAGGCCTTCTTATTGATCTTCTTAAAATTTTGTCTTGATCCTCTTTCTAGACAATTAGTTGCTAAATGACCAATCTTTCCACATCTAAAGCATTTAAGAGGCAACACACCTTTGTACTTTCCAATACCTTTCTTTAGTTTCCTTGTGAAGTTTGCTTCAAACTCTTCTGAACTTTCATCATCTAGATCCTCTTCTATTTTTGTGGCTTTGAAGATTTCTCCTTTTCTTTTCCAAATTTCCTCATCTCAAATGCGGTTAAAGTTCCAAATAGTTTCTCTCTAGTGAATTTCTTCAGATAATAAACTTCCTCAATAGCTGAGATCTTATCACTATAACTCTCCAGTAAGGTCATCAAAATATTCTCCATTACATCTTCATCTATCAGAGTACTTCATTGATTTTTGACTTCATTTACTACATTGTCAACCCTCTGAAAGTAGCTTGCTATGTCCTCACCTTCTCCCATCCTCAAGTTCTAATATCTACGCTTAGCTGTCAACTTCTTTGATAATTTGACTCTATCATTTCCTTTATAGATTTCTTTTAACTTTTCCAAAACTTCATAAGCAATTCCCAATGAAATAAATTTTGTTAACTCAGTCTTAAACAAGCCACTGAAGATTGCATACCTTTCCTTTTCATTATCTTCATAGACTAAAATATCATCTGTAGTAGAAACACCTTTTCATGGTTCAACATATTTTGTCTCAACAGCTTTCCAAGTCTTGTAACCAAGAGAGATCAGGTAACCTCTCATCTACACTTTCTAGAAACTATAGTTGGATCCATCAAATACATGAATTGTTAGTTTGTGCGCCATCAGATCTACCTCAAGTAGTTAAGCTCTTCTTTGAGGAACCAAAGCTTTGATACCAATTTTTGAACAGTCCAGATAACTAAGAGGGGGGTGAATCAATTATTATAAAACAATTTTCTTGACTTTCATTAATCTGGATCAAAACATAAATCAATCAGATATTAATGAACGTGAAAGCACAAAACAACACCATACACAATGAACACCATAATTTACGTGGAAACCCAAGAAGGAAAAAACCATGAAGAATAATAATTCTCAATTATAAAGCATCGGTTAAGGTGACTTTTACAAGGGCTCACTACCAAGTTGCTCACTGCAGGGTGGCTCATTGTTGGTTGGGCTCACTGCCTGGCTATTACAACCAAAGATATAAAAAGGGCTCATTTCCTACAAAAAATAGCTCACTGCCAACAAAAGAATGATGAAAGGAAATCCACCATTGAAAGAACTGTCACTAAAAACACTAGATAGAATCTCATTGTTTGCTTCCTCTGGTCATACACTTTCACACACTTCACAATGTTTGGATATTCAAATTTGCATTCATCACACTTGCTTGCATCAAACAAAAACATCTTATACTTATACCATTCCAAGCCTTCATAATCTCTCAAGTCGACCAAACATAATTTCATGATCTTCCTTGTCGGCCAAATACAATTTGAAATAGGTCACCACAAAAACATTCATGCGATGGAGAGGAATGAAACTTGGACCAAAAATAATCTCTTCAATCAAATCAACAGGCTACATGATATCTGGAATAAGATATACACATTACAATGCAAATCATGTTTCAGAGCACGTTAACCAACTTCCATATCGGTCTAGACCCAAGATAGTGAATCTTATTATGTTACAATAGGAATGGGACTAGGATAGATACAACCCAAAATAGATCTTTACAGCACGACATCCAGAACCAGGACAATCTAGATCACCAAGGTACCAAAAAAAAACTTCATTCAAACAACCAAGATATGTTGACATCAATGACAACCATTAATGAAAACAAGCAATCAACATCATCTCAACACATTCCAACATATAATACCATTTCTCACACATATATTACAAGGAACAATGGGCAACCACAAACCACTTCCATTTCATTACCATTACCTCAACCTATTTTGCATAGTGCTCCTCATTTTTCTTCACATAGTCAAAAGGAGTATGACCTTGTTGAACAACTTAAAAATACTCCTACTAAGATATCCTTATGGGATTTTATTCAAGCCTCACCTAATTACCATAGTATGCTTCAAACAACTTTGGATGAAGTTGTGGTTCCTCATAGTGCAAATCCAAATGATGTAATAGCCCTAATTCAAGGAATGAATTCGGTTAATATAGACATTATTTTTCACTAGTGAGCTACCTTCTTTGGAAGTACAAAAACAACATGAAGCTTTCATGATAGTGGATATCATTAATAGGCATGGGACAAAGAGAACCCTTGTTGACAATGGCTCAACCCTTAACATGTGTAGCATAAATTTTTTGGATAGGCTTGGAATGGATAAGAGTAAGATTGAACCTGATTATTTATCCATTCATGGGTTTGATAACATAGGAAAAAATTTCTTAGTGTGATCACATTACCTGGGTATGTGCGGGATCATCATGGAAAAAACAGGCCCTTAAGTGGCAAAAAATTCAGAAAAATCAAAGTTAGGCAACTTGACATAAAAATTTCAATAAGTTTTCTATATTATTTCAAAAATATGTAAGAATAGAATCTGTAGCAAATTGAATGTAGTTTCTAAACTACTAGGTTTATTTTTTATTTTTTTAAATCTATTTGGTGAAAAATTGAAATTTCAATGCAGTAGTACTTAAATTTTAGGGAAAAAATAAGAAGTAGGTGTTTATCTGACCACCCTAACCACAACAAAATGATAATATTTTTATAATATTTTATACATAAGTAGAGTACTGATGTTGGATGTGGTGCGTATTTTTTTGTAATTTTTTTCCAAGTAAATAATTAATTATGAATTTTTTATTACAACATTTAAAAAATATAAAAAACTTGTATGTCTGACCACCTTAAATTGATCAAAACTTCATGAAATTCAATTTTTATTTTTTTAATCCTATAGTATGCGAAGCATAGAATGTGATGCATGTTTTTTATTCCAAAAATGTGATACCATTTGAAATATATAGATTTTTTTCAATCAACCTATCAATCAGGATTTTAGTCATAATTCAAATAGAAAATGAATAATAATTATTTATTAAATTCAAAGTAAAGAATAATTTATATTGGTGGAAAGTTTAGAATCTCCTTTAAAAACCCTTTTCATTTCATCAATTTTGGGTAAAAAAAAAGTTGTAAGCCACATACCCTACAAATACCCATCATATTGCCACTTTTTGGCCCATCATGATCCTGCACATACCCACCTATTATAGTTGGAAAGGCCACATTGCAAACTTTTGTCCATGTTATGCCTCAAGATATTTCATATAATATTCTTTTAGGAAGACCAAGGATTCATGAAATGCATGCAGTTCCTTCGAATTTTCATCATATAATGAAGTATATCTACAAAAATAAAGTGTACACAATCAAGGATGACCCTAAACTTGAAAATTATTTACAGTACACTAAAAAAGACAAGGAAATTCCTTTGAAAAAATTAACACCAACTACAAAAATAGAACTCACACAAGAGGAACAAAAAGAAAACAATATTGAAAGAGTCACAAATCTATTGGATGATGATTGGGGTTCCTTAGAGTTTACACCTACATTCATGGGAGAATACAATATCATAACAAAATAGTCTAAAAAGGAAAAAGAACTAGCAGTAATGTCAACAAAAATCTTCGAAGAAACTTTTAATGCATCCACTTCAACCACTTTAGAGGAAGAAACAAAAATTACACAGCAAACTTTGATGAAGTTGATTATGAACAACCACCAAAGCTGAAAGAAATGGAAAGGATTTATGGAAGAGTTTACGAGCTCTTGAAACAACTTGGTTATAGTGGAAAAGGATGTGGTGTGAAAGAACAAGGAATCTATGTTCCTATAGATCCTAACACACAAGAAACAAAAAATGGTCTAGGATATTTCCCTTCTAAGATAGCAAAAGAATAAAAAATCCTTTGCTTAATGTCAACACTGTTTTGTGTGGTTCTTCTAAGACAACTCTCACGTTAAAGCATCTTGAATTGATTGATGCAACATTGGAATACTTTGAAGATGATGAAACCCTGAAAGAAATGTTAGGATTTTATGATAAATAACCAATGCCCCTTTACAAACAAGGATTCACTTGTGCCATGTTTAGTATTGAACAAGTTGATGAAGAAAAGAAAACAAATGACATTGAACAAGACAATGAAGAACACATTCTCAAAGTTCCAAGACAAAGTGCACTACCTATGGGAGACAATCAACATATTGATAGACACATCTAATGAAGAGATATTAATTCAAATAGGAAAGTGCCTTGATGAGGATGAACAAGAATATCATGCAACATTATTACATGCATTTCATGAACTCTTTGCTTGGACTTATTCAGATATGCCAGGTATTTATGCTAAAATAGTTATGCATAACATAGTCCTTGCACAAGATGTTAGACCAATAAGACAAAAGATACGTAAGATGAATCATAATATAGATTTATTGGTTAAAGCTAAGACTGAAAAAATCCTTGAAGTTGGCTTTATTTGTACTATTGACTATTCTCCATGAATCTCAAACATTGTCATAGTTTGCATCCACAAACACCTACACCATCAATTAGGTCGACCTAATTAGACGTACCGTGTATAACAAACCTGTCAACCCAAGATCATACTATACATGCTTTGTGCTTTAATCTAAAAATTGTAATGTATTCAAATAGGTCAACATGGACTTATAATAACTTCCACATAAGTTGTCAACACTTCTTTTAACTCTACATGACCCCAAACTTAGGTCAACACCATTGGTTAAGACAACACCAAAACACACCAACTAATTATCCACAAACTAACATGTCTACACACCCTTTTGAAACCTATAAACACTCACACAAATCTATATACCCAAATATTCTTCTGTGGTGGGATGAGGACCAATCCAAACATGCACTTTTGCATTGGAAATGCTATAACTAGTAGACTTGATACTCTATCAACTGTAACTTTTGCACTAGAGGACATACAGACATGAAATTTTGGATTTGAGGTCCTCAAACACATACCAAAATTTCTTTAGAACTGAAGATATAAATACCTCAAGGTGAAGCAATGTGGAACAAAAAACTAATGCTCTATACATTGAAAATTGTATTCCAAACTTAGTCAAATATTCAACATATTTGTTGTGCACTAGAGATAAACCTCTACATCTCTATGTTGGATTACCATCACCTCAATCACTTAAGCTTCATCAACCAACTATACATCAATATTCTTATCAAATCATAATGTTTACATCAATGACAATATTGTATATTATCATGCTTATATTTCCATCAACCATACCAATGACAATCTCCTCAAACTTCGAATATATACACCAACAAATATAATGGGGGATCTGGTTCCACAAATCTTTGACCAATAGGTGTTGAGAGAGGGGGTTTCCAATTCCCCACAAATGCAGATATACCATCATTCATAACCCAATTGAATCCCAAAATTTTCAAATTTAATCCCCAAATTTCCTTAGAGAATTCACAATGGTGTAGATGAGGCATAGTTTCCTTATCTTTTTTTTGTAGAACACATCTATTAGGGATTTGGAATCCTCTCCTTTTTAAGTTATCCTAAGTGAGTATTTTATTGTGGGAAGCTATCCACAAAAGAAATTAATTTTATGGATGAGTGGATGGTTTCAAATCTTTCTCCAAAACCTATTCAAGTGAGTATTGTCTAATAATAGTCCATAAGAAGACTTTGTAGAAAACCTTCCCCTCATCCATATCCTAATAAATTTCATAATCCTTTAGAAACATGGGGATCTTGGGCATCTATAGTTCTTGTTGTAGAGCTTTATCTTTCTGAATTAACTCCTCTTGATTGTGACAAAAATCCTCAAGGTTCTTCCATTGTTTTACCCTATTAGTCAACTCAAAGTAATTAGAGACCATCCCACCAAAATAGGTCTTATTGGTCCATCCAAATCTTTTAAATTTTGGTGGTATTAAGAGGTTAGTCAATAATCTAGGTCTCATCCCAAAATTGGATTAGATTACCATTCCCTAACTTTCATTTAAGGCTAGTCTGTAGGAGATTTTGAGATTTAAGAACATTGTTCCATATCAACAAACCTTTAGGAATGCTAGTTTTAATAAGAAACCTAATTGCCTAAATTTTGTTTAGATATTTACCTTTCATAATGTTGCACTAATCTTGAATATTTATAATAAGGCCCAACTCACCTTTCCATAAGAGCTTTATTGGTGAGGTGGAATTTCTTAATTTTAAGTCCCCCATGATCCTTCAATAAGAAAACCTTACCCTAGTTGATGAGGGAAATTATTTTCCTCTCCTCCATACTAGACTAGAGGAAATTTCTTTATTTTTTCTCAAATTTATCAATTCTAAATTTGGGAACCTTAAAAGAGATAGGAAGTACATGGGGATACCTTGCAAATAGGCCTTAAGCAATTGGAGTTTTCCCACATGACTCAAAAATTTATCCTTCCAACCTGTCATCTTCTTCTAGATTCTTTCCAATATTGAGTTCCAAAAGTGGGAGTAAACACTTTGATAGTTAGCAGGATCCCGAGTTATATACCAAGAAGAGAATCACTTGCACAACCCACTTGATGGATTTAATTTTTAGCTAGATGCCCAAGTTGGTATTGAAGAAGTAAATTTGTCTCTTCTAATAGTTGATACATTGGCCAGATATAACAACATACTTGTTTAGATAGGTATTTCATCTCCTATCATTCACCATTAAAGTAGAGTCAAATAGTATGGTGTCATATCCAAATTGTTGTATGGTTGAAGGGTTGTGAGAGGTAGCAGCTTTGATTCCATTAAGCTTACTAGATTGTAGTAACCTTAAAATACTTCTTCCATGGACTTCAACCCAAAAAAAAAAAAAGTATAGGGAAAGAGGATCACCCTACCTAATCCCTTTTCCAAAATTGAAGAAACCTCTAGGGATATTATTAGAAAGCACCAAAAATTTAATAGTAGTTACACATCCCTTAATCTAGTTAATGACCCTTTCATGAAAGCCAATTTTTTTGTAAAACCTTTAATAAAAAGTCCTAGGAGACCCTATCATATGCTTTAGAAATTTCAATCTTAAGCACCATTCTAAGGAGATTACTCATTTCCATTGAATGCATAATTTCTTGAGTGAAGATAGCAACATCAATAATTTTTCTACTAGGAACAAAGAATTTTTTGTTACTATTGATAATTTTTCAAGTAGTGGTTGGAGCCTACTAACAAGAATTTCAAATAAGATCTTGTAGATAGTATTGCAAAGGATAATGTATAAATTCAAACATTGGAGAAGGATCAAGTTTCTTTGGAGCTAGGGAAATAAAATGTATTGTTGAGATGCTTCAACAACAAGTTCTAAATAAGTCCTCAACATCCATGGTGATGTTGAATCCCACAATATCCCAAAATTCTTGGAAGAAAGTAGGGGGAAAGCCATCTAGACTTGGGGCTTTAAAATCCCCCAACAAGAAAGAAGGAGCTCTAATTTCCTCTTCATAAACTAGTAAAATAGCATGGCATTATCTTCACATGATCAGGAAGAGAGTATTTTTTTCCAGAAATTGTTCTTCCTATGCACCAAAGTAGTTAGAAGCATGTTTAGACAAGAAGATTTGGAAGTACCTGGAAGCAACCTTTCCTATCCAATAATCTAAAAAATATTTTGAGTCATTATCATCAAGGATTCTAGTAATGATATTCCTTTTATTGTGTCACATAGAATATTGGTGAAAAAAGTAGAGTTCTTGTCCCCCTCTTTCAACCATTAAACTCTAGTTTTTATTATGCAAATTATGAGACTTCCTCTAACAATATTGAGCTAGTTAGATTTTAAAAAATTATTGGGTTGGGTCATTAAATGATATAAACCAAATTTTTGGTATGTTTTCTCTCTTGGATCCAAAGTTCTATCTTGGAGTAGGGTATGTGCAGGATCATCATGGAAAAAAAAAGCCCTTAAGTGGCAAAAAATTAAGAAAAGTTAGTGTTAGGAAACTTGACATAAATATTTGAATAAGTTATCTATATTATTGCAAAAATATGTAAGAATAGAATCTGTAGAAAATTGAATGTAGTTTCTAAACTACTAGGTTTATTTAAAATTAAATAAAATCTATTTGGTGAAAATTTGAAATTTCAATGCAGTAGTACTTAAATTTCAGGGAAAAAATAAGAAGTAGGTGTCTGTCTGACCACCCTAACCATAATAAAATGATAAAAAAATTATAAGATTTTATATATAAGTAGAGAACTCATGTCCGGATGTGATGCATTTTTTTTGTAATTTTTTTCAAGTAAATAATTAATTATGATTTTTTTATTACAACTTTTAAAAAATATAAAAAGTAGTATGTATGACCACCTTAACTTGGTCAAAACTTCATGAAATTTAATTTTTATTTTTTTAATCCTATATTATGTGAAGCATAGAATGTGATGAATGTTTTAGATTCAAAAAATGTGATACCGTGTGAAAGTTATAGATGTTTTTCAATCAGCCTATCGTCGAGGGACTTTAGTAGTAATTCTAATAGAAAATGAATAATAATTATTTATTAAATTCAAATTAAAGCATAATTTATATTGGTGGAAAGCTGAGAATCTCCTCTAAAAACCCTTTTCATTTCATCAATTTTGGGTAAAAAAAAGTCATCAGCCACATACCCTACAAATACCCATAATATTGCCACTTTTTGGCCCATCATGATCCTGCACATACACAGTAGCAAAAATCAACTACATGTTCCTTATCTTTAACAAAATTTGAATGCATTATTACTAAAAAATAATTTGTCAATCCATTTAGCAAGAGTAGTCTTCCATGATCTATTCATTTCATAAGAGAGCCTAACTACTAGTTTAACTTGACAACTCCTAATAATGATAAGTAACCCTATGTTTCATGCTAAAATAAATCACATAGAGATTTGTCACATTTTTATTAGATTTTGGTACAAGATGGAAAAATTATGATTACAAATTGATTAGGGGACACTCCACCCAACACCCACAAAACACAACAATAGATATGAACACAGAATATGCAGGACAAAAAAATAACTCACTTTCAATTACTTAAGAAAATGCAGATTTAGAAATTACAATGCTACAACCACATGGGCTTGATTCATTACAACAAAATCAACTCTAAAAAAGAAAATCTATTATTTGAAGCCACAAAAAACGCTAATGGAGCCCCCACCTATAACATCCTTTAACCCTTTTTATTTTGTCCCAATAGCCACCCTAGAATGTTCTGGAAGGTGTGATTTACCCCTTTGTTTTCACGCCCAAAAGTCCAACCATTCATTTTTCCCGTCTAGGAAGATATTATATCGAAATTCACTTTTGGTAGAAATACTTGCCAAGGAAATAACTTTTGATCTGGGTGTCTTATTGGCTATTATAACATATCATTGGAAATCTCTCAATGAGATAAACAAAACTGAAATTGTCAAAAGACAATTTTGTCCATTTTTGAGCCATTTCAAGGCTTTTAAGGTTTCCAAAATTGATTTTGAAATTATATTGGAGAACTTTCCTAGGATGGAAACTTTAATATCTCCCAAACAATATAGGATATTGAGGTGATTTTTTCCATTGGATACATTTTTCAACTCCACTCCTTGGGGTAAATTTTTAGGTCCATACATGCCTAATTAGATAGACTTACTAAAACTAATAAGTGATTGTTTTTAACCTTTTGTGACTTCTGACTGTCTTACTCCCCTTAAGTGTCATCATAGAACTCAAAACAACAAAAGAAAATAAGGAAAAACAATTTTTTTGGGGGTGATGCAAGATTGCCACTACACCACTAGATGCTCCTGCATCACAAGTTTTCATAACATTTAAGAAAATTGCATACACTTTTACAAAATCTCTTCCAAAGGATCACTTTGTACATTTAAGAACATACTTAAAAGTTGCCTCATTTGAACATCGAAGGGAATAATCTAAACATTACAATAACCTTCTTTTTGTGATAACGATAGAACCCTTTGCTAAATTGTAATGGTTTTGTTTTGCCATAGTAATTTTATTTGAATTTTAAAATATTAGAAATAAGATCCCATTCCACATAAAGAAGAAATTTGAGGTTTGAAGTAATGTGAAGAGTATGATATCTTGATTATTTTCAAAATTTTCATCATCTTAATAATCTGTTATGATTTTCTCCATCTTTAATTACTCTGATTTTTATCACTTGTTTATATAAGTGCCATGAATCTAGCATTAATTGCTAAAATTTAATTTATGTTCAAGTTTGTCTATAAATTTCACAACAACTAGTTTACTAGACCAATCAACATTTACTAGTACATTAACTAATAACTTTACCACCAACTATGTACTTTTAACTCTATTGCAATGGAAGGCGCCAATTAGCATATGTGCCACCTGTTTGAATAAAGGATAGGATTATACATTTCAAAATGGATAAAGGTGTGTAATGAAGGCTAATCAAGGATGGAGCTTTGTGGGACCCACCTTTGTCGCATTATAACCATAGAACTAATTGATTATAAATGAATACCCCACATTCCAAATTACACTTATTATTTTGTCATCAACATCAAAATAGATGATTATTATCTTGCGGAATTATACCTTTCTAGAGTCAGTGGGATGGGGGGAAAGGGGAGGGGATTGACCTATTGTTAACACTTGACTTTAGGGCTCTTTTTTATAGTAGGGGATTGAGGGCTAGTAGGGAGAGGAGGCCAAGGGGATGTGACCAGCCACTCTTGATTCCCCTATTTATAGCTATTATGAGGAGGTGGGGGTCCTACTCTATAATTGTGGGAGGGCCTATAGTTAGTAGGGAATTTATGCACTCTATGAACAGTGACAATACAATCATTGTAAACTACCACATATATAGATATTTTATATAGACACAACTAAAATTTGGAGACAACAAATCTAGTTGAAGAATTGATTCAATTTAGTAAGACAAAACAACAAACTCTTGTGATGATTTTGTTTTTTCATAAGGCTTACACTTAGGTTTTAAAATATTAGAAATAAGAGCCCATTCTTCATAAGGAAGAAAATTGAGGTTTGAAGCCATGTAAAGAGCTTGATATCTTAATTATTTTCAATTTTTCTTCATCTTCATTTAATATTCTCTTTTTATTGCCTATTTATATAAGTTTCATGAGTCTAATATTAATTACTAAAAGTTAATTTATCTTTACGTTTCAAATTTCACAACTAATTTACTAGACTGGTCAACATTTGCTAGTACATTAACTAATAATTAATACCAACTATATTTTTTACTACATTACAATAGTAAGAAGTAGTTGCTATATGACATTTGTTTGAATAAAGAATAAGATTATACATTTTAGAATAGACAAAAAGATATAATGAAGATTAATGAAAAAGGATTAAATAAAACCCGCCTTTATCACATTATCACATTATGACTAATTAAAAAAGCCCTACATTATTGTTCCTTCTTCAACATGAAAATAGATGATCTATTCAATTTGACAATGAAAAATTCATCAAATATCAGCCAACATCCAGCTTGTTACAATCTGAACATATTGATCATGCATTCAATGCAAACTGAAAAGCAATAAACTTGCCCACCCATATGAAGTTAAAGGATGACCAAGTCTGTTTAATGGATCAATAAAAGCTTTCACGCGTTGAGAATAAAAGAAATCAATCCATAAGAAAACTGTGCTACAATGGAAGTTATTTTATACTCTCTTTTCTTTCTGAAATTAATGTTTGGTTGGGTGGAAGTCCACATCATACTTACAGCAAGGAGGGGAATAAAGACATGAAAGCACACCCCCTCCACCAAGTATAACTGAAAGCCCACCCATATAACAGCTGTAGTTTGTCACTGTGCATTGATGAACCCAGTGCCTTCTGTATTACGTAATTTCTTTATTTGTTTGGGATTCCAACCATCTTGCCTTGTTATCAAAAAGTTTCAGATTAGCTTTATCTTTTGTGAAATCTTTAAGCTACTGTAAAGATCATGGGAAAGATAATAATGCCCGGTATCAGATTCTTTAGTGTGCAATTGACATATTTATGGGGCTACTTTGATGTTACATGTATTTAATTATATAGACATAATGAAAACCATATACATCAGTGGTTTACCTTTCACATGCTGAGAATTTTTATTGGTGTAGATGTAGTTAAAGTAACTCAGCAATAATCATGGAAAATTACAGAACCAACATTTATAGCAGGTGAGAATCATGATGTGCTTGGATGGCAGAGTTACAAATGAATTGGCCTCCTCGGGGTAGCTTCCAACCCACTTTGAAATTTGAGATGATTGTGAAAAAGGGATACGATGATTATATTGGGTTGTGACATCATCCTATTTAAACCCACTATTTGTTGGTTCATGACCTTGATTTGATGTAATTATAGAGGAGAAAGAAGAAATAATTTAAACTCTAATTTTTATTACACAAGATGATGACATCAACTTCGTCGATATGAATTGTATCTTTGAGTCTCTTTGAGATGAGCTACAGTTCAAGTAAACATAATCTAAGTCAACATGTTTAAAATGACTTTAACATTATTTCTTAGATTTAGATGTTAAAGAAATGAGATCTATAGAGAAGAATCAATGAAAAGACATGAGCCATAGTTCAAGCAAACATAATCTAAATCAACATGCTTCAAATGGTTTTAACATTATTTCTTAGATTTAGATGTTAAAGAAATGAGATTTGTAGAGAAGAATTGATGAAAAGACACGAGTCATAGTTCAAGCAAACATAATCTAAATCAACATGCTTAAAATGGTTTTAAAATTATTTCTTAGATTTAGATGTTAAAGAAATGAGATTTGTAGAGAAGAATGGATGAAAAGACATGAGTCATAGTTCAAGCAAACACAATCTAAATCAACATGCTTAAAATGGTTTTAACATTATTTCTTAGATTTAGATGTTAAAGAAATGACATTTGTAGAGAAGAATTGATGAAAAGACATGAGTCATAGTTCAAGCAAACATAATCTAAATCAACATGCTTAAAATGGTTTTAACATTATTTCTTAGATTTAGATGCTAAAGAAATGAGATTTGTAGAGAAGAATCAATGAAAAGATATGAGTCATAGTTCAAACAAACGTAATCTAAATCAACATGCTTAAAATGGTTTTAACATTATTTCTTAGATTTAGATGTTAAAGCAATGAGATTTGTAGAGAAGAATCGATGAGAAGACATGAGCCATAGTTCAAGCAAACATAATCTAAATCAACATTCTTAAAAAGCTTTTAACATTATTTCTTAGATTTAGGTGTTAAAGAAATGACATTTGTAGAGAAGAATCAATGAAAAGACAAAGGTAAAATTTTAATATAAGAGTCTTTCTAATTTTTTTTTCATCTTAAAAAAGAGTTAGAAATAGATCTTATGTAATATTACATATGATCCCATTTTTATGTTGTTAGAGCTATTCACAATTTGAGTCCTTTTAATTCTATTTTATAACATCTATACTTGTACTTATGAAAAATTCATAATTTTCTTAGTATAATGTAACAATAGAAACCAAGATTTGTAAAATTTAGAATAAATTGAAGGTAATTAGAAGAGATTTTTTTTGGGTGACACAAATATGGGTAGGGGTTGAAATATTTGAGAAGTTATAGGTTTGGTGACATATTTTTATGGTATCAATAGTTTTGGAGGCTAATATTTGGGCCTATAAAGGTACATTAGAGTGCATTGCCTACTTCAAGACTGATTAAAAAGCACCACCAAGGATGTTTATCGTTGAGTTGGAATTTGTAGCTCATTTGTGGATAATAGTGAGTTGGGATAAAGTTATGCAAAACTAGACATCATAGCGGCTAAGATTTATTGCTTGGCTTGTTTCTAGTGTCACAAACAATAAAGTACGCTTATAAGTTACACATCCTTTATTCGAAATATGTGTATAAAATTCATTTGTTTTTAGAAATATGATAAACATTTGCTTCCATTATCTTAAACATTTTCTTCCATTACCTTATTGTTCTTCATTGATACAGGACATTAGCAAGCTTAAAGGATTTTGCATAAAAAGTATAGTAAACTATTTGGAAAATTTTAAGGAACAAACTTTTTCATTGGTGTAAGTATTAAATAGTGACAAATATTTCTCTTTTAGAAAATTAAATGTATGGAAATGCATAAATATAATATCTAACAAGGAGCATAGGACTAAGTGTTCCAACTCCTATAAATTCTAGGATGAAAACCATGACTCTATGCACATTTTCTACTTAAAAATATGCAAAAATTTAAAATTCTCATCTAATATAGTTTTTTTTAATAAACTAGCCCTTTGAAACATATACCCATAGGTTTCACATAGAAAATCTATCAATCAATAGACAAAATTTTGATGAATGTGATATTTAACAACTATGAAATAGTGAAAAAAGTAATATTTTCAAAATAATTAGAAATGTATGTATTTTAAGATAATGTTTTTTTGAAGAGTATAGCTTTTTCAAGTCTTGTAAATTCTAGAAAATTTAATAACACAACACATTTTGTTTAGATTTCTTTTTTTTAAGTAGTGAGTCTATTTTTTTAAATTTTGGAAAAAATTGTGGTTGAAAACATGTAAGTGTCGAATAGATCATGCTCAAAATCACATAGGTTTTTTTGAAGATATGTTTTATTGAAAGTAGTTAGCGTAGTCATGGTGCCTATTCGTGGGATGGGGATTGATCAAATATGGTTCAATTAAATCCCCTTTCTATTTTTATAAGTGATGGTGCTTGCCAACTGTTTTAGTAGTTTTACCCACAAGCCAAATAAGGAACATCCTTGCATATTGAGGACTCGATATAGTTTGTGTGTTTCAAGGTAAAATTTGATCAAATCAAGAATTTTACACCAATTGTTTGGTGTTGCTATTAGCCAAATAATATAAATTATTAATTTGTGTTAGAGTAATAGGATAATCAATTGATAATTAATTAATCATTAATTAAGTGTTAATTTCCTTATTACTTTATTCACTTAAGCTAAACTTAGTAGTGCTTTTTTATTACTAGTTTGAACTAAATTTAGGAAAAAATTTCTCATTGCATGAGATTAGAACACTTGTCACTATCTTGTCAAATCCTCATCTAGGGTTTTCTTGTACATGATTTTATAAAGCTTGCATATTCATTGTAATAATTCAATTCGAAACCATTTAGGTTAATACATTGCACATATTAGTGCTCTTCTGGATTCAATCTTTTCTCTCTTGGTTGCATAGAAAATCAGTTGCTTTGATCTCATAGATGTGATAGGCATTTTGGTTGCAGGGATTTCTAGGAGCTTTGGGGTTCACTATCAACTCCAACATGGTATTAGAGCTTTAGAACTATAGCTTCCTGTCTAAATTTTGAGAGATCCATCCTTGAGAAAAAAATTGGCTTATCTTAGGGAGAAATGGGCATCAGTGTTGCATCCAGAATGGCTAAAAACCTTAAGATTGCTTGTCATTTTGCTCAAATCTGAGCAGGTGCAATGAAAGGAAAAAAATTTAGGGGCACACAGATTTGTACAAATTTGGGGCCCATTTTGCCTTGATTTACGTCCTTAGGTACATAGTACAAGGTTTCAAAAAAAAAATTATCGTTTTTCTAATTTGCTTCCAAAAAAATCAAAAATAGGGTGGAAGCTTTTTTTTGAAAAAAATCAAATTTAAAAAATAAAATAAGAAGAAAAGAAAAATAAATCAATTCAAAAAAGTTTTTTTGAGAATTGCCAGGTCATAGCTTTTAAAGTCTCTGCCAAATGTACTCATAGTACCTTGGCGGAAGGCTTTAGTTGGCCCCACACGGGCCCCAGGCTGGTGTCCTCACTCAAAAACCTGTTATACACAATTCTAGTAGCGGAGAAAAGAATCTAGCATCCTCAAAATATCCGATACAAAAAATCCATTGGAATCTTCAAAATATTCACCAATAGAACCTCTAGCAAGCATCAGAATATTCCAAGGTATCTACTTTTTCTAGCAATCACAATTTTTTTCTAACAAGGGAATTTTTTCTATTGACGACCAACAAGCCATCAAATTTAAGCTCGCAAGTTAATGATGTCAACATGACATCACTATATGGATAGGTCATCAAACCCCCTCCTAGGCTCGATTTTCCCTAAAGGATCATTTTTTTCTTTTTGGCATAACTTGGGCATAAAGTGTCGAAATTAGGCAAATTAGATATTGTCAAAAAGATGGTTCCATGAACTTTCTAGTGGTGCAAGTCTTATTATCAAATTTTTTTGCTGGTTCTTTTTATTCTTAGACAAAGTTAGATCTTTATTTTGTACTTTTGAACTCATAAATTTTTTACTATATCTTCGTTTTTCATGATTCAAGTGGTGTTCGAAAGCTATTTCATAGCTCTTCAAATCCATCCATCCATTTTTTATAGAATCTACCCCAAATACATTTTATTCAATATTTTTTTGTTTTCACACTTTGCTTAATTACTTGGATGTCTTGGCACCTGGAAAGGATTTGTTTGTGTGAGATGAGATTTTTGATCTGCTTTATCAGTATTGAGGTTATTAGTCTCTATTTTTTTCATTTGAGTGAGTATCATGGGTTTTTCTATTCATCCTTTTGTGATCAACTTGGATAAGGATAACTATGAGTCTTGGTGAAATGGCATCCTGACACATCTCAGGTGGCTTGATATTTTTCCTTATTTGTATGGACTTATACCTACACAAGACACACCAGGGAGTTTATTAGCATGGGGAATCATTAGTGATCATATTGTAGTGGTTATATGTTCTAGTGTTGATCTTGACACTATGTATGTTGTATCAGACATTGAATGTCTCCACATACTTTGGACATGACTTTGAGAGATCCGTGGAGGCTCTCATATCTCTCCATACCTAGAGGATTCTATTGTAGATTGTCTCATCCCTCTTGTACATGCATATTCCATATCCTTTGATGATGATACTTTAGAGGACCTTGAGTATATCACAGGTCTTGCATGTTCTGATGGTTCAGAGACTTGTCTTCATGTTCACACTCTTTAGATTGAGACTACATCATCATCACCTTTTGTTCTTGATCAATTTGACATCACCAAATCTTTGGCCCCTATTGATTCAATACAATAGGACATCATACATCATCCAGAAATGTAGCTACTTTTAATTCATATCTTGCAAACATATCACCCTTGTTTGTGGAGTCCTATATTACAGATCTAGACACTAGTGCAGAAACAACAATAAATGACTAAAAAAACTACTAAAAATTGCATATAATTGACTAAATTTGGTCACATGACCATTATTAGTTTATTACTAGTCATTTATAACGTGACCAAATGCATGACTAAACCATTTTTAGTCATTTATTAGTTGTTTTGATTGATCAATTTGGTAGTATATTTAGTCGTTAATTTAGTCATTGATTGGTGTTAACTAATCATTTATTTAGTCATGGTAGTCATTTATTTAGTCATTTATGAACTAATGTTTTTAGATTTGTATGTAAACTCCTATGTTTGGAGAATGTTGTTACAATAACTTGTCTATGAAATTATAAACCAAGAGAAGTTGTCATTGAAATTTTGTTGTGATGCCATTGTTGCACAAGGGGTGGGCTGTAAATGCATCAGATTAATGGAAAAGTATGTGAAACAATATCTTGTGTTGGATATTTTTCTGCAAGAGAAAATGGGGTATATTAGTATGCAAGAAAATAATAGAAAGGGTTTCTATATATAAAATGTGTAAACAAAGATTGGAAGTTTTTTTTTACTTATTATATACCATCTTAAAATCTTATGTAGTAGAATACACTCTTGATCAAGGTCCTAATTATGTGTAGAATAAGGTCTATGCTCTTGCATTTAAAAGGAAGTTTTATGGTCAATTTTGCTTGTTGTATGGTAGAGTAAGGCACTAGTTTTGCATTTTCTTCTTGTTTTGTACCTGTCCACTATCAAAAATTAAATTTCACAATCCATCCAAAGGAGGTTATTAGTATGAATAGATTGGATACTGAACTCTTATGTATTTATGAATAAAGAATCTGAGAACTCAAAATTTGCTAATATTTTTAAAAGATTTATGAAACTTTGAAATATGAAAAAGAAAGTGGGATGTTAAGGAATTTCACAACAATAATATGAATAAAATTGCAATTAATAAAAATAAGCATAAAGAATAGTTTGAGAATAAATTTATAAACGATAGTGAAAATTATAAAATATTGGAAGGAAGAGAAAGATGGTTTTAAGTAAGAGCACATGGAACATCAGTTGATAACAACCAGTGGTAAACAAAACAATTTTGAATGGCTAAAGACTAATCTGAAACTAGTTACAAATTCTTTTGAGAATGAAACAATTAGATCTCCAAAACATGTCATAACTCACATCATTCCATATCCATTTACAAAATCAAACATTCCAATCTAGCTTTAGGATTCAAAATCAAAACAACTTTGGATTATTCCTTCACTCAAAATTCTAAGATATCAACATTTTCTTGGACCTCAAGGCTAGTTCAAGTAGATTCTCGGCAACATATCCTCTAAAAGAAGAAGTGAAATATCAATCCAAGTTTTAAATTTTTTTGAATCCCAAAAGTTAGCATCATTTCCAAAAAACATCACCAAATCAACACATCAAACATCAAACCTAGTTTTAGGATACTTATCAAAACATAATACTTTTGGATTATTCCACTTGCTATCATTATTGTTAGGATATTGAACCTCAACCTTTGCTTGTCACCTCATAGCTATTGCAATAAAAAAAAACATATCCTCCAAAAATGAAGCTAAATATTGGTCCAAGTATTGTGCCACATTTGTATCCAAAAGATTGGTAGCATCCTTCAAAACATCACTCATAATCTTAGGTTCTTAGCATAAAAAAAACAAACCATAGCCAACAATCAACAAACACTTGTCTTGAAGGTTTACACATCCCAACAACATGTCAACATCAATATATTACCCAAATCACTCTTATCAAGGGTCACAACATCAAGTAGGGAAAATAAGTCTACAACATCAAATTGACCTAAATGCACTTGAAAAAGAAGTTGAAAAACTTTATCAACAACACTTTGGACACCATCAAAAGAGTGAGTCACAATATCAAAAAAATCATGACACTCATCAAAACACAAATTCATATCATCAACAACATTTTTAACATCAAGACACCTCATACCAACAACCCCCATACTATGACCCTTCATACAATGCACAATATCCACAAGGATTACAACAACAAAATCAAGATCCTAATGTTATTCCAAATCAATATGGATCTTCCTTCATTCAAAATCCCCCAAAAAAACAAGCATCATTCCACAAACATCTCAACATCCACATCAACAACACTTCCAATATCATCAAAACATTGATTCATATCAACAACATATTCTATTTCCACAAAATCAAGTGAATCAACAACATCAATGGTCACAAAATCAAAATCAGATCACCCAATATCAAAATCAAATCCATCAACAATGTCAAACCCCAAATCAACAATATCCATATCAAAATCATGAACTATAAAATCATCAATCTCAAGACTAGCAAGAAATTCCATCTCAAATACAGCAATCATCTCCAACACAACAAGCCTCAGAATCCAACCACACTACTGAACGTAAATGCACTCCTTTAGGGGATCCAATTGAGGGCGTGTTAAAAAAACTAGTCAATTCCAAACTTATCACACTTCTAAAACCGTCACGAAGTAGTGAACTTGTCATCAAATTCCCATGGTATGATGACAAGACCTATTATAAATACCATGGAGTAAAAGGTCATGATGTATCAAAATGTGTTACACTCAAAAGACTCATCCAAGACCTTATTTATCAAGGAGAAATAGCTATTGAAAACAACATTCAAGGTTCAAACACTAATGACAACATTGACAATATCTCAAACTCAAAAGTTGAAAAAAAGGATCAAGAGCTATCTATCACTTATGACATTGACAATGTCTCTACATCATCCAATGAGTAAGAGGACATACATCAAGAATTTAATCACAAGCATGATCCAAATCAATCACCCAAGTCTAGCAATGATCCATTCCAAAATATATTGACATCATCCAACCTCATGGCAGCACATATTGGTAATCAAGAGACTCTTAATCCAACATTTATACCCAATGCAAAAAATCTAAGCCAAGAGATATCACCCATTTGTCCAAATTTTGAGGGAATCCAAGGATCCCTTACAAACAATCCCTTTTTTGAAATTGATCCATATTAAGAGCATGAACCAAAGCATATCAAAGATAATACCACACAAAGTCAAGATCAAGAATCCCTATCATAAAAATAGTATAATGACTTGGAAGATATCTTCCAAGACATCCAATGTTTTCCAAAAGAAAAAAAAATCCATGCACCAAGCACACATACATCTACCCATGATATGCTTATGACTAATGGACATGTAGATGCTCTTCATCCAAAGTAAGAGTCTCATAATATTGATATCATTACCAAGAAACAAGGGTCTCCTACTCTTGACATCTTTACACCTAATCAAATACATAGTAGAAGCCAGAGACATATTAGAAATGGATCAAGAAGAAAAATTCTACATAAGTTGTAAATTAAAAAAATCCTACGAAGGCATATAAAAAATGAATAATGAGGAAGACTTTTACATGGGCTATGAATCATCAACACCTCTTGAAGAAGCATTAAAATTTGATATTTCATAGGATCAAGCTAAAGATATCAATCGGGAAGTTATCCCACATATGGAGGATCTTATCACTTATAAAATTGGATCACTTACCTTTGTCAAAGTAAGCTATCCTACCAATGAATAAGCTATCACCTTTGAAGATCCACAACAGAGAAAAGAAGGATTAGCACCTTGTTTCCAAGGTAAATCATATCCTATTGCAAATAAAACATTTCAACAAATGCATTATCAAGGTAGAGGATTATGCCTACATGAATAGGGTATCCTAGAACTAGTGTAGATTATTGGAAGTCCTAAACATCAAGGTCTTGAGGTTATTCAACAATTAAGAGATCTAAACATATCAGTGATACCTCTATAATACTGGGGGAAATTTTATCTAATGCAATCACCAACATGGGGAGCATGAAGGTTCGTTATGATGAAACCGCTACCAATGCTACAACTAGCCATATCATCAATCATCATCCATGTATTTTTCTACCCTCTAATTGGGACAAACAACAAGGGAAAAATCTATATCCAAGAATGAAACAAGTCATTGAAGAAAAAGAATCAGCAAAACAAAATGGACAAGAAAAATTCAAATGGAAACAAAAGCAAAAAAAAAATCATCCCTATCAAACACCATTTGTCAAAGAAACTATGGGGAAAAATAAAAAAGGGAATTTCATCCATCAAAAATGTCCAACAATGTAAAAGAATGCTTCAAGAGTGACCTACAAGGTATATCAAGACGTTGGTCCCAATCGAATCTCCATATCCACCAATCATTGCTCATCATCCCAAGTTTGGAGAGTCAAAGATTTCAAACTTTCAACCAATCCATTTGAATCTCATATCCCTCAATGCATTTCACCATCCATGATATCCAAATCTCACATTGACCATGTATTGGTAGTGACTCTTTATCATAAAAACTCTAAGGTAAATTTATCATAATGTGCGCATCTAGGCAAGGTTAACTCTAGTATCAACAAAGAAGATAAGAATTATTAGGGGTTACACTCAAGCACTTATATCTTAACAAAAAAACTCCTCCAATAAGGATATTGTTGCCATGACATGACATAAATAACATCTATATTAACACCAATAGTATCTACATCAACACCACCAGGTGGTTCAACATGAGAAAAAAATTGTCACCATGCTGAAAACCTAGTAAACAGGTGTCTTGTGTGACATCAAAAAAATCAAGAAAAAAATCAAGAAAATAGTCAAGAGAAAAATCGTACTCCATTGAAAACCACTATGGTGGCGCTTTGGACAAGTACCATGATGAAAACCTGGAAAATAGGCATCATGTGTAGAACTGAGCATCTATATGCACCATTTAAGGTAGAAGCATCTCAAGTTATCCATAATAAATCTGATCCATTTTTATCCAAATCCAACTTACCTTGATCTTGACAAATGTTTGGTGTATACTTGACACTTGCTTATGGAAAAAATCTTGGCATGGGTCACTATCATTGATCCTATCCTATCCAGCATTATTTGAGCCATGAGGCATTGTCCAAAAGGGCGTCTCCTATCCAAACATGATATCCTATCACAAGATAATCCATCACCTACATTGCTAGACACTAGGGGAAAGTACTTACATCTTTATTTAGAATAAATATTGATCTATGTCTTCTAACTCACAGTGTGATCTAGGCATTGTCCCAACAACAATGTGTATCACTAACACACTACTAGGGTAACCTTCAAAACAATTCATCCCAACAACAAGGTATATCGCCAATACACTACTAGGGTAACCTTTAAAATAATTCATCCCAACAATAAGGTGTACCACCAACACACTACCAAGGTAACCTTCAAAACTATCAAAAATATCATAAACATAAAAAAAAAACACAATAAAAAAAAATTAAAAGATCAAAAATCCCCAAAAAATGTTATTCTTTGAGTCAAAACCGGTCGAACTACATGGTATTTGCATGTATAACATAGGAAAATATTATCAAACCTTGAGGCCTTAGGTCAAACCCTTTAGGTATCTATCATGCTTTCATTCAACTTAGTCAAAAAAACCAAAATCCAAAAACACTAATTTTTTTTTAAAGTCAAAAACAAGTTCTTCTCAAAATAAGAGAACTACGCGTAAAGCTCTTGGAAACCAGTAATCAGGTCAAATAGCTAACA
>VDFB02058242.1:21961914-21994578 GCA_007258455.2 Sequoia sempervirens | reverse complement strand
GAAGGATCTATTATTGTCAAACACTTATTATTAATGTCCAATTTGACAATGAAAAATCCATCAAACACTAACCCAACATCCAGCTTGTCACAATCTGAATATTGCATTCAATGCAAACAAAAGCAATAAGCGTGTACACCAATATGAAGTTAAAGAATGACCAAGATTTCTTAATGGGTCAATTAAAGCTTATACGCGTTGAGAATAAAAGAAATCAATCCATAAGAAAACTGTGCTGCAATCAAAGCTTTTTTATTCTCTCTTTTCTTTTTGAAATTGATGTTTGGTTGGGTGGAGGAGAATAACTGAATCTACTTTCACTGGGTATTACAACAGCTGTAGTTTGTAACTTGCTTTATCTGTTTGGGATTCCAACCATCTTGCCTAGTTATCAGAAAGTTTTAGATTAGCTTTATCTTTTGTGAAATCTATAAGCCACTGTAAAGATCATGGGAAATATGAGAATGTCTGTATCAGATTCTTTAGAATATAACTATCATATTTATGGGTCTACTTTGATGTTACATGTATTTAAGTATATAGACATGATGAAAACCAGACACATCAGTAGTTCACCTTTCACATGCAGATAATCTTTATTGGTATAGATGTAGTTAAAGTAACTCAGCAATAATCATGGAAATTTACAGAGCCGACATTTATAGCAGGTGAGTATGATGATGTGGTTGGATGGCAGAGTTACAAATGAATTGGTTCCAACATATGGTATGGCGACATCATCCTATTCATTCCCATGCTGGGCTATTTGTTGCTTCATGACCTTCATTTAATGATCATATTATAGGGGAATTTCAGTGCCTATCATGCTTTTTATCGATGGATGTGAATTAGTTTCGAGTCTGCTTAATGCTAATCCTAGGAGTAGGTAACTATACCATTATTTATGGAGGTTTCTTGGTTCAAGACTTAATTTAAACTCTAATGTTTGGCTATACAAGGCAATGGAATTATCTCATTGACATAGACTCTACTTTTGAGTCTTTATTAGACGAATGATAGTCCAAGCAAATAGAATCTAAGTAACATGTCTAAATGCCTTTCATATTATTTCTTAGATTTAGATGTTTAAAGAGATGATATTTATAAAGAAGAGTCAATTAAAAGACAAAGTTAAGGTTTTAATATAAAAGTCTTTGTAGTTGTTTTGTTTTAATGTAGAAAAAATATGTTAAAAAGAAGTCTTCTATCACATTACATATTTTCTCACTTTGTGATTTTAGATCTATTCACAATATGAGCCTCTTTAACTCTATTTTACTACATTTACAAAAAATCTTAGATTTTTTTTTTAGCACAATGCAATAATAGAGACCAAGATTTAGAAAACTTAAGATTAAATATAGGATAAACAAAAGATATTTGTTTTGGGTAACACAAATGTGGATATGGGTTCAAGGATTTGAGATCTTATGATTTTAGTGACTTGTTTTTATTGTATTAGTGGTTTTCAAGGTTAAAACTTGGGTCAATGAAGGCATGTTGAAGTGCATTGGCTACTTCAAGGCTACTTAAAAATCACTAGGGAGGATTATTGTCAATGGATTTCAATTTGAAGCTCATTTGTGAATATTAGTTAATTGGGATAATGTTATGCAAAAATAAATAGAGATCATAGAGACTAAGATTGATTTAAATGAAGTAGGCTTACAAGTTACACATTCTTTGTTCAAAAGATATACATGTGTAGAAAATTAATTAATTAATTAAGTATTAGGAAAATGATTAAAATTTGCTTCCATTGTTCTCTATTGATACATGATATTAGCAAGTTTAATGGATTATTGCATAGATAGTATAGTAAAATATATCTAGAAAAATTTAAGGAATGAATTTTTTCATTGGTGTAAGTATTAAATAGTGACAAATACTTCTCTTTTGGAAAACAAGATATATGCAAATGTATAATACAATAATTAACGAGTGTAGGATTTACTTTAATTCTTATAACTTCTAGCATAAAAGCCATAACTCTATGCATATTTTATAATAAAAAGTTTCATTTAAAAAAAATGATTGGGAAATCTAATATGAATTTTTTGTGATAAATTAGTCATTGAAAAATATAATCACAGGGTTTCGCATAAAAAAATATGATAATCAATAGGAAATTTTTTGAGGAATGAAATATTTAACAAGTATGGAATTGTGAAAAAAGTTCTTATTTTAAAAATAATTAGAAATGTACACATTTTAAGATAATGTTTTATGAAGAGCATAATATTTGTGTTAAGTCTTATAAATTCTAGCAAATCTAATAACAAAAAGCACATTTTAATTTTTTTAGTGGTGAATCTAATTTTTAAAACTTTGAAGAAATTATGGGTGAAGCACTTAGGTGTTCCACTTTTGGGCTAAAATAAAAAAATTCAAAATGGATCATGCTCAAAATTACATAGGTTTGATCAAATGTAGTCAACACAACCATGTTGCCTAGTGGTGGGATGGGGTTTGATTGAATATTGTAGTGGTTCTTGCCAATTCTTTTAGCACTTTTATGTACAAAGAAAATAAGGAACCCCTTGTATGTTTAGTAATTGATATAGGATGTGTCTAAAGTTAAAATTTAATCAAATCAAGAATTTTACATCAATTGTCTAGTGTTGCTATTGACCAATTGATGTAAATTCCTGATTAGACTTAACATCAGGGGTTCAATCCAATCCCCATTTATCTAGGTGTTCAATCAAAAACCATTGGTAGAGTGTCCTTATAGTTTTCATTGGTTGAAGAAAAAATAAACCATGTGGAATTCTATTTCTACCAACTTATCCTTTATAAATAGAGTTTACATGATATTTTTGGCATATTGTCATCTTGCAAAGAATCCTTTATGATTGAATAGTCTAACAAGACTTCCTTTAAATTAATTTATTCACTTTTCCATTATTTCTTAAAAATGATGTGAATTTTAGACGCATTTACACCATCACAGGTTTTTTGTTCTATTTGTACTCATCAGTTGACTCATCTTTGTATGACTCTAGACATAATTAACAAGATCATTATAATTTAGTCTATTTTTGAGGAACTTTTTTTTATATTTATAGCTATGACCATTATAAATATGTCATCCATGAATAGAATATATTTTTTATAAAGGTGTGAAGTGTACACATGTTGAAAGTAAAGGAAATTAATCCTCAATGGAGGTTGAATTATGTCGAGCTCTATTCTTATGAAAAAAATTGTCTTTTTATTTGAAGAAATTTAGGATGAAGTTAATGCCCCGTTTGATTGTGTCTCTATTTGATCCAAGGGCATCATTTTGTTTTAAATATTATTTTATTTTATAGTCATTGCCATGTGAAGGAACTATTAGAAGTTTTAAAATTTAAAACTTGTTTTGTTCTATTTTAGGGTCAGCTTAACCTACTTGTATGCCCATTTAATGAGTAGTAGCAATGTAAAATGGAAAAGGGAAAAATTTAGCAAGAGTTTTTTTACTCAAAAATAGGTAGTTGGAGCATTAATGACCACTTTGAGTGTTGCCCTAAGGTTCAGGAAGGATTTTTTTAAGGAATTTTCTAGATTTTTGGAGGCAATTTTTTTTAGAAAAATAGAATAGCAGAAAGGAAGATAAAAGAGAGGAAAAAGAGGTTAGAACAACAGAAACAAAGGAGAATAGAAGAAGGTAGCAGAGAACATGATCAAAGGACAATAGAAGAATGTTTTGAGAGTGGTCAGAGAGGATCATAACAAACAAAAACAAGACAAAGTGGATGACCATAGACTCCAAGTTTTATTGCAACAGTTATATTTATGTGTAAAAAGAATGTAGATGTTTATATTTTCCGAGTTAATGAAACTAGTTTTACTTCTTCCAAGTCATAATTATTTGATTTTATGTGTGTGGTTACAAGAAATATTATATTAATTTTCTATTTTGAAACTATGGGTTTTTATTTACAAGTTTGAAGTCTTTTATGAAGTTGAAACCATAATAGTCACCTACAACCATTGCTATAGCTACCCACAACAACAATTTGTTTTTTACAACTTAGCTTGTGTCTTTGCAATTGATTTTATGCCTCTCAAACTTGTTATTGGACCTATAGCACATGTGTAGACCTTTATAAAAGGTTGTGTGTGTAGTGTAGAAAATTGTTCTCATTTCTAATTGAAAGTATAATTTCACAATTAGTTGGACCTATTTTAGTAGCCTTGCATTTATGCATTTTTAAACCTCATTAATAGGCTCATAATACCATTTATTATGCATCCCAAGGCCTATTTTAATTATTTCTCAACAATATATCTGGCATTGAATAAATTTCAATAATTGATTTAATGTCTCGACATAATCTAGGTCCTAAACTTTTAGGTCAGGACCCATTCACCCATGGGCGAATGGGTCCCCTTTAAGTTCCCAAACTCAAATTAAAATATTTTTTTGGAGGAATTTCAAGGTCCCAAATTTAAATTTTAAGTGTCGGATTTTAGGATTTAATAAATAGGAAAATAGAAAGGAAGCCTATAAAGCTAAGTCTATCAATCATTTTTCACCAAAAAAGAGAGAGATTCACATGATATCACAAGGATTTACATTCAAGAGCAAGGAGAAATCTATCAAGAATTCAAAGTTGAAGTCTTATAAAAAAAATTTGTAGGTCTTCAAGCTCATTTTTCCAACAAGATCAAGCATTGTCAAAGATTGATGATAGATGCCTATGGAAGATCATGATGGATTCTAGGTTTTGGGAGATGCCAAAGCCGTTTAGTCAAGCCTAATGATTTTTTTCCTAAGTGGTTCCATCTTCTATTATCATTCTACTTTCTACCTAAAGAAAGGTATTATTAGATTCAATGTGATCTATTAGGGTGATTTGACATCTCCAAAAGTAGGTCTTCATCATTTTTCATGTTTCATTTTGGGATCTTATTCTAACACACTTGAATAGGGTTTCTTTACATGCTAGATCTTAGCAATATTAGAAACACTTAAGATTGGAGCTTACACACACTCTCATGTTTCAAATATGTACTTTTCATCAAGGTTTAATTACCAAACATCGGGTTGATCAAGGAAAACCCCTATCCACCCCCAAAACAACAATTTTGTCTTGCAAATTTATCACAGGTACAAATCCAAGAGTGGAGATTCATAAATGTGGGAAGGAAGTGTAGACACAAGACTTGGATCTCAATTTTTTATTTTCTAGAAAGGGAGACCTGGACACATTTTCCCATGGGTGAATGATTCCCTGACAACCTCACAAAACAAGCATTTTATGACAGGTGGACAACCTCTAGACCTTCTCAGATCTACCAATTTTTTTTGTTTCTCATAGTTTAATGCTTCATCTACAAGATCCAAGTGTTAGCTTACATTTTTTAGTTGGTTTACCATTTTTTTCTCCCAAAAGTGTTGTTTAAGTTGATACCCCTATCCTTAGTCATAAGGAAATCAATAGATTCCCTCATTGAGTCACCTAAGTGTTGTAGGTCAATTCTTTGTATGGATCTCATTTCCTATTGAAAATAGGAAGATAGGGACCCATCATACTCAAATTTTCCCCATTTCAAATTAATTAAACCTATTTTTCTATATTTCATTTTAGTGAACTTGACTTTGTACAACAATATTCTAAAAATTGGAGTCTATTTCAGCCCTAGATCTAGGTTTTTCATTAATTTTGCATTAGATTTTCATTACTTGAATTACATATAGGGTTCTTTAAACTTGCATTAGTGAAAATTGCATTTAGATTTAATTTTGCATGTTTTCATCCGTTAAATCTATTAAAAATTAGAAAAATTGCATTAAGTTTACATTCATCTTGCATTCATCTTGCATCAAGAAAATTATTCAATCATTTAAGTTTAGATTTAGGTTCAAATTACATTTTAAAAGTAGTTACTTTTTTTCATTATTTAACCTCATTTGAAATTGCATTTAGACACCCTAATATGGAAAAACCTGTTACAAAACTCTCAGTTTGTAACCAGAAATAGAAATCACATGCAATAACTCAGATTTTAAAGAATTGAATTTTAAAAACCCTGAGCAAGGATCCATTCACCCATGGGCGAATGAGTCCCTGTGCAAGCCTTTTAGACAAGTTTTTGAGTGATATTTAGCTTCTATTTTTCCTTTATATTTATGTTCTTAGATCTAGGCATTCATTTTTTGAAATAGTCTGTTTGGTGCATTTAAGTAATTGCTTCCTTAGTTAAATATTGAAACATTTTGAAAATATTTCTTGCATATTTCAGTTATAGATAGTGTTATATTTTTGTACTTTTCCTTTATTTTCAACATCATTTCATAGCTTAGATAGATTAGTTTACATTTTTAAATCATTAGAAAGCATAAACAAAAACCAAAAAACATCAAACAAAACAAGCGCAAACTAATGAAACCCTTGGAGAAAGCAGTCATTTGATCAGGTTAGATCTCTTTTTCTGGAAGTTAACATATCCATCAAGCCCTTTAGTAGTGGCAACTTTGATATGTTAGATGAAGCCCTTAATGATTTCATCTCACATGATTCATCCACTAAGGCTTGGTTATGTAATCACACACCAAATCACAATCTACCCACCTTTGCATCAACCTCAAGTTCAAAACAAACCCATACTTATCATAGGACCACCTAAAAATAAACCATTATTCCCAGGAGATATCTTGGATTTTACAAGGCAACTTGATAGTAACAATGTTTTGTAGCAACCAAGTTATAATGTTGAATAGTCTAGATAACTGAGAGGGGGGGTGAATCAGTTATTATAAAACAATTTTCTTGACTTTAATTAATCCAAATCAAAACTTAAATCAATTAGATATTAATGAACATGAAAGCACAAAAAAACACCATGCACAATGAACGCCAAAATTTACGTGAAAACCCAAGAAGGGAAAAACCACAAAGAATAATAATTCTCAATTATAAAGCACTGGCTAAAGTGACTTTTACAAGGGCTCATTGCCAAGTTCCTCACTGCCAAGTTTCTCACTGTAGAGTGGTCGGCTATTATAGCCAAAGATACAAAAAGGGCTCACTGTCAAAAGAGAAAGGATCATTGCCTATAGAAAATGACTCACTACCAATAGAAGAATGATGAAAGGAAATCCACCATTGAAAGAACTGTCACCAACAACACTAGATAGAATCTCACTATTTTCTACCTTCGGTCATACACTTTCACACACTTCACAATGTCTAGATATTCATATTTGCATTCATCACACTTGCTTGCATCAAACAAAAACATCTTATACTTATACCATTCCAAGCCTTCATAATCTCTCAAGTCGGACAAACATAATTTCATGATCTTCCTTGTCGTCCAAATACTATTTAAATAGGTCACCACAAAAACATTCTCGTGGTGGAGAGGAATGAAATGTGGAACAAAAATAGCCTCTTCAATCAAATCAACACGCTACACGATATCCATAATAAGATATACATGTTACAAAGAAAATCATGTGGTAGAGCACGTTAACCAACTGCTAGATTGGTCCAGACCCAAAAGAATAAATCTTATTGTGTTATAATAGGAATGGGACCAGGATAGATGCAACCCAAAATAGATCTTTACAACACGACATCTAGAACTAGGCCAATCCGGATCATCAAGACCTACCAAAATAGAACTTTGGTCAAACAACCAAGATATGTTGACATCAATGATAACCATTAATGACAACAAGCAATCAACATCGTCTCAACATATTCCAACAATCTCCCCCTTTGTCATTGATGGCAACATTCATGATAACAAACCAAACAACTTAATGTTAGCATCAAGGACCATCTTAATCAAGGAACATATTATCTTCTTTTCTTCTCCCCCTTTGACTTCAAAGACAAAGGGAAAAAATCCCCCTAAAAAACTTACTTTGCTCCCCCTATGAGGAAGCCACCAAACATTGATCTAGATAAAAATGAGCATATAATACCCTGGACCAATGCACACCTCAGTGCATGTTATTGTAGACTAGGAGGGGGTAGAACTCCTAACTTCTACCAGAGATACTCAAAAGTATCTTTGCTCAATGGTTTTGTGAAAATTTTTGCAATTTGCTCTTTTGTAGGTACATATTCAAGTTTTACTTCATTTTCCAACACCTTCTCTCTCAGGAAATGATATCTTATGGATATATGCTTCTTTCTAGAGTGTTGTACTAGATTCTTGGAAATGTTTATTGTGCTGGTATTATCACACATAATTGAGATCGGTTCATCAAATGATATGCCAAAATCCTTCAACGTTTGTTTCATCCATAGTATCTGAGTGCAACATGAGGATGTTGCAATGTATTCAGCTTCAACAGTAGATAAAGATACATAATCTTGTTTCTTACTTGACCAAGCAACCAACCATAAGCCAAGGAAATAAGCTCCACCACTGGTACTCCACCTATTAACACATCTGGCCCAATCAACATCTATATAAGCTATCAAAGTGAAATTTGAGTCTTTTGGATACCATAATCCCATGTCTTTTGTACCCTTCAAATATCTAAAGATCATTTTTACTGCAACATGTGATTCCTTTGGTTCTTGCTGAAATCTAGCTGCTAAACAAACAACATACGTAATGTTTGGTTTAGTAGCAGTCAAATATAACAATCCTCCAATCATTGACCTATACATACTTGCATTAGCTTTAGGTGAATCATCTCCTTTTGTCAACTTACATCCAATAACGATAGGTGTACAAATTGGTTTGGAGTTCTCCAACCCAGACTTCTTCAACAACTCCTTGGTATACTTGGACTAAGATATGAAGCTTCCTTTGTTGTTCTAGTTTACTTGTAGTCCAAGGAAGAAATTCAACTCACCTATCATAGACATCTCGAATTCCTTCTGCATTTCATCTACAAATTTTGTGCACATATCATCATTTCCTCCAAAAAATATGTCATCAGCATAAACCACAACAATCAATATTTGATTTGAGTGAGTTTTATAGTACAAATTACTGTTAGAAAATCCCTTCTAAAATCATTGTACAATCAAGTACTTGTCTAATATGCCATACCAGGCTCTAGGTGCCTACTTCAAACCTTGTAAAGCTTTCTTCAACCTATAAACAACATTTGGGTCACTTCCGAACTTGAATCCTTTTGGTTAGTCAATGTAAAATTCTTCCTTCAGTTCTCCATTCAAGAATGCATATTTTACATTCATTTGATAGACTTTGAAATCCTTAAAAGCTGCAAAAGCCAAAAATATCTGGATCACTTCCATGATCATTGTTCTAGCTGCTTCCTAAACTATCTGGTTCATTCTTTCTACTACACCATTTTGCTAAGGTGTTCTAGGGGCAGATAGTTGTCTTTTAATGCCATGTTTTTCCCAATATTTGTTGAATTCATCAGAAGTAAATTCTACTCCTCTATTAGATCTTAAACACTTTATTTTTCTATCAACTTCATTCTCAACTCTTGCCTTGAAAATCTCAAACTTTTCAAATGCCTCTAATTTTTATCTCAAAAATGCAACCCAAGTAAATCTAGAATGATCATCTATTAAAAGCATGAAATATCTCTCACCTTGTAAGCTTCTTGTTTTGGTCATACCACATAGGTCGGTTTGTACAAGGTCCAATAAACTGGTAGATGATTCTTCTTTTCTCTAGAATATTTCTCTAGTATGCTTTCCTTCTTGACATCCTTTGTAGATAGAATTATATGGTTTGGTTAGTCCTGTAAAATCTCTAACTGCTCTTGATGAACTTATCCTTACCAAATTGTTGAAATTATTGTGACACATCCTCTAGTGCCAAAGCCAACTATCATTGGACTGAGATACTAAGCATCTTTTTGTAGCTCCTTCTAGCTAATAAATATTCCCACTTTTTCTTTTTCTAGTTGCAATGACGGTTCCAAATCTCTTTCGAATTTCACAACCATCATCATGAAACACCATATTATAGCCATTTTCGCACATCTCTCCAACACTTAGAAGATTATGATATAATCCCTTCACATAGTAAACATTTTTAGTGTTATGTTTTCCACCAAAGGTAATAGAACCAATTCCAACAATATGTGTTGTTTTATCATCACCAAATATGACAGAACCTCCATCATATTTCTCAAGCTTCACAAACTTACTTTTTTCACTGGTCATATGATTCGAACATCCACTGTCAATCATCCATTTATCTCTATTTCTTTTAACAAGCAATGCAGCTTCAGTGCTATCATTAGATTTTAGATAGATATTAGAGATATCAAATCTAGTTTCTTCCTTTTCCACCAGAAACAAATAGTCCTCATGATCTAATTCATCATTTGAAATTTTGGCATTCTAATTGAAATAGTAGGCCTTTTTATTGATCTTCTTAAACTTTTTTCTTGATCCTCTTTCTAGACACTTAGTTGCTAAATGACCAATCTTTCCACATCTAAAGCATTTAAGAGGTAAAACACCTTTGTACTTTCTAATACCTTTCTTTAGTTTCCTTGTGAAGTTTGCTTCAAACTCTTCTGAACTTTCATCATTTGGATCCTCTTCTATTTTTGTGGCTTTGAAGGCTATTTCAGATTTCTCCTTTTCTTGTCCAAATTTCCTCATCTCAAATGCGGTTAAAGTTCCAAATAGTTGCTCTCTGGTGAATTTCTTCGGATCATAAACTTCCTCAATAATTGAGATCTTCTCACTATAACTCTCTGGTAAGGTCATCAGAATATTCTCCATTACATCTTCATCTATCAGAGTAGCTCCTTGATTTTTGACTTCATTTACTACATTTTCAACCCTCTGAAAGTAGCTTGATATGTCCTCACCTTCTTCCATCCTCAAGTTCTCATATATGTGCTTAGCTGTCAACTTCTTTGATAATTTGACTCTATCATTTCCTTCATAGATTTCTTTTAACTTTTCCAAAACTTCATAAGCAATGCCCAATTAAATAACTTTTGTTAACTCAGTCTTAGACAAACCATTGAAGATTGCATACCTTTCCTTTTCATTATCTTCATAGGCTGAAATCTCATCTATAGTAGAAACACCTTTTCATGGTTCAACATATTTTGTCTCAACAACTTTCCAAGTCTTGTAACCAAGAGAGATCAGGTAACATCTCATTTTCACTTTCCAGAAACTATAGTTGGATCCATCAAATACATGAATTTTCAGTTTGTGCGCCATCAGATCTACCTCAAGCGGTTAAGCTCTTCTTTGAGGAACCAAAGCTCTTATACCAATTTTTGAACAGTCCAAATAACGGAGAGGGGGATGAATCAATTATTATAAAGCAATTTTCTTGACTTTAATTAATTCAGATCAAAACGTAAATCAATCAGATATTAATGAACATGAAAGCACAAAACAACACCATGCACAATGAACACCAGAATTTACGTGGAAACCCAAGAAGGGAAAAACCACGAAGAATAATAATTCTCAATTATAAAGCATCGGTTAAGGTGAATTTTACAAGGGCTCACTACCAAGTTGCTCACTGTAGGGTGGCTCATTGTTGGTTGGGTTCACTACCTGGCTATTAGAACCAAAGATATAAAAAGGGCTCATTGCCAAAAGAGAAAGGCTCACTGCCTAAAAATAACAACTCACTTCCAACAAAAGAATGATGAAAGGAAATCCACCACTGAAAGAACTATCACTAACAAAACCAAATAGAATCTCATTGTTTGTTGCCTCTGGTCATACACTTTCGCACACTTCACAATGTTTGGATATTCAGATTTTCATTCATCACACTTGCTTGCATCAAATAGAAACATCTTATACTTATACCATTCCAAGCCTTCATAATCTCTCAAGTCGGCCAAACATAATTTCATGATCTTCCTTGTCAGCCAAATACAATTTGAAATAGGTCACCACAAAAAAATTCCTGCAATGGAGAGGAATGAAACTTGGACCCAACATAACCTCTTCAATCAAATCAACACACTACATGATATCTGGAATAAGATATACACATTACAATTCAAATCATGTTTTAGAGCACATTAAACAACTTCCAGATCTGTCTAGACCCAAAATAATGAATCTTATTATGTTACAATAGGAATGGGACTAGGATAGATACAACCCAAAATAGATCTTTACAGCACGACATCCAGAACCAGGCCAATCTAGATCACCAAGGTACCAAAACAAAACTTCATTCAAATAACCAAGATATGTTGACATCAATGACAACCATTAATGACAACAAGCAATCAACATCATCTCAACACATTCCAACATATAATACCATTGCTCACACATATAATACAAGGAACAATAGGCAACCACAAACCACTTCCATTTCATTACCATTACCTCAACCTCTTTTGCATAGTGCTCCTCGTTTTCCTTCATATAGTCAAAAGGAGTATGACCTTGTTGAACAACTTAAAAATACTCCTATTAAGATATCCTTATGGGATCCTATTCAAGCCTCACCTAATTACCATAGTATGCTTCAAATAGCTCTGGACGAAGTTGTGGTTCCTCATAGTGCAAATCCAAATGATGTAACAACCCTAATTCAAGGAATGAATTCAATTAATATAGACATTATTTTTCAGCAGTGAGCTACCTTCTTTGGAAGTACAAAAACAACACGAAGCTTTCATGATAGTGGCTATCATTAATAGGCGTGGGACAAAGAGAACCCTTGTTGACAATGGTTCAACCCTTAACATGTGTAGCATAATTTTTTTGGATAGGCTTGGAATGGATAAGAGTAAGATTGAACCTGATTATTTATCCATTCGTGGGTTTGATAACATGGGAAAAAATTGCTTGGTGTGATCACATTACCTATTATAGTTGGAAAGGCCACATTGCAAACTTTTTTCCATGTTATGCCTCAAGATATTTCATATAATATTCTTTTAGGAAGACCATGGATTCACAAAATGCATGCAGTGCCTTCTACTTTTCATTGTATAATGAAGTATATCTACAACAATAAAGTGTACACAATCAAGACTAACCCTGAACTTGAAAATTGTTTACAGTACACTAAGAAAGACAAGGAAAGTCCTTTGAAAAAATTAACACCAACTACAAAATAGAACTCATGCAAGAGGAACAAAAAGAAAACAATATTGAAAGAGTCACAAATCTATTGGATGATGATTGGGGTTCCTTAGATTTTACACCTACATTCATGGGAGAATACATCATAACAAAATAGTCTAAAAAGGAAAAAGAACTAGCAGTAATGTCAACAAAAAATGTAGAAGAACCTTTTAATGCATCCACTTCAACCACTTTAGAGGAAGAAACAAAAATTACACAACAAACTTTGATGAAGTTGATTATGAACAACCACCAAATCTGAAAGAAATGGAAAGGCTTTATGGAAGAGTTTATGAGCTCTTGAAACAACTTGGTTATAGTGGAAAAGGATGTGGTGTGAAAGAACAAGGAATCTGTGTTCCTATAGATCCTAACACACAAGAAACAAAAAATGGTCTTGGATATTTCCCTTCTAAGCATATAACAAAAGAAATAAAAAATCCTTTGCTTAATGTCAACACTGTTTTGTGTGGTTCTTCTCAGACAAATATCATGTTAAAGCATCCTGAATTGATTGATACAAAAATTGATGCAACATTGGAATACTTTGAAGATGATGAAGCCCTAAAAGAAATGTTAGGATTTTATGATAAATCACCAATCCCCCTTTACAAACAAGGATTCACTTGTGCCATGTTTAGTACTGAACAAGTTGATGAAGAAAAGAAAACAAATGACATTGAACAAGACAATGAAGAACACATTCTCAAAGTTCCAAGACAAAGTGCACTACCTATGGGAGACAATAAACATATTGATGGACACATCAAATGAAGAGAGATTAATTCAAATAGGAAAGTTCCTTGATGAGGATGAACAAGAATATCATGCAGTTCATTATTACATGAATTTCATGAACTCTTTGCTTGGACTTATTCAGATATGCCAGGTATTGACGCTAAAATAGTTAAGCATAACATAGTCCTTGCACAAGATGCTAGACTAGTAAGACAAAAATACATAAGATGAATCCTAAGATGGATTTATTGGTTAAAGCTAAGATTGAAAAAATCCTTGAAGCTAGCTTTATTCGTACTATTGACTATTCTCCATGAATCTCAAACATTGTCATAGTTTGCATCCACAAACACCTACACCATCAATTAGGTCGGCCTAATTAGATGTACTGTGCATAACAAACCTATCGGCCCAAGATCATACTATACATGCTTTGTGCTTTAATCTAAATTTTTTAATGTATTCAAATAGGTCAATATGGACTTATAATAACTTCCACATAAGTTTTCAACACTTCTTTTAACTCTACATGACCCCAAACTTAGGTCGGCACCGCTAGTTAAGACAACACCAAAACACACCAACTAATTATCCACAAACTGACATGTCTACACACCCTTTTGAAACCTATAAACACTCACACAAATCTATATACCCAAATATTCTTCTGTGGTGGAATGAGGACCAATCCAAACATGCACTTCTGCATTGGAAACGCTATAACTGATAGACCCGATACTCTATCAACCGTAACTTTTGCACCAAAGGACATAAATACATGAAAATTTGGATTTGAGGTCCTCAAATACATACCAAAATTTCTTTAGAATTGAAGATATAAATATGTCAAGGCGAAGCAATGTGGACCAAAAAACTAATGCTCTATACATTGAAAACTGTATTCTGAACTTAGTCAAATATTCAACATATTTGTTGTGCACTAGAGAAAAACCTCTATATCTCTATGATGGATTACCATCACCTCAATCACTTAAGCTTCATCAACCAACTATACATCAATCTTCACATCAAACCATAATGTTGACATCAATGACAATATTGTATATGATCATGCTTATATTGCCATCAACCGTACCAATGACAATCTCCTCAAACTTCAAATAGATACACCAACAAATATAATGGGGGATCTCGTTCCACAACTCTTTGACCAAGAGGTGTTGAGAGAGGGGGTTTCCAATTCCCCATAAATGAAAATATACCATCATTCATAACCCAATTGAATCCCAAATTTTGCAAATTCAATCCCCAAATTTCCTTAGAGAATTCACAATGGTGTAGATGAGGCATAGTTTCCTTATCTTTTTTTCATAGAACACATCTATTAGGGATTTGGAATCCTCTCCTTTTTAAGTTATCCTAAGTGAGTATTTTATTATGGGAAGCTATCCACCAAAAAGAAATTAATTTTATGGATGAGTGGATGGTTTCAAATCTTTCTCCAAAACCTATTCAAGTGAGTATTTTCTAATAATAGTCCATACGAAGACTTTGTAGAAAACCTTCCCCTCTTATCCATATCCTAATAAATTTCATAACCCTTTAGAAACATGGGGATCTTGGGCATATATAGTTCTTGTTGTAGAGCTTTATCTTTCTGAATTAATTTCTCTTGATTGTGACAAAAAGCCTCAAGGTTCTTCCATTGTTTTACCCTATTAGTCAACTCAAAGTAATCAGAGACCATCCCACCAAAAAAGGTCTTATTGGTCTATCCAAATCTTTGAAATTTTGGTGGTATTAAGAGGTTAGTCAATAATCTAGGTCTCATCCCAAAATTGGATTAGATTACCATTCCCTAACTTTCATTTAAGGTTAGTCTGTAGGAGACTTTGAGATTTAAGAACATTGTTCCATATCAACAAACCTTTAGGAATACTAGTTTTAATAAGAAACCTAATTGTCTAAATTTTGTTTAGATATTTACCTTTCATAATGTTGCACTAGTCTTGAATATTTATAATAAGGACCAATTCACCTTTCCATAAGAGCTTTATTGGTGATGTGGAATTTCTTAATTTTAAGTCCCCCATGATCCTTCAATAAGAAAACCTTACCCTAGTTGATGAGGGAAATTATTTTCCTCTCCTCCATACCAGACCAGAGGAAATTTCTTTATTTTTTCTCAAATTTATCAACTATAAATTTGGGAACCTTAAAAAGAGATAGGAAGTACATGGGAATACCTTGCAAAGAGGCCTTAAGCAATTGGAGTTTTCCCACATAACTCAAAAATTTATCCTTCCAACCTGTCATCTTCTTCTAGATTCTTTCCAATATTGAGTTCCAAAAGTGGGAGTAAACACTTTGATAGTTAGCAGGATCCCAAGTTATATACCGAGAAGAGAATCACTTGCACAACCCACTAGATGGATTTAATTTTTAGCTAGATGCCCAAGTTGGTATTGAAGAATTAAATTTGTCTCTTCTAATAGTTTATACATTGGATAGATATAACAACATACTTGTTTAGATAGGTATTTCATCTCCTATCATTCACCAAATAGTATGGTGTCATATCCAAGTTGTTGTATGGTTGAAGGGTTGAGAGAGGTAGTAGCTTTGATTCCATTAAGCTTACCAAATTTTAGTAACCTTAAAATACTTCTTCAAAGGACTTCAACCCAAAAAATGAAAAGGTATAGGCAAAGAGGATCACCCTGCCTAATCCCTCTTCCAAAATTGAAGAAACCTCTAGGGATATCATTGGAAAGCACCAAAAATTTAATAGTAGTTACACATCCCTTAATCTAGTTAATGACCCTTTCATGAAAGCCAATTTTTTTGTAAAACCTTTAATAAAAAGTCCCAAGAGACCCTATCATATGTGTTAGAAATTTCAATCTTAAGCACCATTCTAAGGAGATTACTCATTTCCATTGAATGCATAATTTCTTGAGTGGATATAGCAGCATCAAGAATTTTTCTACCAAGAAAAAGAATTTTTTGTTACTATTGATAAATTTTCAAGTAGTGGTTGGAGCCTACTAACAATAATTTCAAATAAGATCTTGTAGATAGTATTGCAAAGGCTAATATGTCTAAATTCAAACATTGGAGAAGGATCAAGTTTCTTTGGAGCCAAGGAAATAAAATGTATTGTTGAGATGCTTCAACAACTAGTTCTAAATAAGTCCTCAGCATCCATGGTGATGTTGAATCCCACAATATCCTAAAATTCTTGGAAGAAAGTAGGGGGAAACCCATCTAGACTTGGGGCCTTAAAATCCCCCAACAAGAAAGTAGGAGCTCTAATTTCCTCTTCATAAACTAGTAAAATAGCATGGCATTATCTTCACATGATAAGGAAGAGGGTATTTTTTCCAACAATTGTTCTTCCTATGCACCAAAGTGGTTAGAGGCATGTTTAGACAAGAAGGTTTGGAAGTACCCGGGAGCAACCTTTCCTATCCAATAATCTAAAAAATATTTTGAGTCATTATCATCAAGGATTCTAGTAATGATATTCCTTTTATTGTGTCTCATAGAATATTGGTGAAAAAAGTAGAGTTCTTGTCCCCCTCTTTCAACCATTAAACTCTAGTTTTTATCATGCAAATTATGAAGGCTAATCAAGGATGCAGCTTTGTGGGACCCACCTTTGTTAAATTATAACCATAGAACTAATTGATTATAAATGAATACCCCACATTCCAAATTACACTTATTATTTTGTCATCAACATCAAAATAGATGATTATTATCTTGCGGACTTATACCTTTCTAGAGTCAATGGGATAGGGGGAAAGGGGAGGGGATTGACCTATTGTTAACACTTGACTTTAGGGCTCTTTTTTATAGTAGGGGATTGAGGGCTAGTAGGGAGAGGAGGCCAAGGGGATGTGACCAGCCACTCTTGATTCCCTTATTTATAGCTATTATGAGGAGGTGGGAGTCCTACTCTATAATTGTGGGAGGGCCTATAGTTAGTAGGGAATTTATGCACTCTATGAATAGTGACAATACAATCATTGTAAACTACCACATATATAGATATTTTATATAGACACAACTAAAATTTGGAGACAACAAATCTAGTTGAAGAATTGATTCAATTTAGTAAGACAAAACAACAAACTCTTGTGATGATTTTGTTTTTCCATAAGGCTTACACTTAAGTTTTAAAATATTAGAAATAAGAGCCCATTCTACATAAGGAAGAAAATTGAGGTTTGAAGCCATGTAAAGAGCTTGATATCTTAATTATTTTCAATTTATCCCCATCTTCATTTAATATTCTCTTTTTATTGCCTATTTATATAAGTTTCATGAGTCTAATATTAATTACTATAACTTAATTTATCTTTACGTTTCAAATTTCACAACTAATTTACTAGACTGATCAACATTTGCTAGTACATTAACTAATAATTACTACCAACTATATTTTTTACTACATTACAATAGTAAGAAGTAGTTGCTATATGACATTTGTTTGAATAAAGAACAAAATTATACATTTTAGAATAGACAAAAAGATATAATGAAGATTAATGAAAAAGGATTAAATAAAACCCGCCTTTATCACATTATGACTAATTTAAAAAGTCCTACATTATTGTTCCTTCTTCAACATGAAAATAGATGATCTATTCAATTTGACAATGAAAAATTCATCAAATATCAGCCAACATCCAGCTTGTTACAATCTGAACATATTGATCATGCATTCAATGCAAACTGAAAAGCAACAAACTTGCCCACCCATATGAAGTTAGAGGAGGACCAAGTCTGTTTAATGGATCAATAAAAGCTTTCACGCGTTGAGAATAAAAGAAATCAATCCATAAGAAAACTGTGCTACAATGGAAGTTATTTTATACTCTCTTTTCTGTCTGAAATTAATGTTTGGTTGGGTGGAAGTCCACATCATACTTACAGCAAGGAGGGGAATAAAGACATGAAAGCACACCCCCTCCACCAAGTATAACTGAAAGCCCACCCATATAACAGCTGTAGTTTGTCACTGTGCATTGATGAACCCAGTGCCTTCTGTATTACGTAATTTCTTTATTTGTTTGGGATTCCAACCATCTTGCCTTGTTATCAAAAAGTTTCAGATTAGCTTTATCTTTTGTGAAATCTTTAAGCTACTGTAAAGATCATGGGAAAGATAATAATGCCCGGTATCAGATTCTTTAGTGTGCAATTGACATATTTATGGGGCTACTTTGATGTTACATGTATTTAATTATATAGACATAATGAAAACCATATACATCAGTGGTTTACCTTTCACATGCTGAGAATTTTTATTGGTGTAGATGTAGTTAAAGTAACTCAGCAATAATCATGGAAAATTACAGAACCAACATTTATAGCAGGTGAGAATCATGATGTGCTTGGATGGCAGAGTTACAAATGAATTGGCCTCCTCGGGGTAGCTTCCAACCCACTTTGAAATTTGAGATGATTGTGAAGAAGGGCTACAATGATTATAATGGCTTGTGACATCATCCTATTTATACCTACTATTTGTTGGTTCATTTGAAGGAAGATTTATAGAGGAGAATAAGAAATAATTTAAACCCCAGTTTCTGATTATACAAGATGATGAAATCAACTTCATCGACATGAATTGTATCTTTGAGGCTCTTTGAGATGAGTCATAGTCCAAGCAAACATAATCTAAGTCAACATGCTTAAAATGACTTTAACATTATTTCTTAGATTTAGATGTTAAAGAAATGAGATTTGTAGAGAAGAATCGATGAAAAGACATGAATCATAGTTCAAGCAAACATAATCTAAATCAACATGCTTAAAATGGTTTTAACATTATTTCTTAGATTTAGATGTTAAAGGAATGGTATTTGTAGAGAAGAATCAATGAAAAGACAAAAGTAAGATTTTTTTTTTTTTTGATAAATAAGGGGCCGAAGCCGAGAAGGTTGTATTAAAATTAAAAGTATAAGAGTTTACAAGACTTGAAGCCTCAACAGAAAATAAAACAAACAGAATCATAACTTAAACTTCTCCTGCTCTTAGTAACTCCACAAATGAGAATTCTTCAAGCCTCAATTTCATTTGAAGTGTGACCAAGCTATCTTCAACCTGCAAAATGAGCTAAGCAAGCATGGATCCTGAAAAGAAGAAGAGGAGGAACAACACAAGTATAGATTTTAATATAAAAGTCTTTGTAATTTTTTTTCATCTTAAAAAAGAGTTAGAAAGAGATCTTATGAAATATTACATATGATCTCATTTTTATGTTGTTAGAGCTATTCACAAATTGAGTCCTTTTAATTCTATTTTATAACTTCTATACTTGTACTTATGAAAAAAATCATAATTTTTTTTAGTATAATGTAACAATAGAAACCAAGATTTGTAAAATTTAGAATAAATTGAAGGTAATTAGAAGAGATTTTTTTTGGGTGACACAAATATGGGTAGGGGTTGAAATATTTGAGAAGTTATAGGTTTGGTGACATATTTTTATGGTATCAATAGTTTTGGAGGCTAATAGTTGGGCCTATAAAGGTACATTAGAGTGCATTGCCTACTTCAAGACTGATTAAAAAGCACCACCAAGGATGTTTATCGTTGAGTTGGAATTTGTAGCTCATTTGTGGATAATAGTGAGTTGGGATAAAGTTATGCAAAACTAGACATCATAGTGGCTAAGATTTATTGCTTGGCTTGTTTCTAGTGTCACAAACAATAAAGTACGCTTATAAGTTACACATCCTTTATTCGAAATATGTGTATAAAATTCATTTGTTTTTAGAAATATGATAAACATTTGCTTCCATTATCTTAAAAATTTTCTTCCATTACCTTATTGTTCTTCATTGATACAGGACATTAGCAAGCTTAAAGGATTTTGCATAAAAAGTATAGTAAACTATTTGGAAAATTTTAAGGAACAAACTTTTTCATTGGTGTAAGTATTAAATAGTGACAAATATTTATCTTTTAGAAAATTAAATGTATGGAAATGCATAAATATAATATCTAACAAGGAGCATAGGACTAAGTGTTCCAACTCCTATAAATTCTAGGATGAAAACCATGACTCTGTGCACATTTTCTACTTAAAAATATGCAAAAATTTAAAATTCTCATCTAATATGATTTTTTTTAATAAACTAGCCCTTTGAAACATATACCCATAGGTTTCACATAGAAAATCTATCAATCAATAGACAAAATTTTGATGAATGTGATATTTAACAACTATGAAATAGTGAAAAAAGTAATATTTTCAAAATAATTAGAAATGTATGTATTTTAAGATAATGTTTTTTTGAAGAGTATAGCTTTTTCAAGTCTTGTAAATTCTAGAAAATTTAATAACACAACACATTTTGTTTAGATTTCTTTTTTTTAAGTAGTGAGTCTATTTTTTTAAATTTTGGAAAAAATTGTGGTTGAAAACATGTAAGTGTCGAATAGATCATGCTCAAAATCACATAGGTTTTTTTGAAGATATGTTTTATTGAAAGTAGTTAGCGTAGTCATGGTGCCTATTCGTGGGATGGGGATTGATCAAATATGGTTCAATTAAATCCCCTTTCTATTTTTATAAGTGATGGTGCTTGCCAACTGTTTTAGTAGTTTTACCCACAAGCCAAATAAGGAACATCCTTGCATATTGAGGACTCGATATAGTTTGTGTGTTTCAAGGTAAAATTTGATCAAATCAAGAATTTTACACCAATTGTTTGGTGTTGCTATTAGCCAAATAATATAAATTATTAATTTGTGTTAGAGTAATAGGATAATCAATTGATAATTAATTAATCATTAATTAAGTGTTAATTTCCTTATTACTTTATTCACTTAAGCTAAACTTAGTAGTGCTTTTTTATTACTAGTTTGAACTAAATTTAGGAAAAAATTTCTCATTGCATGAGATTAGAACACTTGTCACTATCTTGTCAAATCCTCATCTAGGGTTTTCTTGTACATGATTTTATAAAGCTTGCATATTCATTGTAATAATTCAATTCGAAACCATTTAGGTTAATACATTGCACATATTAGTGCTCTTCTGGATTCAATCTTTTCTCTCTTGGTTGCATAGAAAATCAGTTGCTTTGATCTCATAGATGTGATAGGCATTTTGGTTGCAGGGATTTCTAGGAGCTTTGGGGTTCACTATCAACTCCAACATGGTATTAGAGCTTTAGAACTATAGCTTCCTGTCTAAATTTTGAGAGATCCATCCTTGAGAAAAAAATTGGCTTATCTTAGGGAGAAATGGGCATCAGTGTTGCATCCAGAATGGCTAAAAACCTTAAGATTGCTTGTCATTTTGCTCAAATCTGAGCAGGTGCAATGAAAGGAAAAAAATTTAGGGGCACACAGATTTGTACAAATTTGGGGCCCATTTTGCCTTGATTTACGTCCTTAGGTACATAGTACAAGGTTTCAAAAAAAAAATTATCGTTTTTCTAATTTGCTTCCAAAAAAATCAAAAATAGGGTGGAAGCTTTTTTTTGAAAAAAATCAAATTTAAAAAATAAAATAAGAAGAAAAGAAAAATAAATCAATTCAAAAAAGTTTTTTTGAGAATTGCCAGGTCATAGCTTTTAAAGTCTCTGCCAAATGTACTCATAGTACCTTGGCGGAAGGCTTTAGTTGGCCCCACACGGGCCCCAGGCTGGTGTCCTCACTCAAAAACCTGTTATACACAATTCTAGTAGCGGAGAAAAGAATCTAGCATCCTCAAAATATCCGATACAAAAAATCCATTGGAATCTTCAAAATATTCACCAATAGAACCTCTAGCAAGCATCAGAATATTCCAAGGTATCTACTTTTTCTAGCAATCACAATTTTTTTCTAACAAGGGAATTTTTTCTATTGACGACCAACAAGCCATCAAATTTAAGCTCGCAAGTTAATGATGTCAACATGACATCACTATATGGATAGGTCATCAAACCCCCTCCTAGGCTCGATTTTCCCTAAAGGATCATTTTTTTCTTTTTGGCATAACTTGGGCATAAAGTGTCGAAATTAGGCAAATTAGATATTGTCAAAAAGATGGTTCCATGAACTTTCTAGTGGTGCAAGTCTTATTATCAAATTTTTTTGCTGGTTCTTTTTATTCTTAGACAAAGTTAGATCTTTATTTTGTACTTTTGAACTCATAAATTTTTTACTATATCTTCGTTTTTCATGATTCAAGTGGTGTTCGAAAGCTATTTCATAGCTCTTCAAATCCATCCATCCATTTTTTATAGAATCTACCCCAAATACATTTTATTCAATATTTTTTTGTTTTCACACTTTGCTTAATTACTTGGATGTCTTGGCACCTGGAAAGGATTTGTTTGTGTGAGATGAGATTTTTGATCTGCTTTATCAGTATTGAGGTTATTAGTCTCTATTTTTTTCATTTGAGTGAGTATCATGGGTTTTTCTATTCATCCTTTTGTGATCAACTTGGATAAGGATAACTATGAGTCTTGGTGAAATGGCATCCTGACACATCTCAGGTGGCTTGATATTTTTCCTTATTTGTATGGACTTATACCTACACAAGACACACCAGGGAGTTTATTAGCATGGGGAATCATTAGTGATCATATTGTAGTGGTTATATGTTCTAGTGTTGATCTTGACACTATGTATGTTGTATCAGACATTGAATGTCTCCACATACTTTGGACATGACTTTGAGAGATCCGTGGAGGCTCTCATATCTCTCCATACCTAGAGGATTCTATTGTAGATTGTCTCATCCCTCTTGTACATGCATATTCCATATCCTTTGATGATGATACTTTAGAGGACCTTGAGTATATCACAGGTCTTGCATGTTCTGATGGTTCAGAGACTTGTCTTCATGTTCACACTCTTTAGATTGAGACTACATCATCATCACCTTTTGTTCTTGATCAATTTGACATCACCAAATCTTTGGCCCCTATTGATTCAATACAATAGGACATCATACATCATCCAGAAATGTAGCTACTTTTAATTCATATCTTGCAAACATATCACCCTTGTTTGTGGAGTCCTATATTACAGATCTAGACACTAGTGCAGAAACAACAATAAATGACTAAAAAAACTACTAAAAATTGCATATAATTGACTAAATTTGGTCACATGACCATTATTAGTTTATTACTAGTCATTTATAACGTGACCAAATGCATGACTAAACCATTTTTAGTCATTTATTAGTTGTTTTGATTGATCAATTTGGTAGTATATTTAGTCGTTAATTTAGTCATTGATTGGTGTTAACTAATCATTTATTTAGTCATGGTAGTCATTTATTTAGTCATTTATGAACTAATGTTTTTAGATTTGTATGTAAACTCCTATGTTTGGAGAATGTTGTTACAATAACTTGTCTATGAAATTATAAACCAAGAGAAGTTGTCATTGAAATTTTGTTGTGATGCCATTGTTGCACAAGGGGTGGGCTGTAAATGCATCAGATTAATGGAAAAGTATGTGAAACAATATCTTGTGTTGGATATTTTTCTGCAAGAGAAAATGGGGTATATTAGTATGCAAGAAAATAATAGAAAGGGTTTCTATATATAAAATGTGTAAACAAAGATTGGAAGTTTTTTTTTACTTATTATATACCATCTTAAAATCTTATGTAGTAGAATACACTCTTGATCAAGGTCCTAATTATGTGTAGAATAAGGTCTATGCTCTTGCATTTAAAAGGAAGTTTTATGGTCAATTTTGCTTGTTGTATGGTAGAGTAAGGCACTAGTTTTGCATTTTCTTCTTGTTTTGTACCTGTCCACTATCAAAAATTAAATTTCACAATCCATCCAAAGGAGGTTATTAGTATGAATAGATTGGATACTGAACTCTTATGTATTTATGAATAAAGAATCTGAGAACTCAAAATTTGCTAATATTTTTAAAAGATTTATGAAACTTTGAAATATGAAAAAGAAAGTGGGATGTTAAGGAATTTCACAACAATAATATGAATAAAATTGCAATTAATAAAAATAAGCATAAAGAATAGTTTGAGAATAAATTTATAAACGATAGTGAAAATTATAAAATATTGGAAGGAAGAGAAAGATGGTTTTAAGTAAGAGCACATGGAACATCAGTTGATAACAACCAGTGGTAAACAAAACAATTTTGAATGGCTAAAGACTAATCTGAAACTAGTTACAAATTCTTTTGAGAATGAAACAATTAGATCTCCAAAACATGTCATAACTCACATCATTCCATATCCATTTACAAAATCAAACATTCCAATCTAGCTTTAGGATTCAAAATCAAAACAACTTTGGATTATTCCTTCACTCAAAATTCTAAGATATCAACATTTTCTTGGACCTCAAGGCTAGTTCAAGTAGATTCTCGGCAACATATCCTCTAAAAGAAGAAGTGAAATATCAATCCAAGTTTTAAATTTTTTTGAATCCCAAAAGTTAGCATCATTTCCAAAAAACATCACCAAATCAACACATCAAACATCAAACCTAGTTTTAGGATACTTATCAAAACATAATACTTTTGGATTATTCCACTTGCTATCATTATTGTTAGGATATTGAACCTCAACCTTTGCTTGTCACCTCATAGCTATTGCAATAAAAAAAAACATATCCTCCAAAAATGAAGCTAAATATTGGTCCAAGTATTGTGCCACATTTGTATCCAAAAGATTGGTAGCATCCTTCAAAACATCACTCATAATCTTAGGTTCTTAGCATAAAAAAAACAAACCATAGCCAACAATCAACAAACACTTGTCTTGAAGGTTTACACATCCCAACAACATGTCAACATCAATATATTACCCAAATCACTCTTATCAAGGGTCACAACATCAAGTAGGGAAAATAAGTCTACAACATCAAATTGACCTAAATGCACTTGAAAAAGAAGTTGAAAAACTTTATCAACAACACTTTGGACACCATCAAAAGAGTGAGTCACAATATCAAAAAAATCATGACACTCATCAAAACACAAATTCATATCATCAACAACATTTTTAACATCAAGACACCTCATACCAACAACCCCCATACTATGACCCTTCATACAATGCACAATATCCACAAGGATTACAACAACAAAATCAAGATCCTAATGTTATTCCAAATCAATATGGATCTTCCTTCATTCAAAATCCCCCAAAAAAACAAGCATCATTCCACAAACATCTCAACATCCACATCAACAACACTTCCAATATCATCAAAACATTGATTCATATCAACAACATATTCTATTTCCACAAAATCAAGTGAATCAACAACATCAATGGTCACAAAATCAAAATCAGATCACCCAATATCAAAATCAAATCCATCAACAATGTCAAACCCCAAATCAACAATATCCATATCAAAATCATGAACTATAAAATCATCAATCTCAAGACTAGCAAGAAATTCCATCTCAAATACAGCAATCATCTCCAACACAACAAGCCTCAGAATCCAACCACACTACTGAACGTAAATGCACTCCTTTAGGGGATCCAATTGAGGGCGTGTTAAAAAAACTAGTCAATTCCAAACTTATCACACTTCTAAAACCGTCACGAAGTAGTGAACTTGTCATCAAATTCCCATGGTATGATGACAAGACCTATTATAAATACCATGGAGTAAAAGGTCATGATGTATCAAAATGTGTTACACTCAAAAGACTCATCCAAGACCTTATTTATCAAGGAGAAATAGCTATTGAAAACAACATTCAAGGTTCAAACACTAATGACAACATTGACAATATCTCAAACTCAAAAGTTGAAAAAAAGGATCAAGAGCTATCTATCACTTATGACATTGACAATGTCTCTACATCATCCAATGAGTAAGAGGACATACATCAAGAATTTAATCACAAGCATGATCCAAATCAATCACCCAAGTCTAGCAATGATCCATTCCAAAATATATTGACATCATCCAACCTCATGGCAGCACATATTGGTAATCAAGAGACTCTTAATCCAACATTTATACCCAATGCAAAAAATCTAAGCCAAGAGATATCACCCATTTGTCCAAATTTTGAGGGAATCCAAGGATCCCTTACAAACAATCCCTTTTTTGAAATTGATCCATATTAAGAGCATGAACCAAAGCATATCAAAGATAATACCACACAAAGTCAAGATCAAGAATCCCTATCATAAAAATAGTATAATGACTTGGAAGATATCTTCCAAGACATCCAATGTTTTCCAAAAGAAAAAAAAATCCATGCACCAAGCACACATACATCTACCCATGATATGCTTATGACTAATGGACATGTAGATGCTCTTCATCCAAAGTAAGAGTCTCATAATATTGATATCATTACCAAGAAACAAGGGTCTCCTACTCTTGACATCTTTACACCTAATCAAATACATAGTAGAAGCCAGAGACATATTAGAAATGGATCAAGAAGAAAAATTCTACATAAGTTGTAAATTAAAAAAATCCTACGAAGGCATATAAAAAATGAATAATGAGGAAGACTTTTACATGGGCTATGAATCATCAACACCTCTTGAAGAAGCATTAAAATTTGATATTTCATAGGATCAAGCTAAAGATATCAATCGGGAAGTTATCCCACATATGGAGGATCTTATCACTTATAAAATTGGATCACTTACCTTTGTCAAAGTAAGCTATCCTACCAATGAATAAGCTATCACCTTTGAAGATCCACAACAGAGAAAAGAAGGATTAGCACCTTGTTTCCAAGGTAAATCATATCCTATTGCAAATAAAACATTTCAACAAATGCATTATCAAGGTAGAGGATTATGCCTACATGAATAGGGTATCCTAGAACTAGTGTAGATTATTGGAAGTCCTAAACATCAAGGTCTTGAGGTTATTCAACAATTAAGAGATCTAAACATATCAGTGATACCTCTATAATACTGGGGGAAATTTTATCTAATGCAATCACCAACATGGGGAGCATGAAGGTTCGTTATGATGAAACCGCTACCAATGCTACAACTAGCCATATCATCAATCATCATCCATGTATTTTTCTACCCTCTAATTGGGACAAACAACAAGGGAAAAATCTATATCCAAGAATGAAACAAGTCATTGAAGAAAAAGAATCAGCAAAACAAAATGGACAAGAAAAATTCAAATGGAAACAAAAGCAAAAAAAAAATCATCCCTATCAAACACCATTTGTCAAAGAAACTATGGGGAAAAATAAAAAAGGGAATTTCATCCATCAAAAATGTCCAACAATGTAAAAGAATGCTTCAAGAGTGACCTACAAAGTATATCAAGATGTTGATCCCAATCGAATCAACATATCCACCCATCATTGCTCATCATCCCAAGTTTGGAGAGTCAAAGATTCCAAACTTTCAACCAATCCATTTGAATCTCATATCCCTCAATGCATTTCGCCATTCATGATATCCAAATCTCACATTGACCATGTATTGGTAGTGACTCTTTATCATAAAGACTCTAAGGTAAATTTATCATAATGTGCCCATCTAGGCAAGGTTAACTCTAGTATCAACAAAGAAGATAAGAATTATTAGGGGTTACACTCAAGCACTTATATCTTAACAAAAAAACTCCTCCAAGAAGGATATTGTTGCCACGACATGACATAAATAACATCTATATTAACACCAATAGTATCTACATCAACACCACCAGGTGGTTCAACATGAGAAAAAAATTGTCACCATGCTGAAAACCTGGTAAATAGGTGTCTTGTGTGACATCAAAAAAATCAAGAAAAAAATCAAGAAAATAGTCAAGAGAAAAATCGTACTCCATTGAAAACCACTATGGTGGCGCTTTGGACAAGTACCATGATGAAAACCTGGAAAATAGGCATCATGTGTAGAATCGAGCATCTATATGCACCATTTAAGGTAGAAGCATCTCAAGTTATCCATAATAAATCTGATCCATTTTTATCCAAATCCAACTTACCTTGATCTTGACAAATGTTTGGTGTATACTTGACACTTTCTTATGGAAAACATCTTGGCATGGGTCACTATCATTGATCCTATCCTATCCAGCATTATCTGAGCCATGAGGCATTGTCCAAAAGGGCGTCCCCTATCCAAACATGATATCCTATCACAAGATAATCCATCACCTACATTGCTAGACACTAGGGGAAAGTACTTACATCTTTATTTAGAATAAATATTGATCTATGTCTTCTAACTCACAGTGTGATCTAGGCATTGTCCCAACAACAATGTGTATCACTAACACACTACTAGGGTAACCTTCAAAACAATTCATCCCAACAACAAGGTATATCGCCAATACACTACTAGGGTAACCTTTAAAATAATTCATCCCAACAATAAGGTGTACCACCAACACACTACCAAGGTAACCTTCAAAACTATCAAAAATATCAGAAACATCCAAAAAAAAACACAATAAAAAAATTTAAAAGATCAAAAATCCCCAAAAAATGTTATTCTTTGAGTCAAAACCGGTCGAACTACATGGTATTTGCATGTATAACATAGGAAAATATTATCAACCCTTGAGGCCTTAGGTCAAACCCTTTAGGTATCTATCATGCTTTCATTCAACTTAGTCAAAAAAACCAAAATCCAGAAACATTAATTTTTTTTTTAAAAGTCAAAAACAAGTTCTTCTCAAAATAAGAGAACTACACGTAAAGCTCTTGGAAACCAGTAATAAGGTCAAACAGCTAACATGGTCTTCGCTCTCTTGAGTAAAGTAGTTTGAGAGCCACCTACTAAAATTCAACACATTACGGTAAGAATTTACTGCCAAAAACATGAAACAAACCTAAGATTATGAAAAAACTACCTCAAACTTCCAAAAAAAACAAACACGATTACTTTTTTTGACAAAAGCGGTCAAAATAGTCAAAAGAAAACCCATTTTTGTCAAGAGCGGTAAAAAAATACAAAAGTGGTACAAATGAAAAAAGTGAGAAAGTTTCTCAAGAGTGAACATTTGTCACAATGGCAACCATTTAACTTGAAAAAATTCAAAAGCAAAGATTTTAAAAAAGGTGAAAAACAAAAGCGAACATCTTAGACAAAAGAAACATAAGCGAACATTTTAATCGAAAGAGAGCGAAAAAAGAAAAAGTAGCACAATCAAAAAAATCAAAAGCAACAAGAATGATTCAAAAGCATGAAAATCACAAACCTATCACTTTTTCCTAAAAATATTTTTTAAGCATTTATTACTCAAAAACAACAATGAAAAATATTCAAATACCTTGAAAACACCAAAAACAACATTAGATAACATCAAAAATCTTAAAAATCATATCTCCATCATCGCTTATCCACAATAAACTTTTCATTTGTAATAAACAAATTGTCATCTTTACCCTTTGACAAAACAAACAAACAAATAGAGCAAACATCAAAAGCTAGAATTTTCAAGCAAACAATCACAAAGATTTGATCCAAACAAAATAAAACAAAGCCAAAGTATTAACTACCTATCTATTGAAAATTCACCAACAACATCCTAAGATATGTCTTAATGGATTTGTTCCTACAATAGACATCATCAACACTGGATAATAGACCCAAAATAGATATGGCAAGTGATACAATAGCATCATAAGGATGCCTGTAAAGATTTAGAGAGGAAGGAATGGGGGAAATTGAGCATAATTTTTGTTTACTTTGTTTTTTGGATATTTTTGCGATACTACCATGATGAATACTTGCTTTTTTCTGTGTGTGGAAGTCTTTATGGGGAAATTCGTGTAGTAGTTGCATGTTAGGTACTCCATACCTCTCTATGTAATTGGTTTGAAATTTTTTAAAGTTTCCCACCCATATATCCTAACAAGTTTTTTGTATGTCTAGTATGAGCAAGAATATTCTTTGTATGTGAAAGGATAAAAATAGTGGCTCTATGGTTTAGGACATAGAACATCAAGTTTTCTACACTTCTCATTCAAGGAAACCCTAGAGATCTCAATCCAAGGATGGAATGGGGGAAATAGATCTGCAATAGGGATGTCCTAGGGTTTCATTAGAGACTAAAAAGGGGTTCTCCACCAAGATAGGGCTTGGAAAGAAAAGAAATGAATGTAACATACAAAGTACCATGCAAAACCTAGCTTAATGACCTAGGAAATGAAATTGAAATGCAAAATAAAAGAATGGGAAAGTACAGAGGTGCATCTAGGAGAGTGATGAGGTCAAAACAAGCTCCAAAACCCTAAAAACTAGCTACTTGATGCCCACTAGGACTCATATGCCACTCTAGGTGATTTATTCCTAGACTAGGGTTTATGTGCCAAAACTGGAATGTCGTAGTGGTTGGTTTGAATTCACTAAAATCTAGAAAATGTGCTATACTAGGACTAATACACCACAAGTGACATCATTTCCACTTTTCTTTTTTTGAGAGTTAAGACCTGGATCTACTCTCCTATATCTACTCTTCCTTCCACACTTCGTTTCTGAATCTGCAACCCTGATTTGCAACCTATAGGTGACTTTCCATGAAGTTGACAACCTTGTGAAAACTTGATATTTTTCTTCAACCTTGCAACCTAGTCTTCAAAGGATCTTCAAACCCCAAGAAACCTAGATCTATAATTACACATGTAGAGAGAGAAAACTTGTTTCTTTGTTAGTAAATAGGGTTTTTCCTTGGTCAAACCTTGTGATGAAACAATGAAATATGAACATGAAAAATGAAATATGAAACATGAACAATGATCCCTTGAATGATGTCATGAGATGTAAATCAACAATCTAACATGAAGTGGCAATGTGGAATGTAGATCTTGATCTTGAATATGGATATGAAACAATTCTTGCAAATGGATCTTCAATGCTACATCTCAACACTATCTCAACAACATGCTTGATACTTGATAACCTTGACATGATAATGGATCTTGAATTGCTGCACCAAATGATGAAGAATTTTTCCCTTGAATACCTTAGAAATGCTCTTGTAAACTCTCTTGATGCTCTTGTTAAGTCTTGCAATGCTTAACTCTTGATAGCTTAAGTTGATATCATGAAGGATTAGTGAAATAATAATTTGATACCTTGTTTATATAGGAAATCCATCCAACTTACTGTTTATTAGATCCTAGAAGCTGACATTCATGAAATTTGAACTTAAGACCCTAATTTCCCACTCAAAACCCTAAAAAGGGGCCAAATGGGACTCATAAGCCACTTGTGGCATATAGGTCTCATCTGGATGGGACTCATACACCCAAGGTGGCGTATGGGTCCCACTAGGCCTTTTTTAGGTGGAGGAAATGTCGAGGTGTTGAGAAATTAAGTATATTTGTTGATCTTGTCAAGATTTCAGTTGAAATAAGCCTCAAGATTCATAATATAGGGTTTTAGGGGCCTATTAATGATGATATGAAAGTCATAAATGTAAGAGGGCCTAAAACTCAATGTGAAAGTGCAAATAAATACACTTTACAACATTAAATTAAGGAAAAATTAGGTCAATTTAGCTTAAATGAGCCCTAAATCCAATGTAAATGTGGAAAACACATTACAACACTAGATCAAGGAAACATTAGGTCCATTTTAATGTCAATAATTCCCAAATTAAGTGTGAAAATTTAAACGATGACATTTTTCTACACTACATTTAGCCCCCACTTTAGTGAGAGGAGGAACTTGCTTCAAACTCACACTAAAGTAGACATTCAACAGCGGTCTGAGTGTACCAATGCGAACGAAAAAGGATGAGAAAGATCAAGGGGGTGGCCAAGCCCCTAGGATCCAAGATCCTATGTAAAACCAACATAAGAACAAAGGGGAACATACAAGGTTATGATATGCAACAAAACAAGATACTCAAACATTCAATGTCAAAAAGAGACAAAAAAGAAAAAGAAAAAAGGTGGTGGATCAAGCTTCAACCATTTGTCTCACACATTGTGGATCAGATCTAGGTTTTTTGTCCAAAAATTCACACTCACTATG
>VDFB02058242.1:21814711-21961814 GCA_007258455.2 Sequoia sempervirens | reverse complement strand
CTATCTATAAGTGCTTTCCATCTATTTTCATTTCATTTCCATTTTGGATGAGTTGTTTCTTTTTATTCTTTTACTTTGTGTACATTTGTAACTAAACTAGTAATTGATTGGTCTCTCCTTGTAGAAAATGCTGATTTTTGAGCCATCAAAGAGAATCTCAGCCAAAAAAGCAATGCAACATCCTTTTTTTGATGATCTTGACAAATCTCAATTCTAATTTGAAGCCATTATAAAAGAGTGTGTGAAGCTTTGCGAGGGAATCTCAAGTTACTCATTTGAAGTTAACCTCTAAATGAGAACCTATGATGTAGACATTATAAGAAAATATTGAATGTATGAGTGACATTGTAAAATATTTGTGAGAACAGAGTACCTAAGGCATTGTAATGAGATTTTTACTTGTAATGACATTTATTGAAATATTGAAATTTGGTGTAGGGGCACCAAGGTTATTGAACAAATTTGGTTCATGGAATTATTTTAAGTTAGTAAATTATGTTTTGAGTAAATTATCAATTGAATAAGGTCCTATTACATGGTCAATTGATTTCTAATGTAATAAGTCATGTTAGTTACAAGCTCAACAGTTAGGCATGATTGGAAAGATGTAGAATCATTTGTAAAGGCTAGATTTAAAGCCTCTTGAAGGCTCAGACACAATGTAATTTTGGTGTAGGAGCACCTAGTCTCCTAGTTGCAAATTTTCACTTTTTGAAGGTTGATAGGTGGTCAATAGATTAGATTAAGGTATTTTGTGTTTATTTATTCTAAATAAGGTCAATCAAGACCATTTTTAAGGTGTATTAGGGTGAGCTTTTGAGTTTCAGTGGTCAAATGTGCAAAAAAATGCATTCTTGCTACAAAATTGTCAATATTTGAATTTGTAGCCTTTTGAAGGAAAATCTTTGAATTTGGTTGTAAATGTGCAAGAATGAGGTCTAAGAGTTTGATATACCATTTAGAGAGCTTGGTTTTCATGGAGTTCATTTCAAAGCCTTTGCTTTTATTGTTCCTACGGTAAACTATTTGATAGAGTTGGTGGAATTACCTTTCTTAGTAATCACTATTAGTTCAAGATTGAGATTGTTAACCTTGAGAGAGTATGACTTGGGAAAAAGGTATTTGATATGGCTATTATTTTTAAAGGCTTCAAGCGGGATGTACTCTGCATTGACGCCATTCCTCAATCCTCACTTGATGGCATGAAGGAATGGTTGAACTCCATGGATATAAAGTATTATGAAAGTAGAATGAACTTGAACTAGTGGCCAATTTATTGAAGATGGTGGTTGGGAATTTTTTAATATGGAAGCTAGTTTTTCTAATTCTGATAATTCAGAAGAGTCAGAACAAGGATATATGAGTTCCCTCTAATGTAGAAGAGGAATCATAATCAGATTTCATGTAGCTACCATCAAGAGTGTTACAAGCCAACAAGATGGATGGAATTCTTATATAAGGATAATTTTCAATGTTGTAGGTACCGACTTTAATACCAACTACAATGGCAACATTGAAATTCCCTAACAGTATTTATGTTGAGGAAATTTCCTTTAGATGCAAGGATTCAAAGCACATCAACCATGTGGTACAAATGATTAAATCCCAGAGACGATCTGTAGCAATGAAAGAGTCTAAAAAGGCAGAGAGAGCTACACTGGTGACTCAGGAGAAACTTCAACTTTCAAAAACAAAGTCAATTAGGCTGGAAGACATGTGGATCGGGCCAGAATTTGGTGGAAGAGGAAGAAAGATGACTGGAACTCTAGAGGCCCACCATACTAGATTTCAGTATCCAACCATGGGAGTAGATGAGAGAGCTAATATCATGTATCAAAACATTAAGCATGCATTCTTCCAACCAGTGGAGAAGGATATGATTACTTTGCTTCATTTTCATTTGCATAAGCATATCAAGGCATGGAAACCAAGAATACCAAGTATTTCTAGTTTTATGTGGAGGTAATGGATGTGGTCCAAACTTTATGAGGGGCAAGAAGGTCAATGTATGATTGGTGCAGGAGCACCATTCAGTACGTTTTGTTCATCAAGGCAAATAAGGAGTAGAATATAGGATTTTGAGTTTTGTATTAAAATAAGGTCTATGAGACCATTATATTATGTATTTATTCATATTTGAGCTTTATTAGGTGTTTAGGAGGTTAGGTTTTTCAAAAAGTGCAAAATGTTTTAAAATTAAAAAAATGTGGAAAATTTGCAAACTCAAACGTTGCAAAATTGCAAAATTTGCATTAAGGAGGGAATGTGAAGATTCAAACCAGTTAAAAGGTTAGTTAGGAAGGTGAATCAGTTTTTAATTGGTGGGAAAGAGTTTAAAAACATGGAGAAATCGAATTGAAGGCTGTATTTTGTGATTTGAAGAGTAAAAACAATAAAAACTCAAAATTTTCTAGAATTTTCTATATTTTCAGCTGTAGCAGTAAATTGTACGGATTTTATTTCAATTATTTGATCCATATTTGTTTATATTTTCATAGTAGATGAAGTTACCTTTCTTTTGAATCCATTTAGAAGGTTTTCCATAACGTTTTGTGCATTTTATCATCAATTTACTAAAACCAGCCTGAACTTGTACATTTGAAGGTTTTGAGTCAATAAAAATAGCTTTTTGACCCATTCCTCTTTCTATAGCCTCTATAACTTGAGTAATGGGTCTTCAATAACATTATTAAGGTGTGGGAATGATTTTTTAGTGTTGGGGAGGTCTGAAAGTGAGATGGGTGTGAAACCCATGTGTAAAAGTGAGTTTTCTTTAAGAAAAATGGTGGTTTGGAAGAGTCAAATTGTGTTTTTGTGTAGGGCAGCATTATTTTATGATTGTTTGAGCTTTTTTAGAGTATCACAAACTTGTTTGAGTAATTTTTTAGGTTGTGGTTAGCTTTGGAAGTATCATTTTCAATAAACCCCTAGGGTTTAGGCTACAATAGAGGGTTTTGTGGTTTACCCATTGTACGGTGGTATAACTGAGATCTAATTATGTATTTTGAAGTTTTGACACCTTAGAATTTCTTCCCCAAGATTTGGTAAGGTTTGGATAAGTTTAGAGTATAGACCCTTTGTAAAAGTGGCCTAATTGAGGCCTAAAAAGAGTGAAATTTCAAGTTTTGAAGGAGTTGTTACAAAGCAACTTATGGAGCTATATTTATATGTTAAAAAACTCAATAATGGGTCCCTAAATTGAGTTAGGTTGTGAACTAGAAGTGTGTGGTTGAGAATTTGTACCCGATTTAGTGGGTTTCCTATGCTACAAGGGAATAGTGTGATTTGGTTGAGAAAGAGTGAAATGGAGAACTTGATGATCTAATACCTATTTGGTTGTTGAATTTGTGATTAGTTGTGTTGTAGGACCTCCCCCAATTGCATAAATGATCTTGATGAAATTGAGGAAGAACAACAAGAGAGGGACATGAAAAATAAAATCAATATAGAGTTTCAAGGATTTGTCAAGCGAGTAAGAGAGCTATGGGAGCAGCCTCATCTAAAATATTTTGAACTAGAGTTTGATATACCATTTAGAGAGATTGGTTTTCATGGATTTCCTTTCAAAGCCTCTGCTAGTGATTTTGATTCTGATAATTTGGAAGAGTTAGATCAAGGATATGAACCCTCTAATGTAGAAGAGGAATGAAAATCACTCTTCATGTTGCAGGTATCGGCTTTAATACCAACTACAGTGGCAACATTGAAATTTCCTAGCAGTATTTATGTAAAGTAAATTTCCTTTAGATGCAAGGATTCAAAGCACATCAACCATGTGGTATAGATGATTAAATCCAAGAGACGATTTGTAGCAATGAAAGAGTCTAAAAAGGAAAAGAGAGTTACATTGGTGACTCAGGAGAAACTTCAGCTTTCAAAAACAAAGCCAATTAGGCTGGAAGATGTGTGGATCAGGCCAGCATTTTTTGGAAGAGGAATAAAGATGATTGGAACTCTGGAGGCCCACCATACTAGATTCCAATATTCAACCATGAGAGCAAAAGAGGGAGTTGATATCATGTATCAAAACATTAAGCATGCATTCTTCCAACCAGCAAAGAAGGAGATGATTACTTTGCTTCATTTTCATTTGCATAACCATATCAAGGCATGGGAACCAAGAAGACCAAGGATGTTGAGTTTTATGTGGAGGTAATGGATGTGGTCCAAACTTTAGGAGGGGCAAGAAGGTTATCTTGTTTTTACTACTGCTACCTACTTTCACAGTGTTCTTGGATTGAAGGGTTTCATGATGTAATTCGACCCATTCCACTTTTTTTGCCTACTATAACTTGTGGAATGGGTCCTCTAACTTGTAAAATACATGCCTAACCTGATTATAATGTTGTGGAGTCAAGGTTGGGTGTTTGGGATGATGTTCTAGGGTTGCAGCAAGGTATTTTCATGATGAAAATGAGGGTTTCAAGTGGTGTTTTGAAAAAATGTGGGAAGGATTGTCCATGTAATGTATTATTAACCATGTGCAGGGTCTAGTAAGTGTGTTTGGTGCTTTTTTTGGGTATGGAAGGTGCGGGAGATAGGAGTTTCATTAAAACCCCAAGTATTTTGTTTGAAATAGAGGGTTTGGTGTATTAGGGGTGTAGAGGTCTTGGACCTGGAAAAAAATTATGGAATTGGAGGTTTTGACACATAACATACTGTTGTTTTAGGAGTTTGAGTGAAGATCTAGTGTTTAAAAGGTTGTCTCTTTGTAAATAGGGCTAATTTAGTAGCCTTTATGCAAGGTGGTCTATTGGATCTTAATGATGGTACAAAGAAACATGGTATGATCTCTTGGAAATTTGTCTTAGGGTCTATGTTAAAGCTTGATTGATGTTTGGTTGGCCATTGGATGACCTTCTCTAAAAGATAAGCCCATTTGATGAGATTTGGAGACTATAAGTTAGGAAAGGGTTTGTTGAAAACCCATACTCAAAACTTCCCACAACCAACCAAAGCCTAAAACATGTTCAAAAAGGTCTGAACAAGCTTAAAAGTTCAAGAGATATCACTGCCCCCAAATATTTCTTCAAACCCTAGCAGTAAACCACCATTTTCCTCTAAAAAATGCACCATTTGACATCTAGGGCATCACCTAAAAACCCTCTATTCCCCTCCCTTGCACACAAAACTATGCACACATGTTTTATAACCATAAATAAGCCTTTCCATTGAGTTATAGAAGCATATAGTGGGTGAAAGGCTTAATATGACATTTTAATGCACTCAAAACCCTTAAAACAGGGTATACAAACCGACCCTTAGTAATTGGCTTCTAAAATGCACAAAATCACTTGAAATCCAACCAAACCAAAACTAAAATGGAGTTAAGTCTTCTGCCCACCAAATTCCATAAAAAATAGAGCACAATCACCCTATATGGAACCGTATAGTTCAATGAAACATCAAATCCCAAAGGGCAAAAGGGTAGCAATCTTTGACGGGGTATTACTTGGATACCATGGTGCTTACGAAATATCTATCTAAACCTATGGGATCATGTTGGGGCCATCCATAATAACCTCTCTCGGTTTTTGTTATCTCGGAGTGGTTTTCTCGTAGTTTCCAGTTTTCAGTTAATGGAAAAAGTGGCAAATGCAAGCAGTGGAAAGTTACAAAGTGGTGCAACTTTCGTTTTGCAACTCGTGTGACCAAACAGACTATTCCAACGCATTCGAATAGGTATTTTTACGTTAGGAATTTTCCTCTTTCGCACCCAAACACGTGGAATCGCTATGAGCTATGTTCAACCGGATCGATCCCTTAAGGGTTTAAAGTGCAAAATGGTTGCAAACTTCAGCATGCTGCTACTCGGATACCGTGACACTTAGAAATTTCTTATTTGATCCTATGGGATTGCGTTGGGCCCCTCTACAATAATCGCTCTCGGTTTTTGTTATCTCGGAGTGGTTTTCCTGTGGTGTCCAGTTTTCAGTTGATGGAAAAAGTGTCAACTAGAAGTAGTAGAAAGTTGCAAAGTGGTGAAACTTTCGTTCTGCAACTCGTGTGACCAAACAAACTGTTCCAACATGTCTGAATAGGTATTTTTACACTAGGAATGGTCCTCTTTCACACCCAAACACGCAGAATCACTCCAAGCTACGTTCAACTGGATCAATCCCTTAAGGGTCCAAAGTGCAAAATGGCTGCAAACTTCAGCATGATGTTACTCGGATACCATGACGCTTAGAAACTTTTCATCTAATCCTATGGGATCATGTTGGGCCCCTCTATAATAACCTCTCTCGGTTTTTGTTATCTTAGAGTGGTTTTCCTATGGTGTCCAGTTTTCAGTTGATGGAAAAAGTGTCAAATGGAAATAGTGGAAAATTGCAAAGTGGTGCAACTTTCGTTCTACAACTCATGTGACCAAAAAAACTATTCCAACGCATCTGAGTAGGTATGTTTATGCTAGGCATGGTCCTCTTTTTCACCCAAACATGCAGAATTGCTTTGAGCTACATTCAACTGGATCAATCCCTTAAGGGTCCAAAGTGCAAAATGGCTGCAAACTTCAGCATGTTGTTACTCAGATACCGTGATGCTTAAAAATTTCTTGTCTAATCTTATGGGATTGTGTTGGGCCCCTCTAATATAACCTCTCTCGGTTTATGTTATCTCGGAGTGGTTTTGCTATGGTGTCCAATTTTTAGTTGATGGAAAAAGTGTCAAATGGAAGTAGTGGAAAGTTGCAAAGTGGTGCAACTTTCGTTTTGCAACTCATGTGACCAAACAAACTATTCCAACGCGTCCAAATAGGTATTTTTATGCTAGGCGTGGTCCTGTTTCACACCCAAACACGCGGAATCACTCTGAACTACGTTCAACTAGATCGATCCCTTAAGGGTCCAAAGTGCAAAATGGCTGCAAACTTCAGCATGTTGTTACTCGGATATCATGATGCTTAGAAATTTCTCGTCTGATCCTATGGGATCATGCTGGGCCCCTCTACAATAACCTCTCTCGGTTTTTTATTTCTTAGAGTGGTTTTTCCTGTGGTGTCCAATTTTCAGTTGATGGAAAAAGTGTTAAATGGAAGTAGTGGAAAGTTGCAAAGTGGTGCAACTTTCGTTCTACAACCCGTGTGACCAAATGAGTTGTTCCAACATGTTCGAATAGGTATGTTTACACTAGGCATGGTCCTCTTCACACCCAAACACGCAGAATTTCTCTGCGCTACGTTCAACCGGATCGATCCCTTAAGGGTCCAAAGTGCAAAATGGTTGCAAACTTTAGCATGTTGTTACTCGGATACCATGATGCTTAGAAACTTCTTGTCTAATCCAATGGGATTGTGTTGGGCCCCTCTGCAATAACCTCTCTCAATTTTTGTTATCTCAAAGTGGTTTTCCTGTGGTGTCCAGCTTTCAGTTGATGGAAAAAGTGTCAAATGGAAGCAGTGGAAAGTTGCATAGTGGTGCAACTTTTGTTCTACAACTCATGTGACCAAATGAACTATTCCAATGCATTCGAATAGGTATTTTTATGCTAGGCATGGTCCTCTTTTGCACCCAAACACACAAAATCTCTTTGAGCTACATTCAAAAGGATCGATCCCTTAAGGGTTTGAGTGTAATATGTTGAAATAGGCCATTCCATCTATTGTTCAGGTTGTGTCTCGGTGATATGGGTCTGATATAAGTAGGATAGGGAGTATGAATAAGAAAATAGCATTGGTAAAGGAATTGGAAGAGATTACTAACGCTGCTGTTGTTCAAAATTCAAAATTGAGGCCCCTTAAAAGCAAGACTAGAAGAGGTGAAAAGAAGAAATTGCTTGAAAATAAGTTATAATAGGTTGGAAATAAGGTGAGGTTGTGGATTTTGATGTGTTCAAAAGGTTTGCAAGGACAGGGGAGGTCAAAAGTATGTTATGGAATGATGTCGTAGTTGGGAAAACAGGGGTTTTGAATGAAAAAGACATGTTTGAGGGAGTAAAAGTGGGTAAAGTAAAGAGGCAGCATAATTTGGTGGTCAATTAAGTTTGTACAAGAAAAATGAAGAGTGTTGGAATAGGTTTTGAGGTTCGGGTTTAGGTTCAGGGGTTCAGTTCGCCAATTAGGCCAAATTTTTTTGGAGGGAGGTTCGGTTCGTTTTGGGTTCGTTGGTACAAAAATCATGTAAAAACAAAATATAAATATGCATGCAACCTAGAAGCATGCATTAGGATTATAATATCACATAACATCATATAAACAACAAAACCACCATAAACTTGATTGTCATTTAAAACATGCATCATAAATATTCATCGTTGAAACTTGAATTGTGGTAGCTTGATATACAGAGTCTATTTATGCTAGGGTTCAATTTGTATGATTTTGAAAAAAGAAGCCAATTGAGTAGAGTTATCGGAATTCTTCATAAATCATAAGAATTTTTTTAGTACACTAGCCATTTTGATGTCTTCTTGCAGTCTCAAACATTATTTTGTATCATTGTTACATTGGTCTTGAGAGTGGTAGCTTAATATAGCTCCACAATACAAAATTTGGTTTACCTATGTAGTGTAACAATGGCATAGGCTAATTTTTCTTTCAAAGAACCAAAGGGTGAGTGCACAATTGAAGTGTATAAACACATATTTTTGTAATATCAAGGATACTTTTTGAAACTTCCATGCATTGCTAATCTAAAAGGAAAAGTATTATACATATCCTTTGCTTAATTGAGTTGTTCCAATCAAAGGATTAAATATATTGGAATCTTTTTATCAATCATTTCATAGAATACCAATTGAAAACATGGTTTTTTCTTTTAGATAAATTTGTTTACCATCAATCAATTAATTTATTCAAGACAAACCATGAAGGACAACAATGATCAATGCTATGGCTAACTAATTAATAAGTATACACGTGAATAAGTCAAGCATGTACATGTGAATAAGGGAAGCACAAGTAGTCACAAACACATATGCCTTGAAGCATACACACGAATACATGGTATACACAACTTAATACAAATTATATGCATGAATACAAGGTATACGCATGAAAATGCATAAGTCGCAAAGTATACATTGGAACACACGTAAGTCACAATGAATACACGTACGTTGTAAAGTATAAACTTGAATACACACAACTCATATCTATTGAACCATGAATTTATAACATGCAAATACGGACACCATCGATAAAAAAAATTGGTATTAACCAAATATCCATGTACGCATACATCAATATATGTCGATATAAGTATAAAATATAGGTACAAAATAGCCATATAGTCTTACGAGAATGCTATATAGGCATACAATGTCAAATATATCCAATACAAAATATGTACAAAACTGCCATGTAGGCATACAACAAAGGGCTCTGGAATCAAAAGTAATTGCTCTCCAGGCTCTCGAAATAAACTCTTTCCTTTTGTTGGTCGATTGGATGGCAATAGGTCTGTCACTCATTTCGGCTGCACTCGAGGAGTGCTCCTGCTACTCCTCCTACTAGCGTTAAGCTCTTGGTGAAGTTTTAACTATTACAATTTAAGAAGTAAAGACATTAATATATAGAAATTACATTATAAAAAATTATATATTTAAAAAAAAATCACTTATGGCAATCTCACGATCACTCTCCATCAGGGAAATATTCACACTTCGATGCTGAGGTGTGCTCAAGCCCTGTATAAACCATCCAAATAGAAATTAGACTATGGATCAATAATTTGGTTTGGTTTTTCACTCGAACTAACATCTATAACAACGAATGTAAATTGAAATTTAGTAATTTTCCTCATACCTCCCCTGTCAAAGCCATCGAGTATTGTATAGCGGATGAAACAATGATATCCATTGCCATCATAACATTTGAAGGTGTTTCCACAACCAACATCTGAAAATAAAACAAAACATTATTTAATCACAAAAAAGTTACAATAGTGATCCACGTCATGATTTATAGTGTATGAGATCTAATGAAAAGAATTTGAGTACTTATTAAACTATATATTTCTGATTATCATGCTTACTATTTTCCCTATCCATATCTTGTTCGAAAGGATATGTTTTTAGGCTTTTACCCATAGCAACAATCCGTTGAATCGTTTGATTAAATGCTTTCATAGACATGTACGATAAATGTGGTGGCATAGAGAAGGCAACTTGAACTGTTTGAAAAAATGCCTCAAAAGAAATGGGGTCTCGTGGTGATGGAATGCCATTACAAACAAATGCATGTCATGGCATTCCATCACCATAAGAATGCATTTCTTTTAGGCATTTTTTCAAAAAGTTCATTTCCTTCTCTATGGTAAATTATTGCTTACTATTATGCTCTGATAGATATTTTTCCAAGCATCCATAGTTTGTTGGAAAGCACCTATTTTAGGCTTTTAGCCTTAACAGCAAGGAAGCACGAGTAGTTTGATAAAATGCTTTGGTGCATATGTATGAGAAATGTGGTATCATAGAAAAGGTGGTGAGAATTTTGAAGAAATGCCTTGAAGAAATGTGGTCTCATGGTGATGGAATAGAATTCCATCGTGCCATGAGACTACATTTCTTCAAGGTATTTTTTTAAACTACTAACTACCTTGTCTATGCTATTGCTTACTATTATGGTTTCATTGATTTTTTCCAAGCATCCATAGTTTGTTGTGCAGGTGCACCTTTGCAAGAACATGCCTCCATGTGAAGAAATTGCATCAAATTGCTTATGTTGACTTTATAAACAACTATATATTGAAGTTGAAATTTTGTCATCTATCAACATCTAGTTATTTTTTATGGAATGTGAAGTAATGCTTTGAGTTTGAATGATGTGCAATGCAACGTAACCAATGATATGAATATAAACTACACAAATCTATTAAGTACAATGCATTAGTTAAACTCTTTATTCTATTACCTACATGAAGGTTTGAGTAAATCCACTGGCACTAGAAGGTGTTCCCTCAAAACCTCCAATATTACCCTATTCAACATCCAAAATCACATATTAAAATACCATTCGTATAACAATGCTATTAACATGTAAAAAATTTATAATTGTTTACTAGTTACATACCCTGCTGATAGGTGTACTGTAGAAATAAGTAGGTGGAGGGCCGGTGTATCCAGTCTCAACACTGTGACCCTGCAATTTTATTAAAATCATAAAACTAAATTAGTTAATCTTGCATTTCAAAATCAAAATTTTAAAAATTAAATTCAATGAACATGCTAACTTTTACCCGAGTATCAATTCCATACGCATCATGCAAAATGTCAAGCACCCTCTCCATCTCCGTAGCTACATACAGATCCTCTGCAGTAGCCTCTTGAGTGCTGGTGGGGTCATATGAACAAGTCGCCCCGCAAGATTGACACACATGGGTTCAAAGGCCACCACTTGAAGACTCCCATGCATGGCACTGTAGAATAGGGCTAGTATGATGGATGACACTCTGGGTCAAAGTGTTGATTGCTTGCAATGTCTCTACGTTGACACTCTCCTTCACAATGGAAGGAATAACGTGCTCACGAGGTGGCCTAGTGAGATCTCGTCTCCCTTGTCACATAGGATCCAGTTGTGCACCAGGCCTATCCTGAGCCGACCCCCCACCTCCCCCTTGGAAGTCCCTCATATCAAAATAATTTTGGATTTTGTTCAATATGAACTCACTATATAGTTTCCTAAGAAAATACTGGGGGAATTCACAATTGTTACACGGTCAGTCATCAAAGACCATGTACCACCTATCATAAAAATGGTTCCTAATCTCTTGGTGGTGACACCAATGAATAGGAAACCTCTTCGCATTGAGGGTAAGATTTTGATTTGTGCGTGGGTCAATGAATAATGAACACAAATCGCCTTTCGTAATTTTTAAATCCTTTACTTGTTTATATGATAGTTTATCTGCATAATATGCCCTAGCCACCTACATCCTATCTTGCCATCCAGTTATTTATTTGCTAATTGAATCCACATTTTTTAACATATCTTTCAATGAATTTGTGAGGATCATTCTTTCTGTGGTTGAACCATTTGGATCACTCAACCTACTAATAAAATCCTCAATTTGTTTTTTTGTTGCTCTCAATCTCACTCATTAAATTTTGTTGAGTACCAGGAGGGTGATGAGGGATTGGTGGAGGAGGTTGTTGTTGAGATTTATTTTCTTGTTCAGGATTTGGTTGCTCTTCTTGTTGATGATTTTATGGGTTTGCGGGTTCATTTGCATCTCCTACAAATTCAAAAATTTATATATCAAATATAACCTTAAACTAACAAATCAACCTAAAACTAAGAAATTCAAAACAAATAGCAAACAATACTTACCTCTCCCACCTCTTCGTCATTGTGGCACCATCCTTGCAAAGAAATAGCAACCGTTGTTGAAGGATTTTTCTCAATCCCTCCTAGAACACGAGCGTGAAAATGAGGGTTTTTGGCTGCAGGCAGAGCAAAAGAACAGTCGACATAAAACGAATCACTTTCACTTTTTTTTGCTTTTAAATTGACATAACGCAAGCGCGTTATAACGCGCTCGCGTTATGAGTTTTTGATTATTTTTTTTAAGTTGGCCACCAAATTGTAACCCAACTTCATGCACTCGCCCTTTAATTAGTATAAGCCTGAATTGATACAAGCAACTTGGAAATGACTAAAAGAGAGATTCAAGAATAGAAATAAAATCTAAGAGAGAGTTTATAGGGTCCATTAATGTAGAGTAGACCTAGGAGAATGAAATTAGACAACAACAAAAAAGACTACATGGTATATAAAAAATACTCTTATATAATGAACAAGGAAAAAATAGAGCATCGAAATTCCTAAACACATTAATTATTTAATAAACAAAAAAAAATGTTTAATAAAGACATATTACACATTCAATAACAATCATAGAGAGTAATCCTTGAATTTTAAACAACACACTAAGTGAAGAACAACCAAGAAAATAAAAAAATCTAGCTTGATTCAAAGAAGGTTATAAAACTAAAGAAAATTTGGTGAAGATATAGTTTATGTCCTCAAAAGAAACACCATTTTTTAGCTCCAACATATATTTTAGATTTCTCCACCACTCATACGTCCAAGTAGGCATGGTGTTGAGATGAAAAAAAGGAAGGGTAAAGGATTGTAGGGAGATGTGGAGGATAAGATTTTGAAATAGGAAAATATTTTATAAAAATATGTGGTGATTAATATCTAGATGAGTAAAAAATGGAATGTGAAATCTTAGGGGTTGAGAATGTGTTATTATTAGGGCTTACAAAGTGGGAGGAGACATTTCAAGGAGAGACGGATTTATAAGAGGAACTTATGGTATTTTAAATTTCATGTTCTATTATATTAGACAAAAATTATATTTTCAACAAATAAGTGGTTGTGAAACCATAGTGGTTGTGAAACCATTGTGGTAGTTGTTAAATCATCATGTAAAAATTAAAATTATTAGAGTAAATGTAAAATTTATCATAGTAATCCTAAAATCACTATAAGGGTTTCACAACTAGCATTTGTGGTAAATTAATTCTTCACCATACTAGGTGAAATTATTATACTTTGAAGCCACAAGAGTTTGATCACAAAACATGAAGGAACAAGGAGCACAAGGGCACACTAATAGATGCCAACAAAGAGTTTAGGGGCATTAATAGCTAAGGATTCAAGTATATGCCCAATTACTTTTCTAAATGAATAGAAAAAACATATATAATGATAATCATTATAAGACTCCAAATTCTAACCCATGTAACAATATGTAAATATGAGTACAAACATAGAAGCTCCTCCTCATTTTTTAATCTTATGATTACATTTGTATTTTCCTAATATAAAATTATATCTCTTGCTAATCTATATTATTAATAGCACAAATCAGGGGAAATCATTGTGGTATTGCGTCTTCCCTATGATATATGTGATTACATACTCACATCTTATTCAATTATTTTATCACTTTTATCTTTTATCATTGTCAATGTCATGCATTTTTCCCCTCTCCAATTATTTGCATCTATTAGATGTAAGCAATTTGAGGGGGGGAGATATCATCACTAACACTTTTGAAGGAAAATTTTAGATAGTGTATTGTGCTAGATAGAGAGCTATCAAAAATATTCAAATAGAATTAATATCATTTTACAAAGACATACCACATTATGTGAGCCTCTTTCATATTACCACATTACATAGAGTTTTATTGCATTATTGTGTGGAGTTTAATTGCATGGCTGCATCATCTAAGTTGTTGTCATAGTTCAACATCATAGAGTTTTTCATGCCACTTTCTAAATAGTAAGAATTTCCTATCCCTTATGCGTTCTCATTTTTTATATAAAGTTAAAGCAGCTTGTTGTTTGTGCTTATTTTGATCATATGGCAATGCTACTCATTTCATACTTATTTTTCAAGTTTCAATGGACCACTCATCCTAACGAGAAGTAGAAAAATAATTGTATCCTTTTTTAAGGACCTATATCATTTTATGAGTGTTTGAATACTTAATTTTCATGTTGGTTGAGAATGTTCATATATTTTGAAATGCATGTTGTTAGATTTGCATGCACATCAAAGGGGGGATACAATTTAATGTTAAAATTAGCATACGCATGCTATTTCCCATATAATATTAGGTCCACCTTGATAGGAAGGTCTTAATGAAATAAAATATCAACAAGTGACATAATCTTATGTTAGACTTGGCTCACAATCCCGTATCTAATCCTTATTCATCTCTATTTTACCTTCATTTACATTGATTCATAGATATTCATTGCTTGCCTCAAAATCAACACTTTATTAGTTCAATTTTTTTTTTTGGAATGAAATATTGACAAAGACCAATGCCAAGAAGTGTGGAAATGACCTCCAAAATTCAAGTCATCAAATTGAAATTTCAACTTTCTTGCCCCCTTTCACTAGCTATTATGAGTTGACCTAATGCACATTCCATGTGACATGTTGAACAATGTCATGGTATTTAAAGATATTCATTTTCTATTATATTTCATGAGGTGGATTGTGAGAGAACACTTCAATTCTAAAGGACAATAAAAGAATCACATCTATATCATCATATAGTCCACTTGCATGTTTACAATTTTTTTCTTTGATCTTTCCCAAGATCATTAACGTAATCCACCAATGGATTGCAATGGGAAAACTCATTCACCTATCAAGTAAGCAAGCATGTCAACAATATCTATAGATACCACCTTGAGTTCTTAGATATCTATCAAGTGGAGGAGAAGAGATTTAAGAGAGTCATTCTCACACATTCTTAATTAGTTTTGCACATTAGCATCAAATTTGTGATAGTTAGGATTGATCATATAGAGCGTGTTAATTCACAAAAGTTTCTATGTCAATTCATCAAACTAAAATATTCATCAAACTGAGACACACAATTTCTTGATAGAAACCAATCATTCCAAAATAACATGAACATTATTTATCCATTGTCAATCTTAAATTTAAACTATTTTATTATCCCATTTAATTATTAAATTTAGTTCAATTCTATTATATATATCAACTCTAAATATCTAATTAATTGTTTACTAATTATTTACATTTATTTAAAATATTTTTTAAACATTTCCTTACAGATATTAACACACATACTCATACAATGCTTTTTAACCATTTACTGACATAGACACATATAGAATACTGTTTGTAACTAACATATTGGCAGATCCCACCATGGACAACTTGAGCATTGAATGGCCGGAGACATTCAAGCCCTCTTATATGAAATTGGGAAGGTATTAAGTTCCCCAACACATTCTTTTACAAAAATTTTGTGTGTGATTAGGTAATAAACTCCAAACCAAACTTCAACGGACAGCTATTGCATTAATGCATGCAGTTGACTGTCTTTTGTTTGCTTTCTTAAATTGATGAATCTGAAAAAGAAAGATAACAATATACAGTAAATAAGAATTCTACCTACTAAATGGTTAAGTTTCCATTTACTAATGGAGAAGCGCAGAGAGTTGTTTAGCATCACTCAATCCAAAGCAGCCAACCAAGAAGCTAGGCAAGTACTTTTAGTCTACTAGTCACAATAATAGCATCCTAAGGCTATAAATTCTCTTAGAAAAAGGCTATGCTGGCTTGTATTTTATCTTGATGAGCATGGGCTATGTAACCAATAAGAATTTGAAAGCTCTCTATATTAAATACCATAACCTAGAGCTCCTTCCCATTGCTATAGTTGATAATACACTTAAAAACACATTATATCTATGTATTGTTATACTTTAGAACGAAGTTGAACACATTCTATTTGATATGTTGAGTTTATAACAAGTTTTTCATATCATATACAGTGAAATTGAAAATATCAATTGAACGGAATGGGTGTTCTCGAATGTGTTCTCGAATTCTTAACTCTCAACAGAAGAAGTTTCAACCTAAGACTTATACTTTGTTTCGAATGACAAAACGATCTTATGAACAATATAAAATTCTCCATCAAATGAAACTTAGTGCACCCAAAGGAATAAGATAAAGTGGTTGCTTTTAAGAGTTCATAAGCACCATTCATGTGGACAGTAGACCATTTTGAATGCTCAATATATTTCTCTTGGCTCTTCAACAATCTAAGAAGCAGTCATCATTCAAATGGGCACAGTAAAATCTTGACTTTGAGGGTTTCTTTCAATAAAAGCACTGGTCATTATTGTCCTAATGATGCTATTCACTTTTCATGCTTTTGCTCCTCTTCTGGCCATTATTGTGATGAAGACATTCTTTACTTTATATTAGATGAATCGTATCATTATTTAATCTGGTGGCATGCTTCTTGGTTCAGTTTCATATCATTATCATTTGATTCCTTGAGCAATATGGTAGTAGAGTATAGCTCATGAGCGTGCCATGCCAGGCGCTTTATATCATCATCTCAACTGTTCCACTTGATTGCAAATCCATTCCAAGGCCCACTTTTATTCAGGCAATTGTATTCGTAACCAGTTCTTATTTGAATTAAATATACATGATTTTCTCCTGCTAAACTAAATCTGTTCAGAAGAATGATAGCATATGTCTTGTCTTTTTCCATTAACAGATACATTTTTTGATCGAATCTCAAACTATCATGACATGCAATTTTGGAGCTGGGCAGCAGATCTTTATGAAAGCTCTCCTCTGATAGTAATGCCAGAAAGTCAGATACTATATCTGTTTATGCAGATGACTGGACTATCAAAGAGTTTATATTATATTGTTTTTTTACTCTGCTAGCTAAATAATGTTTTGTATACTGTAAAATCTGGACAGATAATTGTATTTCTACTCAGTTGATGTAATGATATAAATAAAAACAATGTATATAATGATGAAAATGTTATGCCTTCACTTTTTCTCTTTCGTTTTGGATCCATTTTGATTGAATTATATTTATGTAATGATAATTATAAAATAGTTGGTACACAATTTGAATTTTTATTTATCATCTATTTTTTATTCTAGGTCAAATTTATGATGGCACAACTGACTTGAAGGTAGATTTACACTTGTGGAATTGATATGATTCAAATTTAGGGTTTGACCTTCCCAACTAATCATTATTTGTCAGAATTTTATAGTTAAAAATATAACCTAATATAGTCAAAGCATTTTTTATTGCATTACTTGGTTCCATCAATATTTAAGACATCTACTATATGTTTGTCTTGTTTTTTTATCATTTTCATATTCATTGAATTGATATCTTTATGAGGTTTGACACAAGGGAGGTACTGTCCCTATCACATATAAACTCCTAACTACTTAACCAAGTTTTTATGTAGAAATATGGATAAAAATTCATGACAGAAAAAGACAAAGATTTAAAGATTCATAGCTCGATCAAAGTCATCCATCCAATTCCAATTCACCCTTGCATAGGTAAGATAATTTGTAAGTGCATGGTTGATTTGGCATTTCCATAAGTGGTTTATTATGATAGGAAAAAGTTGTATTAATTTTAGAACATTCATATGATATTTACTTATTTTTCTACATCTTGAAGAATCACTACCTAACATTTTTTACAGCCTACCTGCATTAGAATGCGAACTAAGTATTCTTATTTTATTAATAATTTAAACGCATTAGTCACATTTTTTTTATTTATTTACACTAGATTTTGATGTAGGGGCATCATTTTATTTTAGATATTTTTTCTTTTCCCTAAGTACTACCACCTGAAGGGGTTGTTAAAGGTTTTAAAATTTGAATTTTGTTTTGCTTTTGGGGCAGAAAACTACCTACCCGTAAGCTCATTTAATGAGCAGCAACAATGAAACGGCCATAAAACTAGTTGAGTGGGAGTTTTGAGTTTTAAAATAGTAGGTGGGTGAGTATTAATGACTATTTTGAGTGTTGCCCTAAGGTTTAGGCAGGATTTTGAAAAGGAAGTTTCTAGATTTTGTTAGTTTGGAAGAGAGGAAAAGAAGACAGCAAAAAAAATAAGTACATAACAAAAAAAGGGGAAAAAAAGGTCAGAACAACAATGGGTAAAGAAGAATAGAAGAGACAAAAGGGAATAATAGAGAAGAAAGTGCCAGAAGGGACAATAGATAGAAGTAGAGGCCAACAGGAAAATCGTAGAAGCAGCAGGAAGAATAGATGAGGTGTTAGAAACTTTGAGGGGAGTGCAAGAAAGATTGAATGCAATAGAAGGTGGAATGAGAAGAGGCAAAGGACATGAAGATATTGACAGTGAATATGATGAAGAAGAAGCCGATATGGCTGGATAAGAAGGTGAAAATGTAGATGGAGATATGGATGAAGGTGAAAGAAGGCTTATAAAAAGTTATTTCCAACATTGGGAAAGGAACAAGGATAGAATTACCAAGCTTCTTAGAAAGTTTAGAACCAAATGAATTAATTGACTAGATAACAGAGATGGGGGAATACTCTGAATATGATGAAGTAGAGGACCCTAAAAGAGTGAAGATTTCTCAAACAATGTTGAAAGGGCATGCAACACTCTAGTGGAAAGAGGTGTGGGTTGAAAGAAGAAGAAATGGCAGGGATAGGATAACAAGATGGAATCGAATGGTAAGCGAGATGAAGGATAAATTCCTACCTAGTGATTATTAACTTGAGGTTCTCAAGAAATTACAAGATTTAAGACAAAGGGAGTTAAGTGTGAATGCCTATACATAGGGGTTTTATAAAAATTCCATTAGATTTGGCCATAATGAATTAGACCATGAAAAAGTAGCAAGATATATTAATGGATTGAGGTTGAACATTCAAGGTGAACTAAGTATAGTAAGGCTACAAAGAATGGAGGAAGAATATCAATATGCTCTAAAGATTGAGGAGAAATTGGCAAGAAATCAAGGAAAAAACAAAGGTAGAGACCTAGATTCAGGAAAGACAAAGTGTAGCAACAAAAAAAATACAGCCATGGTAAGGAGACCAGCCCTTCAAAAATTCAAAAGGAGAAAGATGAAAAAAGATCAAGATCATACCCAATGAGAGGTAGAGGTGGATATGGAAGAAGCTAAGGTAGAGGCTTTGAAGGCACATGTTTTTCTTGTGGACAATTAGGCCATAGATTTTATGAATGCCCACAATGCAGACCAAAAGGATCCAAGAGAACAAGGGTAGCAAGTGCACATGTGGAAAAAGGAGATACCGAGTCTTCATGGTCTATTATTCAACCAAATGAACCTGAGAGAGGAGAAGCACTTATGATGAAGAGGAAATTGTTGAAACCATCCAAAAGAGAAGATGAACTTGCCCAAAGAAAAAGCTTGTATAGAACAATATGTAAATCAGGTGGAAAATGTTGCAAGGTTATCATAGATAGTGGCAGCACTGATAATTTGGTTTTAGTTGAAATGGTGGACAAGTTGGCGTTAAAAAGGATATCTCACCCTACCCCTTACAAAGTGTCATGATTACAAAAATGGTACCAAGTCTTAGTTGACCAGCAATACCTAGTGAATTTTTGAATAGGCACTTATGAAGATGAGGTTTCGTGTGATGTCATGCCTATGGACGTATGTCACTTACTCTTAGGGAGGCCATGGTAGTTTGATAGGAAGGAAATCTATAATGAAAGAGAAAACACTTACACATTGGAGAAAAATGGAAGAAAACACACTCTTATTCCACTGGTAACTAAAGAAGAAGAGGTGGAAAATGGTCCAAGAACACTACTAGTGACAAGTAAACAATATTTGAAGGAGATTAAAAAGGAAAAACTATGTTTTGTAATAGTTCCCAAAGAGCTACAAGTAGGTGTAGTAGATGATAGTAGTGACATTCCTTTAGAAGTAAAGGAGTTTCTTGAAGGGTTTGATAAAATTATGTCCAAGGATTTACTAGAAGGACTACTACCTATGAGGAGCATCAACCATCATATTGTTTTGATTCCAGGGACAATTTTACCCAACAAGTTTTCCTATGGATTGACACCTATAGAAAATGAATAGGTGAACAAACAAGTGTTGTAGCTATCCAAAAGAGGATTGATAAGAGAAATCCTTAGCTCATGCGGAGTACTAGTTGTGTTATAATGAAAGAAGGATGGTGAATGGAGAATTTGTACAGACTCAAGAGCCATCAAAAAAATAATAATAAGGTATTGTTTTCCTTTACCAAGAATGAATGATCTCATGGACTATTTGGGAAAGGCTGTGTATTTCACAAAAAATAATTTAAAGAGTGAGTATCACCAAATTAGGATAAGAGAGGTCGATGAGTGGAAGACTACTTTTAAGACCAAAGAGAGGTTGTATGAGTGGTTAGTAATGCCCTTTGGATTAAAAAATGCACCGAGCACATTTATGAGGTTAATGAATGAAGTGTTGAAACCATTTTTTAGGGAAGTTTGTGATTGTTTATATTGATGATATTCTAATTTTTAGTAGTAGCAAAGATCATTTATTGCATATTAGACAAGTCTTACAAAAGCTCAAAGAAGAAAGGTTATTAGTGAATTTGAAAAAGTGTAGTTTTATGAAAGAGAAATTAGTTTATTTGGGATATGTTATCTTTCCACAAGGGTTGCAAATGGATCTAGAAAAGGTATGTGCTATCATTGAATGGCCAACACCTAGGAGTGTGCAAGAGGTTCACATTTTCCATGGTTTAGCTAGTTTCTATAGCAAATTCATTCAAAAATTTAGTGGTATATGTGCACCCATAACTAAAACTATAAGGGGAGACAAGAAAGAGTTTAAGTGGACAACAATAGGAGATAAAAGTTTTGAGACTTTGAAGAAGAAGGTCACCAAAGAACCAATATTAGCATTGCCTGATTTTGCAAAAGTGTTTCAAGTGGATTGTGATGCAAGTGGGATAGCCATAGGAGTAGTACTAAGCCAAGAGGGAAAACCTATTGCATATTTTAGTGAAAATCTTAATGATTCCAAGAAAAGGTATTCATTTTATGTTTTCAATAATTTTATGTCATTATACAAGTTTTAAAGAAGTGAAATCATTATTTGCTTCCAAAGGAGATTATTATTTACATGGATCACCATGCTTTAAAATTTATTAATAGTCAAACCAAGTTGAACCAACAACACATGAAGTGGGTTGAGTTCCTACAAGGGTATAATTTTTTCCTCAATCATAGAAGTGCAAGTTCAGAAAAGGTAGTAGATTCATTAAGTAGAAGAGCAACATTGTTGACTGAAATGAGGGTTGAAGTAGTTGGATTTGATGCTATGAAAGATTTATACAAAGATGATATAGATTTTAAGGATGCATGGAATACATGTATGGAACCTACTAGTGTGGATAGGACACCTTGGATGGATTATTTTATACAAAATGGATTGTTGTTCAAAGGGAAACAACTATGCATACCTCAAGACCAATGAGTTAAAACTTAATAAGAGAAAAATATTGTGGTGGTTTAGCTAGAAATTTTGGAGTTGATAAAGCAATGGCACAACTTAGTGAAAGGTATTTTTGGCCAAAGATGAGAGCTGAAATTAAAAAATTTGTGCAAGGATGTCAAATTTGTCAATATGCTAAAGGAGGGAATCAAAATATAGGCCTATATCAGCCATACAAAATAAGTCATGGGGAGATGTAAGCATGGATTTTGTGCTTGGACTACCAAGAATAGAGCGAGGTAAGGACTCTATTTTGTGGTTGTTGAAATATTTTCCAAAATGGCTCACTTTATACAATGCAAGAAAATAGATGATGCAACATATGTAGAAAATTTGTTCTTTATGGAGGTTGTTAGATTGCATGGTTTACCAAGAATTATAGTTTCAAACCATGATACTAAGTTTGTAGGACATATTCAGAGGACAATTTGGAAGAAATTAGGGACTAATTTAAAGTTTAGCTCTGCATATCATCCTCAAATAGATGGACAAACCAAAGTTGTTAATCGTAGCTTAGGTAATTTGCCAAGATGCTTAGTTGGTGATAAGCCAAAGCAATGGATTTGGTATTGCCTCAAGTTGATTTTGAATACAATGACTCAATCAATAAAAGTACAAGTAATACTCCATTCCAAATTGTATATGGTCATAGCCCTAGAGTTATTTCAAAATTAAGGGAGCTTACAAATATTGAGGGATATAAAAGAAGTGTTGAAGGATAGGAGTTTTCCAAACATGTGCAATATTTACACCAACAGGTGAGAGAAAAAATTAGTTGGAGAAGCTAATAGTATAAAGAGAAGGCTGATTTGAAGAGAAGGGAAAATAATTTTGAAGGAGATATGGTATTGGCACATCTACGAAAGGAAATATTTCCCAGCCATGCCTCCAACAAGCTCAAGTGGAAGAAGATTGCACTATGCAAGATTATAAAAAAAAAAATCACCAAATGCCTATGAATTGGAGCTACCTAAAGGTTTGTAAATCTTTCTAATTTTTAATGTTTTTGATTTATATACTTACCATGAGGGAGAAACATCACAACAACAACAAGAAGAGAAAGCATTACCAAAGAAATGGAAGGAGCAACTGCCCAAGAAAGAATGAGAGGAAATTAAAAATATTTTGGATTCTAGAGTTGTTAGAAAGACAAGGGGAAAAGAGAACAATGAATATTTGGTGAAATGGAAGGGTAGACCAGTGGAGGATGCAATGTGGATAAGCCCAATAGAGTTGGAATCATTCCAATTAACACATGATGATAGAGTTGCTAACCTGCAACAATAAGACTATTAACTTGCAACAATACAAAGTTTTACATAGTGAGCAAGGGCTCATAAAAATTTCTAGCCTAGGGTTGAACCCACAATAGTGGGTTACAATTTCTTGAATTAAAAAAAAAAATTGTGGGGGAAAAAATTACTAATACCCTTTGAATGAAGGGGGGTTCATTTGAAGGTTCCCCCCTTCATTCGAAGGGGGTCTTTGAATGAACCCCCTCGAGTTGTGGCATTTAAAAAAAAAATTATTAATGATAAATCATGGGCTTCGTTCAAAGCCCCCCTTTAAATGAAGCTCATTTTATTCCCTCTATTTTTAGAGAAGAGGTTATAACCCTCTAGTGATTATTTTCATTTCCATGAACAGGCGAGGTGAAATTCATTTTCACAAACAGAAGGAAAGTGAAGTGAAAGTAGATGAAAGCAAGGTGAAGGAAGGCCAAATAAACAATAGGTCAACATCACAACCAAAAAAAATGTGCATGAAAATAATTTTAACTCACAACCAATATTTTCCTTTAAAAGGCCACAAAATCTTGCCTCAAATTCAAGAATCGAGTAGCCCTAAAACCTCAATATCATATGCTTAATTAAGTACATGGGTGCATTGACATGTGGTATCCCTCTATTTTTTAGGGTTTGATTTTTCCAGGGTTCATTTTTTAGGGTTTGATTTTGCTATAAAGTTTATAGTTCCAATAGAGACCCAAGTTCCCATTGAAATAGGCAGTTTAAATTTTAAAGTTTATGTAACAACAATGAAAGTGTCATTAGATGCATGCATGTCCAATGTTTAAACATAGACAAGGTGTGTGAGTTGATTGATGATGAACAAAAAGAAATAGGATGTCATGAAATCTATGAATACAAGAATATGTAATGCTCACAGATCTATTGGAATGGATTTTGAAAATGTTAAGCAAATTATAGTTGCATAAAAATGCCATGTAAACCTTTACAAACATAATTTGCATCCATTAAAGAAAGATAAATATGTTAAAACACATTTGAAACTTTCAAGCAATTACATTGGCAGTGTATAGCTTGGATTCCATGACCTTTGTCAATATACTCCATGCTTATGCCATAACAGGAGCTTTGGAACATTTGGAAGTTTTGACAATCTAACAAGTTAAGGTGGTTGTTCCATTGGATGGAACTCACTGAGCTAGCATACATGGTGGGATCAATTTTGATTGCCATTTTTTAAAAAACATATGGAAATAAAAAGGGAAAGCTAACACTTGTATGCTACTTGTTCATTTGGAACTCCTTGAATATATTGTAAAAAAGGGCAATGATTTCTATCATTCTATCAGCCAGTAATTATGTGTTGGATAGAGTGGACACCCCTATCTTTTAAAAGAATAAAATTTGTTGTTTGAAATCCCATGGAACCATTGATTGTTTCTAAAGATTAATGAATGGTGTAACATTTGAAATTTGATATTTTAGCATTTTGAAATTGTTGTATCATTGGAAAATAAGATACACTACAATATTTTTGTTGGTTCTTTTGTAGGTATGTTTTAATAAAATATAGAATTGTAAATTTAAACACATGCCATCAAGGCACTCTCTAATATTCTATTGACATTGACATAATGGCATATTGTAACACCCCTCCATTTTGGCTCTTTTATCGGCAATGTTATTCTTTGTATGTGGTTTATGTTATGTTGTTCTATTTATGTTGTGACCTTGGAACTTGGTTACTTTTGATCTCAATTGTTAAACGATGTGAATGTTATATTTTGATGTGATGTTATTTTATTCTGATATTATTTTTATGGCATGTTTTGGATTAACTTAGAAGATATTTGATTTAACGATGTTTTATGATGTTGATCATATCATTGATGTTAGAATTGTCAGTTAGTAATTGTGTATTGGTGAAGGGGATGTGATTGTATCACTCGCTTGTGAGTGCCCTACGATTCTGAGATTTCCTCTTCACGGTGTGTTTGATCTTATTATATATATATGCATGTTCGATGTACTCTTTGTTCACAGCTTGATAGGTACATGACATCGACTCCACCTGGTTCATAGGTTTGAGCGTGTCCAGTGACCAATGGTAATCGATTGGGAGATAGTAGCTAGGTTTTTCGTGCCAAGTCGTCACCCTAGTCATAGTGTGCCATTGGTTGTTGTCAGGTTAGTTTTTTTAATTTGGCCCATTTCACCTTGAGTAATTATTTCATTTCATCTTTTAAAGGTTATTAAATGGCGGGTGTAGTTAAAATGATGATTAAATGTATTTAGTTGCAATGATTGAAATGTTATTTATTTTATTGATTGATTTGATTTAGTTAATAAAATTATTTTTGATAAGTAGGAGGTATTTTTCCACAACGTGTCAAATTATGATATTGCTATCAGGATTCAACCGTGTAGTTTTGAGTCAAACTCATTGACCCATGTTTCATGAGTAGAGGTTCACCGGAACCCATCTCTCATGATATCGAATGGTCCACTCAGCACTCATTACATCTAGGTGATGCTCACAGAGGTGAAGCACTGGTCCGTCCCGGGAGGTCACCCATCCCGGTACTGCTCCAGCTCAAGCGCGCTTAACCAGGGAGTTTTCTCCAAGGTTAAGTCCGCTTGAGTTGTTACCCCATTTGCAAAACCTTCAGCAAGTGTTGTGCCTTATGAACCATTCATTATAGAGCCCCTTTAGCTCATCAATTGATAAGTAGAAGGTATTTTTCCACAGCGTGTCAAATTATGATATTGCTATCAGGATTCAACCGTGTAGTTTTGAGTTTATTTTTAGTTTATTGATTAACTAGGTTAATGGTGATAAATTAAATGAAGTAGTTGTTTTGGCATTATTGTATATTAAGATTCAAATTTTAAATGAAAATGGAAATCATGTTGGATAGTTAAAGTTAAATTAAAATAAAAATAAAAATGTGTTTTAAATTTCACTTTTTGAAAATTATAGATAAAATTAATTCTTTGCAAACTTGGAATTCTTTTGTTTAAAAGAAATTTTCAAAAATGCATGAAATTTCAATTTGAAAGTAAAATTGTTTTAAATTTTAAAAATGGAAATATTCTCCAAATGTTCAATAAATTTAGTGGGTGGGATATTTTAGGGGTTTGCCAAATTTGGGGAAAAACTATTTGTAAGGAAAATGAAATTTCATTTTAGTTTTAATTTTGAAATTGTGGAAAAAAAAAGAGGAGCAAGGATTTGGATTTGGTTCTGGAAATTTGGAAGAAGCAAAGTGGATTTCTTGGTTGAGCTAGAATCAAAAACAGAAATTGGAAGCACCATTGACAAATCTTCAAGCTGTGGAGAAAAACTAGGTTCCCTCTTTGATTTGTTTTCATTTTGAAATGAGTTCAATCTTTGTTATGTTGTTTGAAAACCTTTAAACTGCTGTTTGGAGTTTCAATTAAACCCATGTGTTTATGTTTCAAAACTTGCAATAGAAATAAAAAAACCCTGTGTTGCTTTTGAGAATTTTTATTATGTCCTTTTAGAAATTTAAAATTTTGTTGTGTTTTGTTATTCTGTAGAATATTTGCCTAGTTTAGCCTATGAAATGAAATTTATAAATATATATATGTTTCTTTTGCATATAAATCTATATGCTATTAGTGGGAAGTTCTTCATTTTAAAGAAATTGTTTTTATACAAAATTGTTCTTGTCATTTTCATCTAGTAATTTCCACGAACCAGGGGAGGTTCTTTCGTTTGTTTTTTTGAAAGAAAAAAAAATTATAAAAGAATTTTTTTTTAGTTATTGTGTGGTGTGGGGGAGAGGTGCTGCCCCACAACCGCCCATAGGGGCGACTGTGAAGGCAACGCCGCTGCCTTCCCAGCAGTCCCTGTGGGAGGTTGTGTGCCTTTCCTTGGGGTTCAGCCCCAATAAAGTTTTTTTTTTCATTTAGTTTTTTTTTTAATTTTATTTATTATTTGTTTTCTTTATATGATATTTTATATAATAGAAATAATATTTAATATTATATATATAATATTATATTTTATATATATAATATTTAATATTATATAATACGGGAATTTAAATGGATATTTTATTATTATTATTTAAAATATATATATATTGTTTATATAATTTAAATAATAGGGTTTATTTTGAGTTGAAAAATATATATTAAAGGATTATTTGGTTATCATAGTTGGAAAATATAAATGTTTTACTTAAGGATTTGATTTTGACAATTATGAATAATCGAAAAATCTTGGGATTTAAAAATGACATTCTAGTGGCATATATTTAAATGATATTTAAATATTTAAGATAGGAACTTTCAAAAAGATTATTTCATTATTATAGTTGAAATGAAATTGACATTATAATAAATGATTTCATTTAAAAATATTGATTTTAATCATTGTGTAGCATTGAGCAAATGAAATTAAATTGTTAGTTTTAAATCCCTTAATGTTGCCAAGGTGGTTGGTTTACTTAGAGCATGTGCAAATAATGTTATTTATTTAATTAATTTCATGTACTACGTCATTGCTTGGATTCGGTTTAGGAAACCCTAACATTAGATAATGAGTTCTTTGGAATTCTTTTTAAATCATGTTTCGTTCATTCTCAATGTTGAGCAAATGGGGTTAATTGTCTAGTAAGTCTTCCAGAGGAGTTCTCTAGGTTGGGATGTTTCATATAGTGGTTTGATTTGCGAATCACCTTGGGAAATGCATAGAGTTGTATCATGTTGTCTCACCCGGTTTTCACGAACGGGGATGGTTTCTGCCTCCTTGGATTAGGAGTGACTTATGTGGTTTGTGCCTCATTTGGAAGGAGTGGATCATGTACTTTTATTTCCTCTAGTGTTTGGAGTGAGTTTCCTTTGTTCGTTGCCTCCTTGAATTGGAGAGGTTGTCTTAACAAGTTTACCCATTGGATTGAGGTTTTGTACCATGTGTGTTGTTGTTAGGAGAGTGGCTCTTTGTGGGGTCCGACACACAAAGGGGTGCCAGGGTAACTCACCTAGGGTTTAATCAAGTGATAATTTAAAAGAATTAACGGGGAACTTTCACCCTAATAAAGATAATGATTGCCTCTCTCATAAAGCATTTGTTTGTTAAGGCTCAAGATGAGACGAGACACATAGTTTTGCATGAGGGTCCAACGACCGGTAGAGGCAAGCCAGGGTAACCCAAAATGGGGGTCTGGTAGCCTAGGAAGGTTGAGCTAGGGTAACTCATGGAAATTTATGTATGACACTCTTCCTACGTCAATAGTCAATCAGTTATTGTGTGGTGTACAAATGATGTACATGATCTTTGTTATCTGGAAGCATTGTAACCTTTGTGTTAGGTGTTTTGGTATTCATATTTATTTCAGTTCAACTATGTATTAGCTTGTGTCTAGAGGTAGATGTCTTGTGATGGATTCCTTGTTACTATCTCCTAGCACGGGGGGTGAGCCTTCAGGTATCACATGGTTGGGTGGAACGTGCACCTTAATCTGTTGGGTTGTCTTCTTGTTCATGCGGACGAGATTTCCAGTTGGAGAGCTCATGGGTTCCAGTTTCTTCCTTGCTTAATTCATTCAATTGATCTTGTATTTTATTACCCCGCATTTTTTATCGAGGTGGAATTTGCAATATGTAATCATGCTTATTGGATTTATCTCATTCAGGGAATGAGTGTTGTAATCATGTTATAAACTATATTATTGGAATCAAGTGGTATCTCATATTCTTTGATGTAAATTATTATGTATGGAATGTATGTGAACTTAATTGTTAAGTAATTAAATGTTATGGTTATAATTCATGTTTCTTGTTTGGGTTTAAGTAACTCAGTCTCATAACCTTAAGGGATTGGTTTGCAATGGTTAGAGAACTTGCATGTTATTTGTTCTTAAAAAAACAAAAATAGTTCGTTTGTGTTGTAAATTGCAACTTCCCCTAGGGTTGCGTGGCGGGGCATTACATGTATGTTTTATTTTGTGTCATTGCAGGGCAAGATATCCTATACAAAATAGATGAATTCTTTAGGATCATCTGATTTGTTCAAAATATATTACACTTGGTAGTTTAGAAAGAGAAAACTTAAAGGAGAAAGGCATTTCAAACCTCTTGAAAAATCTAATAGTTTGAGTCTTCAAGTCAGAGTTGATAGTGTGGGTAATAAGCATGGGAAGAAGAACATTCTCTTGAAAGAGGATAGTGAAAAGAAGAGTGAAAATAAAGAGTGTTGTAACCCCTTGGTAAGGTTTGAATGGAAGGAAGAATATGAGGGGGCATCCCACATAAATGGAGAAGATAATGAAGCACAAATTGTAGCGATAGTGTGTGAATGGAGTGAGTTATGTGAAGTGGATAAATAAATTTTGCAATATGAAATTGTGAACATGAATGGCCCCAAATTTTATGAAGATGTTGAAGAGGAAAAGGATGGAACCTTGTTGAGAGAAGAGATGAGGAGAATCCAAAATTTGTTGGATGTTAAAGTTGAAAAGTTGATGGAGAAGAAGCAGTCTATTGCACAAATAGAAGATGATTTTTATACCCCCTTTTGTAATATTTTATTTGCAAGTAAAAGAGAATTTGCAACTGTGGAAGAAGAAGCAAGAAGTGCAGAAATAAATTATCCTTTGGAGGACATGGATATATGGAAGAAATGGGAACAACCTTGTGAAAATACATACATGGATGGTTTTAATAATAAGACGATAAATATTATAGTGAAGGATGAAGAAGGTGATGTAAGAGTAGAAAAGAAGGATGAGGTAAATTTTTCTTTTTAGTTTAAACATGATGATTATTTACCTTCTATAGAAGAGATTGTAGTTGTAGAAGATGAAGTTGTCATTGCATATTGGTATGTGGATACATCGCATGTTTGTGTATCTAGAGGTTGTAGATGATGGTGCAGGAGGAAATTGGTGGAGGTGGACAGACTATGGTGGGTTGAATCCCACAAGATTGGACGAGAATGTGAGATACACTTGGAAGAGGTGGTCAGGTTATGGTGGAGTTGATTCCACATCGAGGAAGAGGATTAAAGAGCAAAGTTGTCAGAGGAGGAGGTTGCTTGTTCTAGCTAAGTGTTGGAAGAAGAGAAAGAAGAATCGATTGTAGGTATCAAATTTAGTCATGGATTTTGTTGAGGATTGCTTGCAATCTAAAAGGATGGTACTACCACTCAAATCCATTTTGTGAATCCATATTCACAAAATATTTCCTACCTTGGGTGTCTGATGTAGGAGCATCCATAGTCTTCGACAATTTTACATCCAAAAAAAGGAAGCATTTTAAATTTTAATTTTCCTAAGGTTTGATATTATTTATTTGGAGAAATAACTCTCAATATTAGGGAAAAATGATATATTAAATAAATTGGTCTTTATTTATGATGCAAATTTTGGGGTGACAGCTAGTCTAGGTGGTGGCATTGTAATTTGAATTGATAATTTTCCATCTTGGCATGGTATTATTGGGAGTTACAAACTTTATGAAACTTCATTTAGTGTTCTTACATGCAATTATGGATAATATAGATGCCCATGTTGTGTAACTGACTATTTCTTGTTCATGCGGGGTCACTAATTGTGAGAGTGGAAATCCAAGTTGTCACTTAATTTGGTAATTCATTGAAAAAATATTTTGATATTCTTTGTGGAGAAATTTAATATTTATTTTAATTCATTTTTATGGTTATTCCATGTTGGGCATGGCATTTTGGGGGGGTTACAAGAAGGGAAGCGGATGGCATTGTAAAGGGGTAGAATTGAAATTTTTGTAGGAGTCATTTTTTTCAAAATGGGAGAGGAGGTTCCCAAGGCATAGCCTTTGGAGGAGAGGGCCAAAATAATTTTTTTTGTATGTTTGGAGGAGAGAAAACAACAACAAGCACATTTGAAGATTTCCAGTTGATTGCAGCAGTGGTTTGTCAAAGAAGATTGTAGGTTGAAGGAGGTTGGGGTTATTGAAGGAAGGTGGATTGAAGATTTCTGATTTATGGGTGTATTTTTTTTTTGTATAAGACCTCCATATCTTATTTGTGAGGTTTTCAAACAGCTCATATAGTTGTGCATGATGTATTTTTAGTTTGACAACGATTCCATGTAATGAGGAAGAATTTGGAATTGTTAATCAATCAAACTTCTTGCAGATTTTTGAGACAATTCCTTTATTTCATTTGTGTTGTTGGAGCTTGTATTTGAGAGCTTGGTTTTCTCTTACATTAATTAATGGCTTCGTTGGGACATACCATTGCAACTCTGTATTTTCTTTGATGTCTTTTTATGAAGTATTTGGATCCATCATTTAACCACTTATATTTGTAATCCATCCTCATGAAAATAACATTCAAAACATGGAAGTAAGGAATACCAAGCTATGTGTCAAAAACATTAAGAGGAATTACATTTTGAATCCACTTCACAAATGTACTTGAAATAATACCAAACTAAAATTTACACTTTTTTAAAACTTAAATTTCCATACCCTTTTTTCACCCAATAATTGGTTGAACTCTTCCTAGCTAGATACCACTAGTTTAATCTTCCTTTTCGAATATTCCAAATAAATTTCCCACCATACAAAAGAATGATAATACTTTTTGATACCTTCAAAATAAATCATTTATGCCCCATTCAAATTATGCACACTATAATAAAACTCTATTTTTTATCCTTGTATCGAAAGTATTAATTTTTACTTATCCTAGAAAATATTTAATTTCAATTTTTGTTTTGATTTAAAATGGATTTTGCTCATGTTTTACCCAATAAAACTAATTTATTCTCTTATAAGAATGTATCTCCATTAAATATGTTTTCCCTATCATCATCAATATTGTTTTGGGATAACACATATATTATGGTGTTCATGGAGGATTACTCTTGCTTCAATAGCAATTTATGTGGTTAATCTAATTTTGATTTTATATTTTTTTAAGGGGGTAATTAATACATTCAAAGTACCCGCTCACATCTCTTTATTACACTCATGTAGATATTTTTTGATTGCAAGAAATAATTGTTTTTCTTCAAAGATATAGGCATTGTCATACATCTTTCCATAATTTCATGTATTAAAATATTACTTTGATACTAAAATGAGTTATAATTTTCTCAAATTATCTATAAAATTATCAAATACGCATATTTTTGATAATTTAATTAAAGGTTCTATTGAAACCCCTACCCTTGAAATAAAAATAAATGAACTTATATTAAAAATTATCATCCTCTTTTATTGTAAGATCTCAACATTTTTTTAGAAGAGGTACATTTCTTTATTTTGAACATTATACTAGAGCTAGAAGTCCAACCATCTAACCTGAGCTAATATTTTCTAAATCCTCTATAGATCTTGTCTTTCTATCTCTTTAAAAATTTAAGCATATTCACTTTCTAATTCCAAACATCCCTCTAGAAACCTTCTTAATAATTCACTTTGGTGGTGAGTCTAAAGACTTTAATTATTTATTCTATACACTAGGAGATCTATTATCTTTATCTACTTTAACTTTTTTCTTTGAAAAATCTACAAAGGCTAAAGATTTTTGAGAAACTGTATCCTTTTATACCAATTTTCCATCTTCTATAATTATTGTATCCTTAAAAGGTTTTTCCATTATATCTTCCAAAGCACTCATAAGAGGTAAGGATCCTAGAAACATATCCTTCCCATTGGAATCCTTCTTATTATAAGAGGGAAAAGGTACTATATTCTAGGAATCATTTACAATAAGTTTCTACATCTTAGCATTATGGCACCATGTTGCCTTGGAAAGAGAATTTATTTTTCTTCTAGTTATGAATCAAATGAATTCTCAATGCTATGTTGATATAAATCCTACATATAAAAGCCAAATTTCCATAATCAAGTTGTTCCTTCCAAATAGTATAGTCTACTTTTAGCTAAATTTTTATTGGCAAATCTAAAGAAAAAATCATCTCTACCAAAATCTATGCAATAGTAGAATGAGAAGGATTTTGAATTTGAGAAAAAAAATTCCCAAGAAGTTTCATATGCTTTTTAGAAAAGAAGTAAGCCAAAAATCTAAAGGAATATTAGGTAGCTCACCCAAACTGGTAAAATCTTGAATAAAATCTAAAAATTAGGTTCAGCATAGAGAGAATAATTTACCCATTTACAAGACCCTTCAATAGAAGCATATTTGTGTTGGCTTTAGCTTCAAAATATATATAAAAAGTCTTGTGAACAAGGAAATATTTGTATAAATTCAAATAGATAGAGTTATCCACTAGTCAAGCTCCAAAAAATCTTACACAAAAATTGTTGAACCTACATATAAGAGTGTTATTTGCATAGTGTGATTCTTTCTCCATCATTTCACCATCCAATTCTACCAGTAATATTGTCTTCACTACCTATACGATAAACATAGAAACACCTTTCTATCTAAGCAATGAAATAAAGATGTCCTTCTTATCTACAAAGAAACTAGTGTAACAAACATTTCCTTCTTTTCACCCACTAATATTAAATATCAGTAGCTATCATTTAAACAAAAATTGTAACCAACAATATTTTCTTATCTAATCCAGGCATCATAGGTACCCATCCCACCTCCATTATGTAGCTTCAGTCCACCAAACAATGTTAACCTTAAATCCACTTGTTATCCCTTATTTGCATATTTGTCATTTTTACAAAATCTTTGTTTACAAGGAACAACAAGAGTTTTCAAACAATCTACAAAATTGTATCCAAGTCTACTTAATACCTTAGGGTTTTTCAATGAAACTACCAAATATTACTTATTTTGAAAACACTAATTTCTATGATCCTTTAATGATACATGTCACAAATTATCTTAACAATATCCATAATTTAACTACTATTTTATATTATTATCAAAATATAATTTAAAAGATTGAAATTTTATGCATTTAAAATAAACAAAATAAATAAAAATTCAACTTAAAAATAATATTTTTATACTAGAAAATACTAAATTGTTGCCTTCAATTTCAAAGGTCCTTCATTATTGTGACTTTCAAAAGGATGAACCATCACGCTAAATCAACGAATAACTAAACCACAGAACAACACCCATAATATTTTTTTACAAAGAATAATCAAAAGATCCCTCATTATCGCAACTTTCAAACAAATGAACTTTCATTCTAAATTAATTAATGAATAGTCAATATAAAAATATCTGCAATACCTTTTACAAAGAATAACTCATATCAAAAACTTGTCTCAATAAGAATACTTAAAAGAGACACAAATTTCCAACATAATTAAAAATAATGAATAAAACCCATATCATATCTATTTATGCATCTAGATGACTTGTAAAGAAACTCTCTTATTAGTGAAGTAAAAATATCATAATAAGATCAAGGGATATGTACTATTGTTTATGAATTCCATTTAAAACCTTTTGAGTAATATTCTCAAAGATTTTTCATTGGGAAAGACAATGCTTATGAGTCCTCTTTATAATAGGAGAGTTGGGCAAAGTGTATCACTAACACGAGTAACTTAACTTTTTATTACCTAAGAACAAAGTTTTGTATACCCATTTTATACTCAACTTTCCCTTTAAGATATGAATGAATTTGAGGATTACCAAATATTTGCCCATGATAATCAAGGGATAAATTTGTCTATTGGCATTGTAGGGGAGGGAGTTTTTATTTATTTTTATTATTCTTGATAAATTAATGATATTTTTCTATAAGAATTTTTTTTTCTTAGAATTGAATCAAATAAATGTTCAATAGTAAAACAAAATCTACATCTAAAACATAATTTTTGATAATTAAGATGTTTTCAAATATCATTATCTACGTTTATTCATATTTATATTGATGAACCCAAAAATAAATATTCCATCTTTACCAAAATGTATGCAATAGTAGAATGAGAAATATTTTCAATTTGAAAAGACATAAAAACAAAGTTTTTCAAGAAATTTTTATTCTTTTTAGAAAAGAAGGAAAAAAAAGTATGAAAATATTAGATGTCCTCACCCAATTTGACTAAATTTTAAATATTTTGTTAAAAGATTAAAATTTAAAAACCAAGGTTTAGCATAGAGAGAAGCATTTCTCCTTGTGCCCAAGAACAATATATTCACCATTTTGTTGGTTGTGGCTTTAAAAACAACTAAAAAAAACCATGTGCATGAAGAATATTTGTATAAATTCAAATAAATAGATTTTCTAGGATTTTAACAACCATTGATGGAGCTCCTAAAAACTTGGCAAAAAATTGTTAAGCCTATATAGAAGAGTGATATTTGCATAATTATCTACCTTTCTCTCACTTCACCATCCAATTACACCTATGATATCTTATTCATTTCCTATACCATACAATTTAAATCACATTTTCATTTAAGAAATAAAATAGAGAGGTTCTCCTTATCCTACAATGAAACTTGTGTAAAAAACCTACTCTTCTTTTCACCCAACATTGTCGAATATGAATAGTTAGCATTGCAAACAATAATACAATCAATAACCATTTATTCTCCAATTGTTAAGCCAACATTATCACCCATCCTTCCTTCATTCAATAATTGCATCTACCAGACAATGTCTATCTTAACTCTAGTTATTGTCCATTTTTTACATTACCTTCTTTACAAAATAACTTTACACAGAATAGTAAGATCTATCAAACTATCCACACCACCATACTCCAAACTACTAAATACCTTAAGGATTATCGATAGAACAATCATACACTACCTATTTTAAAAATCATAATTTTTATTATCCTTATATAAGACATGTTCAAACAAATTCTCTTAACAAACTATCAAATTTAACTACTATTCTTTATTAATTATTCAAATGGTAATCCAAAAAAATCTAAAATTCATAAAAATAATAATAATAAACTTTAAAACATTTGTTTATTACACATTACACATTATTATGATTTTCATAAAAAGGAATAATCATCTTCAATTAACTAAAGACTAACCAACATAACAACACCCATGAGAAATAAGAATAACCCATATCATAATTTTGTCTCAAACACATATTTCAAGTAACATAATTATAATTCTATTTTTCTTAATAATTTATCAAATGATAAGAACCCATAATGTATCTATTTATACGTCAAGATGACTTGCAAAGAAACTCTCTAATTAGTGGAGAAGTGAATATATCATAATAAGAGAAAGGGATGTGTACTATTGAATATTAATTCTGTTCAAAACCCTTTGAACAAGATACTCAAAAGATTTTTCATTGGGAAAGACATTCCTTATGAGTGTTAACTTTAAGCTCGTTCACACATACTCATGAGTGCTCATTATAATAGTAACTCTTCACATGGACAAAGTGTACAACATACGTGTATTTAATTGTCATTTTCATTTGTATAACATCACTAACACAAGGAATAACATAACCTTTTACTACCTATGAATAAAGTATCTTATACCCATTCTATACTCAACTTTCCCTCTAAGCTAAGATATGAATGAATTCGAGGTATTTTCCTATGGTAACGAAGGGATAAATTTGAGTACTCGCATTGTGGGTAAGGGAAATTTTCCTTTCATTTTTATTTATTCAAACATTATATATGGCATATAAATGCTATTATATATATATTATTTTTATAATTTTTATAGTTGTAGTGGTGAGTATAGTGAATTCTTTGTTAAGTGGTATTTTTTTTAATTATTTTTTAGAGCTTCTAGTTATAGTAGAACTCTTTCCTTTAGTAGTTTGATAAGCTTATAATGCATATGAAATAATATAAATGTTGGAGTTTTAGTTATCATGTGTTATCTGATCATATCATGTTTTTGATAAGGTAAGCAACATTTACAGGGTGATGTACCTTTTACACGGAGAGTCACAAGGGCCAAAATAGATCAAGTCCAAAAAACATTAAAAACTAAGCCAAAAAACATACACAACAAACCAATTGCCAACAAACATACAACACAACAACAGCAAATTAACTGGCATTTTCCCAATTCTGAGAAAGGAGATTAACAACATCATCCCCAACCCATTCTGAGCCTTCTTTAGCATTCTTCTTGTCCACTTCATCCTTCATCATAGCAGAGAGGGTGCTAGTAACACAGTGGACCAACTTGACAATGAAACAGGTCAAGCCACTAAATTTCTAGTCCATCTTTCCCATTCTTTCCTCCAGCACACAAAGCTCCTCCCCATAATCCACAACCTTCTCAATATCAGCACACTCCACATCTAGAGGGTCTGAGGACTGGGAGGTCGAGTTCTCCTTATGCACTTTGTTAATATCTTGAATGGTGTGGGGATCTCCAACATACTCTTCCTCCTCATCCCTGCAACCTTTGCTATCAAATCGCTCCTCATCCATATTCATGTCATTAACTTGCACTTTCTTGTTACTTTTAGCCAGCCTACCAGACCTCCTAATAATAGTTTTTCCACCAGTCACCACCGTAGTAGTGACTGTTGTGTCCCCCTTGGAGTCCCTACCCACAACATTCTTTCCTCTGCTATCCATGGTTGGAGGCTCCATCAAACCCTTCCCCTCATTCTTAACTTTCTTTTTAGAGGTGGTTTTGCTAACAGACTTGACAGGGGCCGACTTAAGCTCACAGAGACTAGCTACAACACTAGTCTGGGCAATCTCCACACTCCCCTTAAGCTTCTTGGCAGTAGGTTTAGGCTTATGAGTTTCAGCGGTAACCGGAGGGGTTTTCTTGATGGGACCTTTGGACTCAACCAAGGAGATATTGGCCACATCAGAGGGTTCAATTTCCTCAACATAGACATGAGAAATGGGTTTGGGTGGGAATAATACAAGATGGAAGTGGTAGAGCCTCAAAATGAGGCCTTGGTGGAGCAGCAGTGGGGGAGAATTCAATAGAGCTCTCTAAATCCTTAAGTAAGAAAAAAGGAAAGCTTAACAAAATTTTGTACTCAGGGAGGTGATTTAAAAGAGGGAAGTGAAAGAAATAGTAGGTTTTGTATCTACCTTCAAGGGTCACCTACTTCATCAGGGCGAGGTAGACTTGGTCCCAAGGCTGTGGGAGAGCCTCTCTTTCAAACCTCGACTGGTTACGAATTGATTTCTCATTACCCACAAAGAAGGCATTTAGGCTTTCGCTATCTTGGGCCTTAGTATGCTTCGGGTACTTCTTACCAGTACACAGCAGCCTCGTCGCCTGCACAATCACCTACTTGTTCACTTTGAAGGAAATACCACCCATGGTAACCCTTCTATCTTTCCAAGAATTTGTAAACTATGCAAATAAACTAGGGTCATGACCCACCAAACTTTCCATCAGAGGATCCAAACCACCTTCAACACATATGTTCCACACCAATGGATCCTTGCAAAATTCGTCACAGTTGTTGGGCTATGTTTGCACCCTATTGCCACCCATTATGCCACTTTGCACATGGAAGAACTAGAAAACCTGTGAGAGAAAAAAGGTTAGAGGAATTGGTTAAATGAAAGGTCACCCGAACACTTAAGATTTTAAACCAAATGATGCAACCTTGGGAAATCAAAGCAATGTACAGAACACACACTTGAGGAGTTAAATCCCTAAAGGAAATCTTGGCGATCTCATTAATGAAAATCTTCAAACACTTGCAGCTAGGTAAGCAAGACATGATGGGAATGGAAGGTTTTCCTTCCACATTATTACACAGAAACCAAAGTAAGATGGCCACGGGGCCAAATTTAGAAACGCCTAAGATTCTAAATTTTAGTAAAGGAGGTAAAATAGCGGAATGGATAGGACCAATTACAAGATTTATCTCATAATTATTAGTTACATCAAAATTAAAATCAAAAAACTTCATGGATATATGATAGCTTAGTGCAATCCCAAAAAGGAGACTACGTAAGGTACGGCCCAACTTGGCCTTAATCATAAAGTACTCTCCATCATTCCTCATAATGGCCTTTTTAAAAATGAACTCTGCCCCATTATTCAAATTTTGCCACTTGTAAGACACCTCAGCATTCACACCTATCCACATAGCCCATAAGGCAAGAATGTGGACCCCCCATAAAGCCCATAAAATTGCATAATTAGTTATTATGATGGATCAAATAAGGGCTTTGCTCCTTCAAAATTAAACCTTGAATACCTGGTGGTAGGTTACCCAAATTATGCCAACACTTAGAGATTTTCCAATGTGTGCCAAAGTTGGCTAAAGCATCAGCCACTTTATTACCCTCCAGGTAAATGTGGGTAGCAATCTTCAAATTCAACTTAGACACAAAAAGCTTTATGTCTAATAAAATTTCTTTAGTACTCCACCTCAGTAATCTACCAAAGTTAACAACATCAATGAATATCATATCATGTTAATCTTCATATGACAATGAACAAATATTCAAATGTAAAAAATTTGGATTTCGATATTAAGCCCTACCATTGGTCCATGTCATTTAGTGGCATATTTTTTTTGTATTAAATAGATTCTATTAATGGTGAGGCTCACCTTCAATTCTATTGTTTTGTTTGGTCCATTTAGCTCCTTGAAAAGTTTTTTATGGCATTCTCACAAGATTTTTAGGAAAAGGTAGAATATATTTTATTGGGAACAACATGAGCCATTCAATCTTGTCATATTAGATCTCATCCAACAATATGTATATGCAAGACTACGCCTTGGTATTTCTTAGCTACATTGGCATTCAATAGACCATTTTTTATGTTTATGGTCTCTCCTCAACATTCCAAAGATGTTCTAACATGAAAGATATGCATTGAGCAAGAGTCTTGGCTCATTTGTTTTAAATTCTACCCTACAATGTCATAGAATATTCATGCCCAACTACCACTCCCATATATATTGTTGTGACCTATCAATTAACCTACTTAGTGTTGGTAGGGAGCCAAAAATTGATAGATTCAGTACCTTTCACTCTTTTGTAGGTACTCTAGCTATCTATAGGAGCATACAAGGTGTCAACCTTACACTTGGATATTTCATCTTAATATTAATGATCTTAGATTTTGAATTTTAAAAGTTTTAAGTGAATAATCTCTTTGTGGATTGGGAATTTTCTATATATGTATAGGCCTATGTGCCCTTCTCTAGGAGATCTTATTTTATATACATAATATATTATGTCTTGTGTGTAAGATATTTTACCACTTCTTTTGTAATCAAATAAAGGAGCCTTTATGTATGTGGCTAGAGAGTAATATTATATTGTGTATGGTTTTTGAATACCATTAGAAGCATTAATCTAATAGGTTGTTATTCATGAATTTATAACTTTTAATTATGTTTATAAATTCATCTTATGCATATACATTGTATTATTGTTATTTCTATTGATTTTTGTATCATGTGTTAAAAGATATATCTCAATTACAAGAGGAAAAATATTTGACATGAGCCTTCTCATTATATTTCATTTTATTTCTTGCATCTCTTTTCTCTCTCTTTCAACAAGTAGACTTAAGTTAAAATGGGCAATCTAAGTTAACATTGTAATCCTAAATATTGATTCAAAGACCCATCTCACATTTATGAGGTTTTCCATGCTTGATATCATATCACTTTTTTCCTTAAAATAATTTAGGCCATCAACATTTCTAGCATACTCAATAGGATTATGAGTCTCACCATGACTAATATTTTTCGTAAATTCTTGTGTTTCCTACTTGTTGACTTGTAAAAGATATTTGTCTAATTCATGTGGCAACTCTATATGTAAACAAAAGAAGCTCATATTCCTTAAGAATAATTATTATTATGAGGTCTATTTTATTCTCTCATCCTTAAGTTAGAATGGGAAATCTAAGATAACATTGTAATCCTAAATATTGATTCGTAGACCCATCTCACATTTATGAGGTTTTCCATGCTTGATATCATATCACATTTTTCTTTAAATAATTTAGGCCATCAACATTTCTCGCATACTCAATAGGATTATGAGTCTCACCATGACTAATATTTTTCGTAATTTTTTGTGTTTCCTACTTGTTGACTTGTAAAAGATATTTGTCTAATTCATGTGGCAACTCTATATGTAAACAAAAGAATCTCCTAGTCCTTAAGAATAATTATTATTATGAGGTCTATTTTATTCTCTCATCCTTAAGTTAGAATGGGAAATCTAAGTTAACATTGTAATCCTAAATATTGATTCGTAGACCCATCTCACATTTATGAGGTTTTCCATGCTTGATATCATATCACATTTTTCTTTAAAATAATTTAGGCCATCAACATTTCTAGCATACTCAATAGGATTATGAGTCTCACCATGACTAATATTTTTCGTAAATTCTTGTGTTTCCTACTTGTTGACTTGTAAAAGATATTTTTCTAATTCATGTGGCAACTCTATATGTAAACAAAAGAAGCTCCTAGTCCTTAAGAATAATTATTATTATGAGGTCTATTTTATTCTCTCATCCTTAAGTTAGAATGGGCAATATAAGTTAACATTGTAATCCTAAATATTGATTTGTAGACCCATCTCACATTTATGAGGTTTTCCATGCTTGATATCATATCACATTTTTCTTTAAAATAATTTAGGCCATCAACATTTCTAGCATACTCAATAGGATTATGAGTCTCATCATGACTAATATTTTTTGTAAATTCTTGTGTTTCCTACTTGTTGACTTGTAAAAGATATTTGTCTAATTCATGTGGCAACTCTATATGTAAACAAAAGAAGCTCCTAGTCCTTAAGAATAATTATTATTATGAGGTCTATTTTATTCTCTCATCCTTAAGTTAGAATGGGCAATCTAAGTTAACATTGTAATCCTAAATATTGATTCGTAGACCCATCTCACATTTATGAGGTTTTCCATGCTTGATATCATATCACATTTTTCTTTGAAGTAATTTAGGCCATCAACATTTCTAGCATACTCAATAAGATTATGAGTCTCACCATGACTAATATTTTTCGTAAATTCTTGTGTTTCCTATTTGTTGACTTGTAAAAGATATTTGTCTAATTCATGTGGCAACTCTATATGTAAATAAAAGAAGCTCCTAGTCCTTAAGAATAATTATTATTATGAGGTCTATTTTATTCTCTCATCCTTAGGTCCTTGCAAACTATTTAACTCCAAAAAGAAGAATATATCTAGTCTCAAACTACCCTAATACAAAATCCCACCACACTTGCTACCTGATTTCTAGCAATTATGGCTCAAGCACACCAATAATTATTTATGTCTATGAAATAATTGAAACTCTCTAATTATACCTACTATATGGAATCTTATCCCACCACCCACACAAAAGGGCCTTCCATATTACACTAGAGAGAATGATATAACTCCTATTAAATATTTGCAAGACATATTCAACTTGTGTGCTTATCACGAAGTAATCCAAGAGGATGTCTCTAAGAGGTTTCTACTAGAATCGTTAAAGGGAAGAGCCCTAAACTAGTAAAAAATCTTCCCATAAGTATATAATCATGGGATGAATTTGGTGAGAGGTTGCATTTAATATATTTAAAGGGAAAGGATGCCATATCTTCATGATAGAATAAATAAGTACCATTAAGGGAGCTCTAACATAAACTAATTGGTTTCTGTAAGTGTGGAATAAGTAAACTAAGAACACTTCTTAATAAGACATTATATCAAAGATTTAACAACAATTAAACTAATTTAAAAGCACAAATCTACTGAAAGCATCATATTGTTCTCTATCTCTAAAGATTTATTAAGTCACGGGGCTCTCAGATTTGGTGAGCATTATGATTGTTAAAATGTCAATCTAGAGAATGAGATGTTGTTGAATGCAATAATCTAATCATGTATGATGATTTCTAATTGATAAAATGAAGCTACTGTAATCTATGCTGACATGAAACTATGATGAAAGAAGCTATAGTAATCTATGATGCAGCCATGATATTGATTTTATACTATGATTGCTATTGCTAAATGATATTGCTAATGCTAAGATGTTTGATTGCTATTCCTGCAAAATAAGATTGCACAAAGTTTAGATTCGGGATCCTTTTTCCTGTTTCAAAAGGTTGTATATATAGATTCACGGCAGCAAAACAAAGGCTTGGATTTGATCTGGAGGATTGAATGGTGAGAGATGAAGAACTTTGAGCTGATCATGGGAATGGTTTCTCCCCATGAAAACATTAGGCCAGATGATAGAAAGAATCAAAGGAAAGAGATTGAAGAGGATTACCTGCAAGTTTGTCTCCACAACTTTCCCGTGAATGCCAGTTGAATTAAATTAGATGTTTTATATCTAATTTGGTAGGTGAGTGAATAGAGGAAAATTTATCTTTATTTGAATAAATTTGATTTATTCAAGTTTTAACAAAAGAGAATAATTAATTAAATGAAACAAATATTTGACATTTGCTTATTTAATAGAAAGGGATATGTTAATTAAATAAAACTTTATGATATTTTATTTAATTAAGAGGAAACATGATTTAGACAATTAAATAATACAAACTATTGAAGTTTTCTTATTTAATTAAGATAGGATAATTTAAAATTGAAGAATTTAGAAGAATGAACTATAAATAAATATTTCTATTTATTTAATAGTAGATGAATTTAAGGCTAATTAATCAAATAAGTCGTATTTAATTAATTAGATTATTCAGACCATTTTTAGGTGTATACATTTTGCCCCTCTTTGAAGTGATGTGTTTACGCATTGCTTCAAAGAAAATTTTACTTACTGCTAGTATCGACAAAAAAAATTCAGTATGCCACAGACATTGATTTTCAGGTGATGATGAATATATGCCCCCTTGAGAGATAAATTAATGAATTTTTTTTTTTTGAATTTATCGTATTTTGCAATTTTTTTATGATTTTCTAATGATTTGATGATGATTTGGTGGTGAAATAATTTATCTCTCGATTAAGAATGTAGAAAATTGCCCTTGGATGAATTTGAATTAATCTCCCTTGAAAAAAAAAATAATTTACCCCATAAAAATCCCACCAGAAATAAACTATAAAAGGTCAAAAGAGTGATTTTAAACTCATTTGTGTAATTTGAGTTTTGAAAATTTGTGAGAGAGATTATTTGAGCAATTTGGAGCAAGATGTCAATTCCTTACCATACTCACTAGTTTGAGCATGTCCGACAACACAACCACTCGGCCATCTACAGACCTCCGGTACGTACGTGTGAACCTCCTCGTTTTACCTAATTTTCTCATTTTTTGTGTATTTTTGGATTTTTAAATTTTTGTTTCTTTTAGTGCCTCTACATGTCGATGTAGCGCTTAGAACAACTTTTTTAGCGCTTTTAATTTTTTAGCGCTTAGGCTAGATTTTGTAGCGCTTAGGTAGATGATTGTAGTGCTTTTGATGTTTTAGCGCCTAGGATATGAAGTTTAGCGCTTTTACCTTCTGTTTTAGCACTTTCACTAGTTTAGCACTTTTTCCCTGTAGTTTAGTGCTTTGCCCCAATAGAATAGCGCTTATGATGAAGTGGCACTTTGACCATCTAAAATGGTGCACATGCCTGATGAAATGGCGCTTTGGATGATTTAGCACTTTAAGTGCCTGTTTTAGCACTTTTAAGTGTTTTAATGGTGCTTCTGATATTATAGTGCATAGAAACTTTGTTTTAGCACTTCTAAGTCAGATTGATAAAATTTGTCAAATTTGTCCATGATTTTGTCAATTTTTGATCGTGTCAGCCATTGGTTTGATATGATTGATGATCTTGATCAAATAGATGATGTTCAACCTCATGATAGGTGAGGTCTGATGATTAATTGATGATAATTATCCTCATGATAGGCAAGAAATAATTATAGTTTGATTGATGAACCTCATGATAGGCAAGGTTGATTTGATGTATTGACCTCATGATAAGCGAGGTTCAATGATGTTTTATGATTGACCTCATGATTGGTGAGGTTCAATGATTGTCCGCTCATGAGATTTAATCAAAAGTCTCACCAAGAGTTGATTAGGTTTGATAGGATAATTGATGTGTGATGATTTGACAAGGAATACTGACTTTGATCATTTCATGATTATAGGAGGCTTTGACAAACCTCCATATTAAAGAGTGGTTTCCTCAAATGTTTGATTTGATACCACAGCTAGCCCAGCCTGAGATAGCTATTATTACAAATTGTGGATTGTCCTCCTTATTAGATATGACCTAGATTAGGATTAATCGAGGTCTCCTGACAGCTTTAGCAGAGAGGTGGCATAGCGAGCATAATACCTTCCACCTAGCTATCAGCGAGATTATAGTCACCCCTGAGGATGTCTGGAATATTTTAAAGATACCAGTTATCAGGGATATTGTTGTCTATGATTCATCATAGTAGGGTGGGACTTATTCCCTTCAGAGAGTGTTGTAGGATGATAGGATTATTGGATTTTGGATTTTGCGGCATGAGATGGTGTATGCTTATGCCACTTTGTCGACAGTGCTTGTTGGATTCATTGGAGGATCCCTTTATCCTAGTCATAATTCAAAGGGATTCTTTGTTGGTTGGGGCCATGTACTAGAGAGCATGATTGTGCACGGGATGAGATATGCTTGGGGCATGTGCATGCTTGCTCATTTGTATCATGATTTTCATTTGGTGGTCCACCTTGGAGGTCGGAGTCACTTTACTTCAGGTGTGGGCATGGGAGCATATTGTTGTCACGTGGCCAGTGATGGTGAGGTACCATCTCGCCAAGAATCCATATGTGCATAGATATATAGGTCATCTTACTTAGCATAGACTAGGTAAGTTGGATCATTGGCATAGAGTATTGGATGATATGGAGATTGTGACCTAACATCCATATTTAGATTGTGAGCACTGGGATGATGATGACGTTCAATTGCCATTCTTTTGTCAATCATTTACTCCGATTGGTTGGACACAGTGGATTTTGGAGAGATTTCTATTGAGACGAGTGCTTCATCAGTATCGCATTGTTCAGGGCATTCCCCAGGGTGTTTCCCACTATGCTCGTCAATAGTTAGAATCTACAGATTGGGGGCCTAGTTTGTCTTATGATGCAGTAGTGCAGAATTTCCAAGCTTTATAGCCTCTTATTTGGGAGATCTGTCCAAATAATGTCGAGCCACCAATGACAGCCGATTATACAGAGTATATGGTGTTACATCCATTTCCCCGTATTACCATTCCTAATGAGCCAACACCATTACATGTTGATGAGGAGGTTATTGTTGCACACTGATGTTGATGGAGGAGAGAGGAGATTGGTGATGAGGAGGTGGTGGTGGAGGAGGTCGAGAGTAGTAGTGATGAGGAGGGTAGTGGTGGTGAGGAGGAGGCGGAGGATGTCAAGGGTAGTGGTGATGAGGGGGACAACAGTGATGATGATGAGGGGTATGGAGGTGGAGGACCAAATGTTGCTAGTGGGTTACATGCAGGTGGGTCAGGTCATAGTTTAGAGGAGTATTCGATGCCTAGTAAGAGGCAAATAGTGGTGGCCCCTTTAGAGTAGTGCAGCAGCAACAGGCCCAGATAGTGATTCTACAGGTACAGGTTCAAACCTTACAAGGTTAGCTGACTCAGGTCCAAGGTTTGTTGGTACAAACTTAGACATAGATGCAGGCTCAGGCTTAGGCTCACACGCAGGCCCTAGCACAAGTACAAGCTCAATTGGATGCAGCTCAGGTATAGATTACAACCTTGAAATTTGAGAGGGATGTTGTTATATAGACTGCAAGGGTAGCTCAGGCTCAGATTGCATCATTGACAACTAAGAGGGATGCCGCTAGATTTACTATAGAGGGGGCTTAGGCTGCAGCTGAGAGATTGCAGAGATTGGCGGATGGTACCACTGTAGCAGATTATATACGAGAGGTTTTTTGTGTTGGTCGGGAGGTAGAGTATTATAGAGGTAAATTCTATGATGTCGTCCCTTCAAAGAAGAGAGTGAGCTATGGGTAGTCCTGATCTGGTAGGACTCGTACTAGGACTATCAGTGTGGGTGTGACACAACCTCTTCTGAGAGACTCGAGAGATCCTGATACATCTGGTGGTGGTGGAGGGATTGGTCCTGAGATGCCTACACTATTTGGAGCTAGCAGCACCTAGTTTCATGATTGCACCCTCTGTTATATTTTGAGATGTGATGTGCACTCTGATTACAACCATTTTTTATGATATATCTCTTTACATTTCAGACATCATTGTATACTTGACATTTATGATTTTGAGATCTATATGATATGTAGTGGATTTTATTGATCTATTATGTGTTGTATACGATTCTATGATGGATGCATTTATTTTCTATGTTCTATATGCCATGTGATGATCTTTATATTATGATGTTATGGATGTAGTTTTATAATCATGATGATATGTTATGATTTGTCATGTTCTATTTATGATGTGCATAATGAAGATGTATGAATGATGTATAGATGTATGATGAATGTATGGATGCAATTATTTATATGGATGAAATAAATGTATGATGATATGTATTTTGAAAGTATACGATAATGTTTCTATATGCATGGTTATGGATATTATGTTCTAAATGATATATGATGTGCAATGTAAACAGGATGTGTGTACTTTTATTCTTGTGATAAATGTAAATATATGATGCAATAAGTGGATCAAAATTATCTGTGATAATGGTATGTTGAATATATATGTGAATGGAAATGCACTTATATGATGTAATAAGTGGATGAAAATGGTGTATGATATATGATATATTTATGATATGTGATATGATTGATGGACAAATGAAAATGCAACTATATAGATTTATTTTTGACTTTTTCTTATGTAATTTTATGACATGTGATATGAGAAATATCATATGATCACTGCAAATTATTTGATCAAATGTATGAATGATGAAATGATGATTAAATGCTTTCGAATGTATGCAATGAAAATGATGATGTGACTGCATGATCATGATGATGTTTTTTTCTAATGTCAAGTATACTCAATCTATTATGATAAAAGATGATATTGTTAGGAATTGATTACCCTTCTTTGTAACAAATACTCTGCAAATGTAAAAACTATTATGAATGCAATCTAATTTTACCATGAAAATCTACATGCAAACATTGGCATCTTAATAGTACTTTTATCATTCTTTATATCATCATAGAGCTTTAAAAATGTTGAAAGTGAGTACAAGCATCAACGGTATGATTTAGACCATGATGACCTAAGTACTACTTCCATGATTTTTTTATATTGCAAGTGAACACAAGCATCTAGGTATAATTAAACTAAGATGACCTGAGCATTTCATACATAAACAAACAAGAATCACTCACTTTCCTATGTGAATTGGAATGCCATCCATGATACTTTGTAGAGCACTTCTCGTGACAATTCACACAGTAATTAAGATTAATTCACAAATAGAAAATAAAGAAAATATCATTCTCCTTCCTATCTTTTGTAGTTTAATACATCATCAAGTTGCTCCAAAGAAATGATAACAAAGACCAAAGTACAACATATCCAACCTTTGTTTAAAGTATTTCAACCATTATTCATATTAGATCATCCATTTTTATTTTATGATGTTTTTGTGATTTTTGAGATTTTTGGCCAAAAACCTAACCTAAAGACCTATCCTAGGGGCTTTGGGGGCTGATCAAATATTATCTTTGCCTATGTTATACACTCAAAGACCACGTAGTTCAACTAACACAGACTCTATTTTTGACTTTTTGAGATTGCCTTTTTTACTTGTTTTTTTTGGATTTTCTGTTGTGATATGGATGTCCAATGTGTTTCTGATGGTGATTGATGTTTCATGTTGGGTTGTGTTTCGATCATTGTTTTCATTGTGTTTGTCTTCCTGATGTTTTTCCATTTTGGTTAAGATCGATGTTTATCGCCCCCAGTGAGGTCAGGATTTTTCCCCCAAGCTAGGGTGGGACTTGACCACTCGTAATGATATGATAATCGATGAAAAATTATGGTGGAAGTAACGATCATGTCATGCATCCAATAGATGGAAAATTTGGCTTTAATATCACAAGTAGCACCTATTTCCATGTTTTTATTGCACTTTTTTAGTCTTTTTTATTTTTTTTGTATTTTTCTGTCACTAAGATGCCTATTTGCTAGGTTTTCATCAAGGTAACCATTTTAAAACTTAATCCATGCACTAGGTGACTTAGGAATAGAACTTTCTAAGATGGATATTGTTGATAGGTTCATCGAATAGATCCCCTTCAGGTGTGGATAGTTGATAGGCTCCAAATCCATAAACTGATATGATGACAAAGGGACCTAGCCAATTAGGTTCAAACTTCCCTTTCTTTTCTTTGTCCTGCTGATTTCTAGGGTTTTCCTTTAGGACTAAGTCCCCAACCCAAAATATCCTAGGTTTTACCCTTTGACTGTAGCTTCTAGATATCCTTTGTTTATATGTTGTCAGATGGTTCACAGCTTGTTGATGGCATTCATCCAATAGTTCCAACTCTTGCAGTTTAGAAACCCTATAATCTTCATCTTGAATGATACCTTTCAGTGGGACATGGAGTGATGGAATCTCAACCTCAATGGGTAGTATAGCTTTTGATCCATATACCAAAGCATATGGTGTAGCTCATGTGGGTGTTTTGATGCTAGTTCGATATGCCCATAACGCAAGATTTAGTTGAACATGCCAATCACATCCAACATCGTTAACCATTTTCTTTAGAATTTTTAGAATTGTTTTGTTTGAGGCCTCTACTTGGCCATTTCCTTGAGGGTAGTACGGTGTTGAAAAATGGTGTTGGATATGGAACTTCTCACACAATTCCTGGACATCCTAGTTTTTAAAAGGTCTTCCATTGTCTGTTATAATGGACTAAGGAATTCCATATCTACAGATGATGTAGTTCAGTATGAATGTTGAGATCTATTTTACAGTGATTGTTATTAAAGGAACTGCTTCTATCCATTTGGTAAAGTACTCCATTGTTATGATTATGAAGTTGTGTCCATTGGATGAAGATCGATTGACCTTCCCTACTAGGTCCAATCCCCACTGACAAAAAGGTCATGTTGATGTGAATGGGTGCAATTCTTGTGCCCGTGCATGGACTAAATTACCATGTATCTAACATTTCTAGAACTTTTTAACAAAATGATAGGACTCCATCTCCATATTCAACTAGTAATACCCCAAATGGAGGAGTTTTTTTGCTAAGGCTGATCTGCTTGAATGATTTCCACAAATACTTTCATGAATCTCATGTAAATTTGTCTCAGACTCATTATGTTCTAGACACTAAAGAAGAGTACCATCTATACCTCGACGGTAAAGTATGTCAGCTATTACTAGGTATGTCGTGCAGCTTGGCAGATGAAGTTACGTTTCTAGTTTTTGGAAAGATCAAGAGGAAGGATATTGTCCTTAAGGTAAGCATAGGTCTTTCCATAGATGGAGGATTCAATGTCAACTAGTTGGCATATGGTTTGAGAATTTGGATCATCATAAGCTGGTTTAGATACTTGTTCTACCATAAATTCATAACGACCTTATTTTTCTAGAAACTATAAAAGAGAAGCAATTGTCGCCATAGCATCTACAACTTTGTCTTCTACCCTTGGAATTTGTTCAAACTTGATTTCCACAAAGTATTTCTTGAAATCATCTATCATCTTCTTATATGGCATCATTCTTTCATCCTTTGTTTGATATTCTTCATTTACCTGATAAATGACTAATTTTGAATCACCATATACTTGCAGTTATGTGATATGCCATTCAACTACCACTTTGATTCCAATAATCAAGACCTCGTACTCAGCTACATTATTTGTGCAAGAAAACATGAGTCTATAGGACCTTGGGAGTGTATGTCCTTAAGGTGTGACAAATAGAATGCCCACACCAAACCCACGTTGTGTGTATGACCCATCAAAATAAAGCCTCCATGGTTGTGTTGTCACAGTAAGGATATCTACATCAGGAAATTCAATGCTCATTGGATGATCATCTAGCAATGGAGCTTCAGCTAATTTATCAGCTATCACCTATCACTTGATGTCTCTCCAGTCTACATATTGGATGTCAAACTCACTTAAGATCATGACCCACTTTGCTAGTCTCCTTGTTAGAGCAACTTTGTTGAGTAGATATTTTAATGGGTCGATCTTTGCTATGAGTTTGACTGTATGGGTCAACATGTAATGCCTTAACTATTGGGTTGAAAATACCATTTCCAAACAAGCTTTCTTTATGAAGGTATAATTTATTTCATAACCGTTGAGAGTCCTACTGATATTGTAAATAGCTTGTTCTTTTCCCTTAGAATCTTCTTGTGCTAATAGAGCTCCTAAAGAAATTTTTGTTGTTGCAATATATAGTAACAATGGTTTCTCTACTGTAGGTGGCATGAGTATGGGAGGTGACATCAAATATTACTTTATTTGATTGAAAGTAGTTTCACATCCTTCATCCCATTTAAAAGAGACATTCTTATGTAGCAGATGATTGAAGGGATGACTTTTATCTGCTACAAGATGAACCTTCTTATTAATTGTAGCCTACCTTGTAGATATCTTAATTGATTGATATTCTTTGGTGGAGGCATTTCCATTATTGCTTTGACCTTAGCGGGATCTACTTGAATACCTTTTTTTGATACTATGTATCCGAGGAGCTTTGTCGATGTAACCCTAAACACACATTTCTTTGGATTCAATCTGACATTGAATTTCTCTAATCTTGTAAATATTTTGCTCAAAATCTCCAGATGTCATTCCCTAGTGTATGATTTTTCCAATATATCAGCTACGTAATCTTCCATAAAATTATGCATCATGTCATGGAAAATAGTAGTCATTGCATGCTGATATGTTGCACTTGCATTTTTCAACCCAAAGGGAATGACATTCCAACAGAATGTACCCAAAGGACAAGTGAATGTTGTCTTTTCCTGATCTTTGGGTGCTATTTTGATTTGGTTGTACCTTGAGAAGCCATCCATTAATGACAACATGGCATGTCTCATTGTTAAATTAACAATAACTTCAATGCTTGGTAAAGGAAAATCATCCTTTGGGAATGCCTTATTTAGATCTCTAAAATTTGTGCATATTTTGATACTATTATCCAGTTTAGATACAAGCAAAATATTTGAAATCCACTCAGCATAATCGATAGACCTGATAAATACTACATCCAACAACTTTTTTAGCTCATCTTTTACCATCAAGGCAATGTGGGGATGCATTTTTCTCAATTTTTGCTTTACTAGTTTGAATCCAGATGGTAGAGATAGATGGTGCATTAGAAGATCTAGATCTAACCCTGGCATGTTAGAGTAAGACCATCCAAAATTGATATGTCATTCTTCAAAGAATTTGGTGAATTTAGGCTTCTCTTGTTCTATCATGGACTCTGCCAGATGTAGAATATTTTCCTTTTTTGTTGTTCCAAGATTTATGGACTATGTAGGCTCCACCAATACTAATGATCTGTCATAGTAATGCTTTGGAAGGGTGTCAAATCTCCCATCTTTCAGTGCCTCAAAAAGGTTTTCACTATTAGATAAGTTCTTTATTTTTACTTTTTCAAGATCTAATGCTACCATTGAATGGTTTTCACCATTAGATCCATTTTTCCTGTTGTCAATTTTGCAATTAGAAGATGTGATACCCTCTTGATTTGAAGTGTCATTATGAGTGTTATAGGTAGAACTTGTATCAGGTGTGTCACTGAAAAGAAAATTTATGATGGCATCATCATTTTAGAAGACCAATATATTAATAGGTTTGGTTGGTTCCTAGTCAATAAGTTTAGGATGCATCAAGGGTAAAAAGTCCTCAGGTTGAGTAAGGTTGACAGCAGTGAGGGTTCCAATATCCATGTGGTCAAAGGTGTTAGAGGTAAGGTCGAGGCCTATGATATTACCCTCCTTTGATTCATCTATCTCACTCGATGTTTGTTCATCCTCACTTGATTCATCGATATTTTGTGATCCTAATACAATTTGTCTAGTTCCTAAACTTTGTCCCTCCTCTTGTGTGGGTGTATACACTTTAATGACATCAATTTTTCTGTCAGTGTATGATGTTGTAGATAAATGATCCCATTCATACTCATTGGAATCTATTTTAGAACCATCCCTCATTTGAAGAATCCTTTCTACCACTTTCTAAGTTGCTTCTTTTGATTCCCATGTATAGCCTAATCATGTTTTGTCTTTAGGATGAAGTGTTAGAGGTTGAATAGGTTTTATAATGCCATCTTTTCTTTTACCAATTGGTCCTTGTCCTTCATAGCCCATTTTCTCTAAGATAGCCTTTCCTTTTCCATACTGATTTGTCTTTATGTTGATATTTGTTGATGGTGAGGCTTCTTCATCTTTGTAGAGCCAATTGAGAATGGCCCTATCTTCTTATTCATCTTCTAGAGTACCTGCTTTTACAAACATTTCATCTAGAACCATTGTAGGTTGTGATGAGCATTGTGTGTTTGTTGTGGGTTGTCCATATGATTTTGGAGATGGCAGCAATTGTGAAAGACACAAAGATTGCTCAATGGAATACTCTCCCAAGCCCTTGTCATTTAACTGGATCTTGTTCGTAAACTGTTGTGATAGAGTATTTAGGGGACCTTCATTGTTTGATAAATTTGAGTCAGCAACAATTGTTTCCTTTGCCTAGTCCTTTTTCTCAACCCATTTGGATATAAAATTTAGTTTCTTTTCACCACTGGATGAAGTAGAAGTGTTGGCTTCTCTATTGTGGGGCACCAAAGTGTCTTGAGTGGATTTAAGCATGTTACAAGTCTAGGGATTATTGTAGTCAGCTGAAATAGTGACCTCTTCTCCATTGACAGGAAATTTCAAACACTGATGATATGTCGAAGGTATTGCTTGCATTTCATGAATCCAGGGACGTCCCAAGAGTATGTTATAAGTGAGCTCTTTGTCTAATACTTGGAAAAAAATACTCTTCACAATTGGTCCCACTTGGATAGGTAATACAATCAACCCCTTGGAAGACCTTTCCTCTTCATCATATGCTTTTATTGTTATCTTTCTTCTGGCATCGATGGCATTGTTAGAATAACCTAGTGCACAAATTAGTTTTAAAGTACAAATATTTAATCTAGCTCCGCCATCTATTAAGACACGTTTGACAGATTGTTTATGGATTAGAACCTCTATATGTAGGGCCACATTGTGTGGGTGATTTAGTGACACATCACCTTGTTCAAAGAATGACAAACAATGAGGCATGGTCAGATGTCCCACCATAGGTTGAGATTGACAGACATCCAAATTATTAGGTACCGTAGTGGCTACTAAAGCTTGTTCTAGAACTTCCTTATGTGATGGTGAAATTTTAAGAAGTTCCAATATGGATATCTTTGCGGGTATCTTGTGTAGTTGATCCACAATGTTATATTGATTTGAAGGGGGGTAGTGATTTTATATGAAACTCCTTTCAGTATCACTTTGGATTGCCCCCTTGTTGCTACATTGACCGGTTGATTGTCTTGTGTTTCCCTGATTTTTATGACATTTATTTGGTTGTTGGATGTGCTTATGTCTGGGATCACATTTAGGGATATAGTGTCATTGATGTTAATGTTATCCATTTGATTTTCAATGACATTAGTTTTCTCAACCTCAGAAATGCAATGAATAGTGCTATCATAGATGTAGTTTATACCTTTACCTTTACTGTTTGAAGAAGATTCTCCCTTCTCATAGTTGGGTAAAGGATTTGTAAATGCATTGTGATCGTTGTTTGTTTGATGTCCTTTGACAAACACCTTATTTGCTTCAATCAAGTCTTGTATCAGATGTTTTAATTGCATATAGTCATTTGTTTTATGTCCTTTATTTTTATGAAAGTTGCAATAATCAGCATCATTCCACCAAGATGGTTTCACTTTCGGCTCCCAATTTCTTACTTCAAGTAGGGTGATAAGTCTATTTGCAATAAGTTCTCTCATTGTTGATTCCAAGGTTTTTCCTAATGGTGTAAATCTTTGTCGATTGGATTGTCTTTGATATGATGTTGGTCAAGATTCTCCATTGTTTGGGTTTTTTTTTTTAGTGGTACCTTGATTGTTGTTTTGGTTGTCATTTTGATTTGTTTTCACAGTTGTTGTCGTCAAATTGAATAGTGGTTTCATATATTGTGTGTCAATTGTAGCATCATTGTTTCCAATATTTCTATTTTTCTGCCAAAATTTAGGCTTGGTATTGTTTCCATAGTGATTTGAGGAATTTGTGTTGTTTGATGTATCATTGTAATGTTTAATCACTCCTCTTTTGACTTTAAGGCTTCTTTGATTTTAAGCCCATTCTCAATCACTTTTTCAAATGTCAAGGGACATTGTAGTTCCAATCTATAACTCATGTCATCATTTAAGTTGTCGATAAATAATTCAATATTTTCCTCTTCAGGTATAGATCAAGGATATATGGAAAACAACTTTTTCCAATGTTGTAGGAATGATAGGAATGTCTCACCCTTTTTTTGTTTCATATTGTATAGATCATTTATGGTTACATCATGTTGAATGTTGACAAAGAATTGTGTGATAAATCTATTAACTAGTTCTTCAAAGGATTGAATCCCTGGTTGTAATTTGGAGAACCATTCCATACAGTGATCTCCTAAACTCCTTGGAAATAACCTCATTAAGTATCCTCCTGTGCAAACTCTAAACTCATTTTTCTGAATTCCCTCACATGGTCAATCAGATATGTTTTTCCATTGTACTTGCCATACTTGGGAAATTCACAATGTCTAGGGAAGGGTATCATGTCCACACTTGGATGAAAGGGATAAGGACAAATATCCTATAATGAATACCTCTTTGTGGTTCCCTTTTGCATATCCTAAATTTTTTCTTGTAAAGTTTGCATTTGAGATGTTAGAGCAACCACTTGATCTGTGTCTTGCATGTCGTGTGGCTCAATTTCATTTGTTCTAGGTGTTTCCTTCAATCGGTTGATGTCAAGATCTTTCAAAAAATTTGCACCTAATTCTGCTAACATTAAGAGGTATTTTTCCATGTCTTGTTCCAAGACTTTTTCTATGAATTTGTGAAAATTTGGATCTTTTGGGGCAGTTTGTATATCCTCTTGATTTATCTCATTGGTATCATTTTGATGGAATCTATGAAAGGGATTTTCTTCAGCCATTATGTTTGGTGTTTCAATTTCTTTCTCTCTAATTTGTTTTCTTTGTAATCTTGTCAAGATTGGCATACAAGTATTTGTTATTTTCACTAAACTTTGATCTTCTCTATTTGAATTAGTGTTGATTGGATTTTAACAAAATCAAATAGAATGATATATTATATTGATGAGACCAAGTTAAAAAATCTGATTATTTGTGTTTTGTTTCACGATTGCAGGATGTCAAAATCCTGATGAGGAAACTTAACTCAATAATCAAGATTTTGTTTTGATAATTGGACACTTTGTAGTTTACAAGATATGGGTTTAAGTTAAAAAGAATTTGGACTTGTAAGAACCTATTTTGTTTCAGGTTTAAGACACTAACTGGACTATAAAAAAAATGTTTATGTCTGGTAAAAATTTGAGTTTCTGATGCCAACAATTTGACAGATATTCGTACAAGCTCCCTATTTTTATATTTTGTGGAAGCACTATTGCAAAGGGTAGAAGCACTGAAATAGACTTCCGATGAGCTAAAAGTTATGGTAAAAGCATTGTAAAATAGGGTAAAAGTGCTAAAATAGACTGTGAATGTACTATTATACTGGTAACTTTCCTGACACTAACAAGTTCCAATTATAGTTGGTAAAAGTGCTATTATATTTGTCAGATGTGCTATTTCAAATGTGGATGCACTAAAAGATAGCGCAGAAGCACTAGAACAAACTGTGAAAGTGTTATTATACTGGTAATTTCCTGACACTGGTAAATTTTGGTTACAGTCGATAGATGTGCTAAAAAAATTGTCATAAGTGCTAAAATAGACTCCAAACGCGCTATTTGAACTATGGATGTGCTAAAAGACAACGCGGAAGCGCTTAAACAGAGTGTGTAAGCGCTATTTTGGGACTCCATAGTGTTTCCTTGTTTTATTCTCCTGAAGAGACTAACTTTTTTGGTGTAATTTTCTAGATTTTTGGTATTTTGACATGATATCTCTATTGGTAACTCTCTAATTTTGGATGAGAAGCCTAATGTTTCCAAGTTTTCTCTATTGTAAGAATTTATTAGGCATGTTGGAATATTGTATTGTTGGTTGTGGGATGAAAGATTGACGAATGGGTCGACTATGATTATGTTTTTGTGAAAGAGCTCTTCGTTGAAAGTAAGCTTATGAACATAAAGGCTCTAAGGAAAAGTCATTAGTATATCCCCTAGAAAATTTGTGATGCCTATGGATAAAATTTCTATATTCCAACAAAAAATTTCTACTTTGATACAAGAAGTGTCTTCTTTTCAAAAAAAAATTGTGGCTAAGTTGCTTCTTTGGTTTCTTGACTCTTGTTGTGAGGGATTTCTTGATAAATGTTGTGGATTTCCAATCCCTAATCATAAATTTTATAGTTTTATTTTGTCTGACTCTTTGTGTTTTTCTAGATGACCTTTATCTAGATTAATGATTTGAAAACACAACAAGCAATTGTAGAAGAGTTGTTTTTTAAGTCCTAGAATCTACACAGTAAGTGTATGTTTCAAGAATCAAACATGATCCTTCAAGATTTCTACAGGTTTTTAACAAAGAATACACTTCAAGCATACTCCCTCTTAAGGTCAAAAGGTCATCATTATACTCAAACAACCCACATCTTAAAATTGTGTCGACTCACATAGTTGTGTCACCCCCTAGAGGGCGCCCGTGTTTTTGTCTTTTCCAGGTGCGTACTCAAAGTTAGATTTCTTGATCCCTTGAGAAAATAGTCCTTGGAAATTATATGGTGAGTTTCTTGGGGGAAGATTCTTCCCTCCCCTTGCACTATTGAGTATTACAATGTTTGGTTACTAACTCAACTGGATTCTACACTATGGTTCATAGATAGGGTTTCCGTTTGGAGTGGAAAATGATAAACTCCCTTAGGAGACCTCCCAATCTTTAGAACAAATATTTTTGGGATTGTTATCTTGCACACTTCTGGTAAATGTGGGTTTCCCCAGATTCACTTTTATTTTATAGTGGGTTGGAAAACCTAGCTTTGGTTGTTCCCACTCAGGTCGTTCCTATAGGGTGAGTACTTTTCCCACTATGGCATGCCTTCTAAAGGATTTAACAAAGTGTAAATTGCATGAAATTAAAGGACGAGTCTGACATTTTGATCACCCAGTTAAGGGGAGAGCATAGGCCTATCACCAGACAAGCACAATAATCAATGTTCAGTTTTAAAGTCCAAATGACAATTTTCTATTCTATGTGAAGATGTTGCTTCACAAAAGATATGATGTTACAGAAGTGCTATAATAGAGGTAATAAGTGCCACTTAATTGATCAAAATTGTTGTAGAAATGATTGGAAGCACTACAGAATTTGTTAGTAGTGCTATATAATTTTTTGAAAGCACTGAAACATAATTGATCATGGAATAGTCAACCGTGCTAGAAGCCTTGGGTGGATGCACTGAAATAGTTAGAAGCACTAAAAAATTTAGTGGATGTGCTAAAATAGTCAAAAGTGCTAAAACTTTAGTCAGAAGGGTCGCAAAATCCCTCGGTCATGCTAAAAGAACACGCCAGAATCCTATATGAACACTTTTCAAAAAAATTGTTAAAGTATGGGGTTAGGGCCCCACAGTGGGTGAAAAAATGTAAGTGTGGAATAAGTACACTAAGAACACTTCTTAATAAGACATTATATCAAAGATTTAACAACAATTAAACTAATTTAAAAGCACAAATCTACTGAAAGTGTCATGTATTGTTCTCTATCTCTAAAGATTTATTAAGTCATGAGGCTCTCAGATTTGGTGAGCATTATGACTATTAAAATGCCAATCTAGAGAATGAGATGCTGCTAAATGCAATAATTTAATCATGTATGATGATTTCTAACTGATAAAATGAAGCTATTGTAATCTATGCTGACATGAAACTATGATGAAAGAAGCTATAGTAATCTACGATGCAGCCATGATATTGATTTTATACTATGATTACTATTGCTAAAATGCTTGATTGCTTGATTGCTATTCCTACATAATAATATTGCACAAAGTTCATATTCAAGATCCTTTTTCCTATTTCAGAAGGTTGTATATATAGATTCATAGCAGCACATTGTGACGGGGTAGCACAACAAAGGCTTGGATTTGATCTAGAGGATTGAATGGTGAGAGATGAAGAACCTTGAGTTGATCATGGGAATGGTTTCTCCCCATGAAAACATCAAGCTGGATGATAGGAAGAATTAGAGGAAAGAGATTGAAGAGGATTACCTACAAGTTTGTCTCCACAGCTTTCTCGCGAATGCCAATTGAATTAAATTAGATGTTTTATATCTAATTTGGTAGGTGAGTGAATAGAGGAAAATTTATCTTTATTTGAATAAATTTGATTTATTCAAGTTTTAACAAAAGAGAATAATTAATTAAATGAAACAAATATTTGACATTTGCTTATTTAATAAAAAGGGATATGATAATTAAATAAAACTTTATGATATTTTGTTTAATCAAGAGGAAACATGATTTAGACAATTAAATAATACAAACTATTGAAGTTTTCTTATTTAATTAAGATAGGATAATTTAAAATTAAAGAATTTAGAAGAATGAACTATAAATAAATATTTCTATTTATTTAATAGTAGATGAATTTAAGGTTAATTAATAAAATAATTTGTATTTAATTAATTAGATTATCCAGGCCATTTTTAGGTGTATACAGTTTCAATAATAGGTTTCATAAAACCCAAAATAAAATTATCTTAGGAATAAAGCCTCTCTCACACATGGTATTCTTGTATTTAAGTTTTTTCATTGGAATTAAACATCTTCCTATCCACCATAGCCACTATAATTTGAGATTACAATTATGATTCAAAGTGATCTCATAATATTATGTCCCACTTTTTGGCCTATGTTGGATGCTCAAAATTCGTATTTTAGAATTCATGTCAATTATATAGAACAAAAATTCAAGAATTTAAGCATGATGTAAACTAATTATTTATGGAATTTTCTATATAGATTCATTTTATAATTTTAAAAATATTTAAAAATATTTCTATCATTTTTTTATCGGTAACATCAGGAATTTTTAGCTTGGCTCGAGCCAAAATGGAGGTCACAATTGGGGGACCTCATCCCCAGCATGAACGCAAGTAATTAGTCCAATACCATGAGCACAATAGCCTAGTAGGGGCACAAATCCCATGAGCATTCTAGCACAACAAGGGATTGGAATAGGCATGAACGATTGTCTCATGGCATGAACACCATTAGCAACATCAATGCTACAATTCAAACTTGTAAGCACATTAGACCAACAGAGGTATAGTGCATGTGATCACAATAACCGAGCAAAGGTTTGAACCCTAGTGGCCACAACAACAACACCACCATTTTACCATCGCACTATGGGATGAACCCCAATATTTCTATCATTTTTATTTTTCAGTCAATACTTATTTTTAATATTTTATTAAATGACATTCCATATTGTATAAATTTCACTAAAAATAAAAATTTCTATGATTTCTTAGCATTAATCATTAAATCTAATGTAGAGTGCACAATTTTTTTTGTTGTTTTTATCAAATATCTTATTTATTAATATTTTTAAATTAGTACTAGAAAAAATATATTAATCCGTAACACATTTCTCTTAGCATATACATGTGTAAATTATTTTCCTCTCTTTTCAAATTGAAATAATAACACCTATGTGAAGTTCAATGCCATTTTTAATTATTTTCTAACAATGTTTGTTACTTTTCCTAGTGTCTTGAATAAAGGTCACTATATTCTCATAGTGGACCTACATCTATTATACAATTTTAAAGTCATAATATATATTATAATTCTTAAAAGCTAATATTAAGTGCTACATACTTATAAAATAACATTTCTAAATCACTTCATATTCTTTCCCAAAAATAAAGATTTTTTTTCTTATCATTTTTATAGATGCAAAGGAAACTTCATTAGGGATTTGATTTAAGCCTAGGGACGTTCTATCCAAGGGGTTTTAACCTAAGGATTTTTTATGTAACTCCCTTAAATCAAATCCAATTAGATGGAACCCTCTATATGTAAATCATTAATATTTCTAAAAATGTGTGACTTTAGGGAAAAATCAAGATGTCCCATAGGTGGGACACACTATTATGGGACCATCCTTCAATATATAAGTAGTTGTGATTTGTGATTAGATTATGTTACTATTGTAAGGGAAAAAATAGTTTGTTTCAAGAATGGAAGATTTCTCTCACACCTAAAATTCTTATCACTTTTGATATATGAACTCATGCGGGTGATCCCACAATACTGGTTTATATTTTTTGGCCAAACTAGACACTAAAATAATTTTTTCTAACTAAATCTTCACTTTCAGGCACCTATAGTGGCTAAACCCTGAGGAATTTGATGATGCAAACTAGTGATTTGTACCATTTTATCTATAGATTCTAAATATATTTTTTTCAATTTTTTTGGAATCATATTGCGCTTCTTTTTCCATCTCCTTCGAAAACTAGTTTTTTTAGTAAACATTTTTAAGGAGTGATGCTCACTGTATAATGAATAATTTTTTTTCCATGAAGGATAAAATTCTATTTTTTCAAATTTAGATTTGTAACTACGATATCTAGTGCTTCCAATTGGTTTCATAGTGTTTTATTGAATATTTTTTCCTTAATCAAGTTTCAAAGTCAAACCAATTACAATTGACATATAGACCATATAATGCATAACTTTTTTTGTATGTATCGAAATTCAATTTTTTTGTTGGATAAAGGACTTCAATATCTAGTGCACTCATAGTTTTTAAAAAAAAATTGATAATTTGCTATTTTTCCACATATACAGAACAGAGAGCTTGATTTTTGGTGAAAAACATATGTTTAATAAAACTAAAAAAAAATACATAATAAAACCAAAAAATATTAAAATTATATTTGTTGGATAGCTCATTCTGAGAACTACCATCATCTAGTTGGGTCTGTGAAGTCTCCTCCATTTTCATCCTCAACCCAAGCTTTGAAGCGCAAAATTCTATACTTTTTTGGTGCCTAAGGGGGAGAAGGGGGGAAAAGGGGAGTTCGCTCAAACCAGGGTTCAAGCGAACCCCATTTCCACAAGCCTTCACTTTTGGATTTTTTTTGGGAATGGTGGGCCCCATCATTAAATGGGTCCGCTCAAAGGGGGGTTCTATTGAACCCCCTTTGGGTTCGCTTGAACCAAAAGTTCGTTCGAACCCCCAAAAACCATTTTTTTTTGCATGGAGTCATTTTTTGCAACTTTTCCTTCCTCATTGGAATTGTAAACCACTTTTGTGGGTTTACCCATGCCCTAACAATAAAATGTATCAAGCTAATATAACCTCTATTCTTAGAAATCCTCTCCAGTTATGTCCCAAGTTTCCAAGGAGTTGGAGAAAATAAAAAACCCTCTTAGAAATATTACTATCAAGTTGAATATCCTCAAAAGACAATAGGTTTTGCCTCCTTCCATGCCTTGCTATCTGAAAGGAAAGCAAAGTGTAGAAACGCCTTCCAAATACTAATCTTCAGGAGAGATACAAATTTTTTTTCAAAATTTTCAATTACAGAATATAAAGATGCACATACATGAATAACCGAATATATAATAAAACATCAACATAGAATTTATGTGGGAAAACCCTTACGGGAGAAAACCCCACACACCAAAGCAAATATCTCTTGTATTACAGTAAAATGAATATTACATACAAGTTATAGAGTTGTTCCCTTTCAAGTGTTAATCCATAGAATGAATTCAGTAGCATTTTGTTACATTCACTCTTATTGTTCTCTCTTCCAATGCACTTAGGAATTACATACATACTTCTTAAGCATTACCAAAAAAAATGTCATTCCAACTTCCACACTAAGAAAAAGTCAAAACCACAATCCTGTTGAGTCCAACTTGAACTGTCGCAGGGTTGCGCTAAACCTTCTTTAACCGTCGTTCCCAATCTTAACTGCAATACCACAAAGCCTTTGTTGACTAGCCACAGGGTTATGGTTTACTTCAACCATTCCGACTGACGACCACACACTAGTAGAATTTGGTAAATAAATGACTAGGTGACTAAAAAATTTAGTCACAACAACTAAAAAATGACTAAATTCTACTCATTTTTTGCAACTTAGCTATAAATGAATAAATAAATGACTAATTTGGTCATTGACTAAAAAATTTATTCACAAAAATAAAAAATGACTAAATAGTTAGTCATCAAATCCAAAGTAGAAAAAAAATTAAAAAAAAAATCGGCCAATTATTGGTGTGATGTATTCATGCACGCAATGTATTGGTGCAATTATTCATGTTCATTGCAAATTCATTTGTCTCATTCATTGGAGATTCATTCATCTTGCTTGACCTCACTTCATTCGTTAGCCTGGAATGAGGCATTTTGATCAGTTATAGTAGCTACTTGTATGGGCAATAAGGATTTAGAGAAGACCTGGAGACTTTTGAAAAGGCAAGCAAGGGCAAGGAATTTGGAGTTTTCTGCCACAAATTTGAATTCGTCAAGGCCCTATATAGCAAAATTGGATTTGGAGACTCCCTCTACAGTGAATTCAAAGGTAATTTGAAACCCTCATTACATTAAACACAAATTCAAAATGCTCATTACAATCTATTGCTCTTAATAATGTTCTTTTACAATCTCGCCATTGTTCTGCTTCATAATGTGTTCAAGCTAAATATAATAAAATTTGGGTGTCAGTGCCAAAATAGAATTTCCTCAAACAATTTTGATACATTTTCACTGCAAGCCCAAACTATCCTTATGCAAAGTAAACATGTCCTAGATTTACCCACACATCAGGCATTTGAACAAAGATGTTTCTTGTAGCAGCTTCTTATAGTTGTGTAAATATTTCCTTTGCAATATCAAATAGACCCCTTTTATCTAGCACAATGGCTGCCTCATTTGCAACATAAACATTTCTTGCTCTCTATGCCAACACTTTACAATGGCTGCCCCATTTGCAGCATAAACATTTTCATTGCAAGTGCAAACTATCCTTGTGCAAATTAAACATGTGCTAGGTTTACCCACACATTAGGCATCTGAACAAAGATGCTTCCTGTAGTGGCTTCTTGTACCTATGTAAAAATTTCCTTTGCAATATCAAATTGACCCCTTTTAGCTAGCATAATGGTTGCCCCATTTGCATCATAAACATTTCCTATCCCCTGTGCCAACACTTAAGTGGCCCCTTTTATGACATTAAGATCCTCTTAAGTTATTATTATACTCCTATTTTCCAAGAGAAAAATCCCCAAGGCCCATGGGAAATGAATGATGAGCATTTGAGTTTCAACTTTGTTTCATTTCGAAAAGGGGACATTACATTGTACAAGATTTGTTTAATGGCAGAATAATTTAATCCACCTATTTGGGACTATAAAATAAAAATAGATGAATTAATCCATTTTCAATTATAGGTTCTTTTAATCTAGAATCTGATAGAAAGATAAAGCATAATACATTGAAGGACACAAAAATTGTTTTAAAATAAAGACTAAAATAGGTTGCCCATAAAAAAACAAGAAAGAGGGAAAATGAAAAGATAGCATACAATGATTCATTTCAGGTTTTTGATCAGATATCATTTAACTATGTCAAATGGATTTGGAAGGGACAAAGCATATTTGATTGACTAAAATTTTGAGGTAGCTTATACATCATCATTGTATACATCATCTTCTCTTGGAATATGTTTCGACAATGCACCAAGCCTAGAATTGATTGGGGATGCACTTAAGGTGGATAAAAACTAATCAAATGCTTTATGTATGCGTGGAAACATGGAACTGAAAACAAATGACTGGCTCAAAGCAAAAGAAACAATTAAAGTAGCACACCAATTTGTCTTGGCTGATGAAGCAAAATGAAAAGTTGGTGAAGAACGAAGGATTCAGATGGAAAGGAGAAAGCAAGAGGAAGAACTTTGGTAGGTGATGCAACAAGAGGAGCAATTTGAACATGTGAAGGAATTATGGAAGAGTAAGTTTAACGACAAGGATGATGACGATGATGAGGCTAGTTAATCTAAGAAGAAGGAAAAGAATAAAAAGAAGGATAAGGACCACAAGGCTTATGATTCTTATATGGAGGAACCAAATGTTTCCATGGAAGATGAGGAAAATTATATGAGTGATAAGGCACAAGATGATGCATAAAATTCCCAATATATTCTTGCAGTTGTAGGTTTAGAAGACTCTAATGATGGCAAGACAAATTCTCTAGTTTCAACAAAATCACGAAGGATACATGCATACTCTAATTTTGAAGATGATGAACCATTGCAAAAATAGAGTCTGAGAGAAGAAGATCCATATGATAATGATGTCTAGGCTTCTTGAGCTTTAACCAAACCTAGCTCTTATTTTCCAAGAGAAAAATCCCCAACGCCCATCAGAAATGAAAGATGAGCATTTGAGTTTCAACAGATTCCAAGAGAAGATGATGCATACAATGACAATGGATAGGCTACCTCAAAATTTTAGTCAATCAAATATGCTTTGTCCCTTCCAAATCCATGTGACGTAGTTAAATGAGATCTTATCAAAAACCTCAAATGAATCATATGTATGTTATCTTTTCATTTTTCCTCTTTCTTGTTTTTTATGGGCAACCTATTTTAGTCTGTTGAAACTCAAATGCTCATCATTCATTTCCCATGGGCCTTGGGGATTTTTGTTTTGGAAAATAGGAGCTAGGTTTGGTTAAATCTTGGGAAGCCTACACATCATCATCATATGGATCATCTTCTCTCGGACTCTATTTCTACAATGGTTCATAATCTTCAGAATCAGAGTATGCATATCTCCTTCGTGATTTTGTTGAAACTGGAGAATTTATCTCGCCATCGTCAGAGTCTTCTAGACTTGTAACTGTAAGAATATTTTGGGAATTTTTTGCATCATCTTGTACCTTATCGCTCATATAATTTTTCTCATCTTCCATGACAACATCAAGTTCCTGCATATAAGAATCATAAGCCTTGTGGTCCTCATCCTTCTTTTTCTTCTTTTCCTTCTTCTGCTTCTTCTCAAACTAACCATCCTTCTCATCGTCATCATCCCTATCCTTACGCTTACTCTTCCATAATTCCTTCACATGTTCAAATTTCTCCTCTTGTTGCATCACCCACCAAATTTCTTCCTCTTGCTTTCTCCTTTCCATTTGAATCCTTTGTTCTTCATCATCTTTTCATTTTGTTGATCAACCAAGACAAGTTGGCATGCTACTTTAAGTGTTTCTTTTTCTTTAAGCCAATCACCTATTTTTAGTTCCATGTTTCCAAGCATACATAAAGCATTTGATGATTTTTTATCCACCTTAAGTGCATCCCCAATCAATTCTAGGCTTAGTTGGATCTCATTTTGAACCTGATCCATGGCTGCAAGATGTAGGTATGCATCCACATAATTAGGAAACTTGAACAATTTTGGACTGCATAAATGATTTTCTTTTTCAGTATCATGTAGTTCAAACAACCTAGCAATATTAAATAGTGTTGTGACTTTATCCCATGGTAATGCAAGTGAAACACCACCTTCTTCTAGTCAATGGAATAATTCCATATCCTTAAAGCACACAGAAAAAATTGAAAAATTGGCATTGGGGCTTTGATTTATGAATTCAACCCAAATGACATTTCCTAATGCCTCCATAAAAGTTTGTGGAGCCAACTCTAGTTCATCACGCTCAAAATAAAGAACCCCAATGTTGTTTAATAACTCAATGGGTACTTCTTCTCTTCTCTTCTTTAGAAGAGAATTTTTTATCTTAAGAGAAACTAAGGCTACATTGGGGTCTCTCGATATTAATAACTCACCCATCTTGATAAATGCATGGGCATCACGTGGATCTATGTGAGTTTCCTTTCTTAAAATTTCCAAAGCCTTGTTTGTCTACCCTTGCTAACAATATATATGGTCTACAACTGTTAATCTCTCACACTTCTCAAGGTGGACCTCCAAAACCTTTTCAAAATTTGAGAGAGAAATCTTAAGATTTCCCAGCTCAATTGAACCTGTCCACAAAATTTTGTGGTTGTTGGCTTTCCTTGACTGATGCCATGTAGTAGCAGCTAGTGATGTCATAATCACCTTTACTATGATAAGATCGTGCAAGATTATAATATGAATGATATTTCATGAGAGGGTGTTTAGTTGAAACAAGAGTTGTCTCAGTCAACTGTTCCAAAAGAAAATGTTACCCTATGAAGAAAAAATGGTTTGCTAAATGATTTAATGCCATTGCACAGTACAGGTATAATTCAAAGGTTTTACGCATCTTTTCCATTCCTTCATGAACACTACCTTTTTCACTAACCATGAGAATCCTACAATTAAAAAATGCACAAAACTAACCACATATATTTTTCCCCAATTCAAACAACAAAATTTCCAAAAAAATGCATTTAAAACCTGTAAAAAAATGCAAATAAAATCATGTTAATTTTTGCTCCAAAAAAAACCATGAGACCATAGCTTGTTGCTTACTATTATGCTTTGATAGATTTTTTCCAAGCATCCATAGCCTGTTTGAAATCGCCTATTTTAGGCTTTTAGCCATAGCGGCAAGGCAGTGAACTATTTGATAAAATGCTTTGGTAGACACGTATGAAAAGTGTGGTAGCATAGACAAGGCAATGAACTTTTGAAAAAATGCCTCAAAGAAATGTGGTCTCATGGTGATGGAATGCAATGACAAGAAAATTTTTATGGATTGTCATGGAATTCCTTCACAATAAGACCACATTTCTTTGAGGCATTTTTTCAACCAATTCACTGCCTTGTCTATGTTATTGCTTACTATTATGCTTTGATAGATTTTTTCCAAGCATCTATAGCTTGTTTGAAAGCACTTGTTTTAGGATTTTAGCCACAACAACAAGGAAATGAACTGTTTGATAAAATGCTTTGGTAGACAATATGTATGAAAAATGTGGTAGCATTGACAAGGAAGTGAACTATTTGAAAAAATGTCTCAAAGAAATGTGGTCTCATGGAATGCCATGACAAGCAAATGCAATTGGAAACTGGTCCTAGTTATTAGTTATGCAATGTGAAGTAATCGCATAACTGCTTAGGTTGACTTTGTAAAAACTATATTGTAATTGAAATTTTGACATCTATCAACATCTAGTTATTAGTTATGCAATGTGAAGTAATGCATTGAGTTTGAAAGATGTGCAATGCAATGTAATAAGCAATGTAGATGATTATGAACAAATAATTGATACCAATTCATAATATACCCCAATATTCCAACCTAAAATACATTAAAAATCCAATCATACACAATATTATCAACAAATAATTGAGACATACTCTAAGGAAGCTCTTTGAAGGAGGGTCGTTGGAAAGAAAAAAGTCAACTTTTTCTTGCATTTGGAAGATCAACCCGTCTATTGTTGTGAGGGAATTTTGGAAAGAAAGGAATAGGAGAATTTTTTTAGACAAGGAAGAGTCACTTGAAAGGTTACAATGGAGAATCAATCATGTGATAGAGGAAGTGGTTGGAGTGGTGGCATCATAGTTTTGTAATCTAGGAATTCCCTTCACTTTGGAAGATAAACGCTTCCAAGCACAAAGGAAAAGAATCCACCTTCAACCCGTTAAGGGGCCAAGCTAGGCTAAACCAACTGAAAAGTTTGCAATGGTAGTTAGATGGGAAAAACTAAGGGAAGGTTGGTGGAAAATTAATTTTTATGGAGCATCAAAAGGGAATCCTGGACCATCAGGTGTAGGATTCATCATCCAAGCCTAGGAAGGGAATGTAGTATCTCTAGGAGTGAAGAAGTTGTTGGAGGGCACGAATAACATAGCTGAAGCCTCAGCAACATTGTTAGTGATTAAACTTGGAAAGAAATTGGGAGCATCCAGAATACACCTAGAAGGTGATTCACTTATCATTGTGCAAGAAATAATGAAAGGGGAGATAGGAGCATGGAAAATTCATAACACAATTGAAAAAATAAAAGAAGAATTAAATACATGTGATGATTTTATTGTTAGCCGCATAAGGAGAGAAGGAAATTCAGAGGTTGACATTTTGTCGAATTGGGTTGTTACTTTTAGAGAGATTGGTGAACTACAAATTGAAGATTTGAGAAATGTGATCATAATGGATTAAGTTAGAAAGTTGGAAAGGATGATGCATTTATGAAGGGATGATCACAGGTAGGTTGAAGTATGTGGAAATGACTGGAGGAGCAATGAGTATGGGAGCAGTGGCAACCTCAATACAAAGAGCAATTAAGATTGGTATGTCTGGAGTTAAGAGTCTTACCACAACTTGGCCCTCGATTAACAGAGATAATTATAGAGGTTGGTGTGGGGAAGAAGAAAGACAAAAAGTGTGGAGGTGGAAGCGATGCATTTGCAGCAAGTTTCAAATGGAGGCTAACTTCACACTTTGTTTGAGGAGGAAATTAAACCCATTTTATGGCGATGCCTCTGATCAAAGATTGATGGGGATGTTTTTATTTTCAGATGGTAGGCTAGTGCAAAGCATGAGGATGATTCTAGGGAAATCATTTGGAAACTTGAGGCATAGATATATAACTAACATGGATATCTACTCTTTGATCATTGCATAGGGGTTGGACTTAGGAAAATCAACAAGCACTATGTGAGAAGTGATGGAGACAATTATGGACCAAGATTTTTTGGAAGGTTTAGAATCAAGACGTCAATGGTTTATTCCAGGTGAAGGATTAGACATTCGAGAGAGATTGGAAAATGTGGAATTGGAAGGGTCAGAAGGATGTGTCCCTTTTGTGTGGTGTCCATAGGATGGGATTAAAAACCATTGTAGGGAAGAAGCAAGATTGGGGTGGAAAGCACTGAAGCTCTTTATATATTTGATGAAAGTGGAAGCCATCATTGTAGAAGCAAAAGCACAAGCAAAAGAGAATAAAAAATGCATGAAAATGCAGGAGGAAGTGGAGGCAGGGTGTAGGGGAGCTAAAGGAAAGAAGGCAAAGAAGTTGAAGAAGAAAGAAAAAAGGAGAGTTGGTTAAGAAACGAGTAGTAGTAGTTAAAATAGTATTTTATGTAGGCTTTTTGCAGAATTAGAGTTTGAGTAGTAGTTTTTTGTTAGCTTGTTGTGGGTTGAACCCTATTAATTTTGTTTTGTGCTATCAGTAGAAAGGGTGAAGACTGTTTGAAAATCTTGTTATAGTTTGTAAGGAAGCTATAGATAGTTGTGGGACTGGTTTTAGTTGGGTAGGGTTTATTGTTTAGTTATGTTGCATGTTAAGATGCTTTTCAGTTAGACTTTGATAGTTGATGAAGTTTTTTGGATGGTTGATGCAAAAAATGAAGTAAATGATGTAATTTTATTTTTATGTAATACAAAATCCTATTACCGATCAAAAAATAATAATAATTGAGACCATAATTCGAGCACCAGATTAAATCTTCTTGTCAATTGATTACTTCAAATAGATATTACAAAATAACATAAGTCTCCTCATATATGTTTCTATAAATTCCTATGATGATGATACCAAAATTTGGTCTTGTTTTCTCTTTTATAAGAGAAGCAACAAGCTTCAGACTATTACAAAATATGGCATCTTTTTAAAATTCATGCCTCTTCGTATAAACTAAACTAAACATAAGTTTTTCTTAAAACATAAAACAAACAAAGTAGATAACTAATGAAGTTTGCAGCACTCATGAACCATAGTCCATTAATCTCCGTAAGGCACTCATGATCACTGAAGATCTGTTCAAGGTCCTTTCTCCATATTAGTGTATTTGAATGTGTGGTTCTTCCATTGTGACAACCCCAAGGCCTACTGTTCAGGGGGAGGACCCATATACCTCTACTCCCACTCGTACACTATATAATCATGTGGCCATTTGTATTCTTGAATTTTCAATATATTTGTAAGGTGAATCTTCCATTGACTATCTAGTAATGCCCTGCCATCCATGATAAACTTAGAATATCCAACATCCAATGCTATTACTCTATCCATTATTAAGTTGAACCTGTCAAGGCTCAACTCACCATCCTTTTGTATGCGAATGATGCACTATGGAACAATCTAGCCAAATTCACTCTTCCATTCATTGAGGTCCTTCAAGTGGTCATCATCTTTAAATAGTTTTGGCACAAACCACTGATTCAGAGTATGAAATGAATCTATTATTGTTCTAATCTTTTCATTCTCTCCCTGCATATATTGGAATTCATCTATAACTATTTTGGCTATCTACTCTGTAGGTTTTAATGTTGTAGGAGCCTTAGTACTCCTCTATAAGATTCTGCACAAGGTTACCAATCTATGGTGTATGGGTTACCAGTTCTTAAAAATGGGATCTAATATGGGTAGATGTCTTTTCATCTAATCAATTACCTATGTTAGTGAGTTATAACAATCATACACACTTTCCATCTTATCCATAATTAGATTCATCCTATGCTTGAGGACCTTTTCTAAAACATTGCAGATTTTCTTATTCACTCCCTCCTTACCCTCATTGTTGGCTTTCTTTAACTCTTCAATCTCTTGTCTAAGAATGCTCACTTGTTTAGTAAAATCACTTTCTATATGAACTGGTAGAGTAGGAGGACGCTGACCTATAACACTATTTCCTTGTTCTATGATGGGCTTGCTCCTTTCAATTATTCCTTTAACTTCACATTTTTCATGAATAATTTATTGACTTCATCATTTAAAAACTTTTGTTCCTTTTCCTACTTTCCCAATCTAGCTTCCATCTCCTTAACTGTGGCTTGAGTAAACATAGTCGAATGCATTGTCATGGTTGCAACTTCTAGAGGAGATGTATCCTTTAATGTTTTCACCATAGTTGTCCCTTTCATTTCTTGCACTACATCTAGTAACCTTGGTTTTTGTGTACTCTTTTGTTTTGCCCAGAATTCCAAGGTTTCAATCTTAGGGTTATACCCTGTGCCACTTACCCCTTCATCTAAGTCAAACTCAACAATCAACATTGGGTCCTCCTATGTTCTGACTTGATCAAGTAAAAAAAAATTCTTTAAGTCCATACTAGGGAAAATAAGTATATTACTTTTCAAAACCATCTCTTTAGCCTCTCATGGGCTAACATCAATATTATCAATGCTTAATTCATTAAAATTTTGGGCTACTATCTGATCATGATGGGATTCCTCAGCTCCCATCTTATTTATTTCAACCCTCCCTTCAAACTCTCTCATTTTCATCTTAATCCAAAAGTCTTTAAATTCAAGGATTTTGATAAATTCATCATCTTCCAAGAACTTGTGAGCTACAACTACCCTATCATCCTCATGCATTTCTATTTCTCCTTGTACCTCAATATCAACTCTAGCTTCAGGCCTATGGGCTTTAGTTTCAAGCATAGGTTGGTCCACTTCAACATCATCCTTGAAATTTCTTAACACATTAACTGCTTCTTTTGTATCTCCAACCTCCTCACTTATTTCATAGGAAACAAGTTGCTCTATCTCTTGTGTCTTTTATTTTTTAGAAGGTGGTTGTTTAAGAGGTGATCCTAGAGAAGCATGACATATTGAAATAGTATCCAAAGTTGTTTTTTTAATTACAATACCACTCATCCTTTTGAGAGACAATTTGGAAATTCTCCTCGTAGTTGTTTCAATCTTAATCAATTCATGAAACTTATCAATTATCATATCAATCCTCTTGACAGGATCTGCTTCCTCTATGAAATAACCCAAGAAATCATTGTGCTTCATCTTTCTTTCTTCCCCAATATTTTTCATAATTTTCCATTTTCTCCTCCTATCATACACCTATTGAGGAGTGAAACAATTTTTGATTTCATCTTCTTCATATTCAATCTGTTGAGTAACCATAGCCTTGGTAAGGATGGTGCATCTTACAAAATTCATGTGCCCCTCAAGGTTAAAGCTCTTTCCTTTCTAGACTATAAAGAGTACCTTGATTTTAGATAATTCTACAACTTTTCAATTGTATTAGATCCCACTGATAGTTCCCAACATGTTGTCAAATTGGGTAGAAATGTACCCTTCCTTTTTTTACTCATGACATCCTTTTCCATCCATAGAATCTTCCACATGAACTCTAAAAAGGCTAATTGAAGGGGGGGGAACTTTGGAAATATATGTGGGTCATGTGGGCATCCATAAATCCTGATTATTGTGGTATCTAGTAAAAAAACCAATCATCGAAGTTATGAGTATGACCTTGCTCAAGTTTCAAATCCAAAGGTCTTAACAATTGTAGCACAAGTGTGTGTAGTCTTGGTGGTTGGTGGCCAAGAACTCATAATTCTATACACAAATTCATCATGGAATATCACATAATTTGAATTCTTACATTTGTTGTCCCATACATAACATCATAGTTGCACTGGCAACAAATTCCCCTACTTGTCAATTTGACCCAAACACATCCTTTTGGTCCATCTATCTTTATTCTGGTATAATATAAAGTGGCAAAACAAAGAATATTGCTTGAAAGTTATGGGGATCTATTTTCCCTAACTTATAGAAATACTTCATGCAATGCTTTCTCAAGATATGAGGAAAAATCATATTCAATGTTCATCTTAGGTTTTTGGATCCTCATAGCCATCACCATTAAACTAACTGGCATTCGCTCTTCTGCATCTATCACAAGTACTTGATAGAGAGAAAAGTAGGTTTTCTTGAAATAGAATTAGAAATCTGAGACTTCAAATGGTTTAGTAGTAGAAGGGGATGTAGGAATCACCCTATTGCTCACAACCCTTTTCATGTAAATGGGGACTTCATCACTTCTATGGGTTTTCCTCAGTCTAGTATATTCTTCCTTACTTCTTTGCAAATCAATTTTAGTCAAGGTTTGTTTGTTTAGGTCAAAACATTCAATAGTTGATGTTTTAACATGCACCATTGATTATACAAGATCAAATGGTTGATGTGATTCGTGCATTTAATACCACTTTATTGCCACCACTTTCTATAACTGTCATGGGACAGAGGGGTATAAACCACTATATTGCATGCTTCATCACATCCTTTTGTACTATAGTGGTTCATACCACTCCACTGCATGCCTTATGATCTTCCTCGTGGAATGGTGGGTTATTCCCCACTATACCGCACCCTTCATTTTTCCTTCTTGCGGTATGGCAATTTATGATGTATTTAAAGATGGTGGGTTATTCCCCGCTATACCGTACCCTTCATTTTCCCTTCTCGCAGTATGGTGGTTTATGATGTATTTAAATTCTCTCATACCACCCAACCACATCCTCATCATAATACTTTTGTGGTATGGCGGTAAATATCTTCATGTTGTATGTTACACACTACTAGCCCACTAAGGGTTCAAATTATTGCTGAGGGATCGTAGTAACAAACTATTAAGGGATTTGGAATGTTTTTAGCTGGACATGTTTTTGCTTAAGTATATATGATGAACTTTTGGCTTTGTATAGGTCTTTTAGTGTCAGTCAAACCTAAAAAATTTATATGTTCAGTAAAAAATAAAAAGGAATATAAGGTCAAGATTCGGGTCATGGAGCTTGAGGTTAATTGTGATGATGGAACTAGGAAAAATTTTAAGGTTCTAACACACCTCATGATGAACTAGACTATGTTTTTCCTTCATTCTTCTTATGTTATGTTTTTATGAGTTCTTCTCTTGTGAATATATCCCTAAGGAAAATTTATCTGATACCTGTAATTGTAAACATCTTCTTCGTTTTTTTACTGCAAATTATTTTTAATTTGTAAACTGAATTCTATTTTAAGTTTCCATTTATAGTTATTAGCGGATTGGAAAGTCAACAATTATCAACTTATGAACTCAATAAAATTTTACTAATTCAAGTTGTCGATTTATACATTATTTTTTATTTGGACTTCAAGAAATGAAGACAAGGATTGTAAGGCACAAATTAGATGATAGTGATTATAATTCTAAAATTCTAGAGACAGAATATGAGCATGCACGTTTTGAAAAAGTGACCAAGAATAATGAATATTTTTTGAGTCTTGGTTTGAAAAGGCAAGTTGGAAATCCACTAAGTAGTATATTATTTGTTTAATAGTATTTAATGAAATTTCATAGGCAAGAACTTTATGTATATAACACATAATATGATATTATTTTTTGTTTTATAGGCAACAAAAAGAGTGCAAAGAAAATGTGGAGAAAAGACAAAAGGAAAGAAAAGATATAGGGTTGCCATCTCGTAGAAGCTGACGCTTTTTTGATTCAACAAATGCAGTTGGTGAAAATGATAGTTGTGATGATGTGCAACCTAGTATAACACATGGTGATGTGTGGGCTAATATAGTACATGGTGATGTGCAACTTGATATAGCACATGGTGATGTGCAGCCTGATATAGCAGATGGTGATATGCAATGTTGTGATGATCTCTTAGGAATAAGTCTAAGAGAGATTATTGATAAACATCAGGGCAAAGGAATAACAGGTCTACAAATGCTTTTTTCAACATTAAAGGATGTATTTAATGATGTGGAATTTGTGGAGACTAGTACTGATCTACCTACTCATACCACACTTGATGTGGCCAAGCATGAATTTTTGGTTAATGAAAGTCATGAAGAGAGACCGCTTGCATCTATTGTGTCTCATAGTGCACCTGTTGCATTAGCTACAACTTTTGATGGAACTAGTGGATTAGCCAAAAATATTGGTAGTGGTAATCTAATAGAAGATGTGGATGCTTTTTTCAAAAGATAAATATTGAGTGAATATTTGTACATATCTATAGAGATGAATGCCAAAGAAAGAAAATTAGAAGGAAAGAATCCACTATTGCTTGAGGTATCGAGAGATGGTGAGCTGATTAGGCCAAATGCTACAAAGTGGGACATCAAGTTGGGTGTAAGATGTAAGGCCCATTTGGATATTTGCAAATCAAATTTTGTAGATCAAGATCCACAAGCTGTAGAAAATGTTATACAAAAAATGGAAAATGATTTTGAGACTACTGGTGGAAAAATCTCTAGAAAATATTACAAGCAAAGGATGAGATTTTTGATGAACAATTATAGATATAGTTCCAGAAAGACAATCATGTTGGGAAAAGAGAGGTTCAACTCCAGTCTATCTCCCAAAGAGCGGCAGGCATTAAGAGAAATTATGCATTCCAAAGAATATTTAGCAAAGAGTAACAGAGGCAAGAGAGCAAGAGATAATGTGAGGGTTGGATATACAATTGGCTGAGGCGGGTTGCACGCCAAAATGGACAAATTTGCAATAAGTGTATGGATTTTTGGTTCAATTTACATTGTGTTATTTATATTTATTTTTTATTGAACTGACTATATGTTGAAATTGGCATTGTATTTTAGGTGGAAAATAGTAATAGAGAAGCAAGTGCATAAGATATTGTCAATTATATGGCAGCACTAGATGTTAGTAAATATAAGAGTAGGATGAAGTTGAAATCTAGTTCGTCAATAGCGATTTCACAACCATCTATTCAATGCCTAGTAGGAGCCTTTGTAGATCATGTCAACTCAAATGAACTAGGGTACCAAAAGGTAATGAATTACATATTAGGTCTCAGTCAACAAATTATGCAGTTGGTTCATTTCATTAACCCTATAGTTTCTGCATGGAATGAGGATAAATCCATGGATTCAAATGAGGTAAGAGGCTCTATTGATCTCATTTCTTCTTGTTTGGTAGTTCTATATACAAATTCCTCTTAATACATGTAGATTATTGAAATCTAAGCATATGAGAATCCAACCCAGTTTCTTTATTGTTGGAGTGATCTAGAAAATGTTCTTTTGGACAAATTTATAGCTTGCATTCTTTACTTGACTATTGAATGCTTTGTATATTTTTTTGCACAATGATTAAACCATATGTAGAGCAATTTTATCAAAGCAATAGGAAAACAAAAACTCCTTCATGGTGTCAACAAAGATTGCCAATATTAGTGATGAAGTGGACAAGAATGTGTCACATAGTCATCTTAGTTGTCCCAAAGTTGAGGTAATTAATATAATAGTTGCCAGTTATCTGTCCCAATGTTTTGTCATTCTTCATGCTTAAAATGTTCTTTTGGAAAAAAAATTATAGCTTTTGCATTATTTACTTGACTTATAATAATTTTTGCAAGATGATTAAACCACATGACACAGAGCAATTATAAGAAAGAAGGACAAAAGGAAAAAGGCCCTATCAATAGAACTCTTTGCAAAGTTGTACAACTTAATGTCTGCAATGATGTTGATAGTGGTTATGATGATGAACTCGATGATCATGCACATGATACTCATAGTGGTAGTCGTGTTGAACTCGAGGTGAGTGCTATGAAACCACATGCAAGTAAGATAAGTAATGGTTGTTTTATTATGTAAACAAGAGTAATCATTACCTATTTGATAGAAATTGGACATTAGAATAGTAGTGAAGTGTAATTAGCTAGTATACATAGATTATGGAATTAAGGGAGAACATATAACTTACATGTGGAAGCTTAGAGCTTAGTTGTAATAGAGTGTTTTATAAAAGCACATACAAAAATTGATTTGTGCTGAGACATAAGACATTACATATAGCTGTCAAAAATAATAAAATGTGTGTTTAATATCTCAATATAATGTGTATTTTTTTTGTTTTTGTAGACATTTATTGATAAACCCCAAGAAGGGGATATAGTTGGGGTGTTGGATCCACATGATGGTGTTGTTGTGGGAATTGGGCAGATTCACTCACTATCTATTGTACATGGATTCAAAATGAAAGGAACAGGAGATGCAAATGTATGTATTTTACAAGTCTCAAGTAACATATCCCTTCCTCATCTAGAAAAAATAGATGGAGTTGTCCATTTGAAAGAGAAACAAGGGACCTTTGCATGGTGGCCACTAAAATATTTGAAAAAAATCACAGAGAGTTAGTCATAAGTACAAAAGAGAAAAATAAGGGTTAGTAGTAGCAAAGTGTGGAGAGTGAAGTTGTAGACATAAAATATATTGAGCCTGAATAAGTTGAACACAAACAAAAACCAAAAAATCTGATTCGGGTGTACATTTTTGTGAGTAGAACAGATAATGTTCTATCTTACTGCACCTATAATGTAAAACCCCTTCATTATGTTTTTCTCTTTTTGTTTGGGTTCCACTCATTCAAAATGGTGCATTATAGAAGAGGGGATATGTTATTGTGTAAGTAGTAGATGCAGAGAACAGGGGTGTAGAAAAAGAAGTAAATACAGAGCAGATAAAGAGGTGTAGAGAAGAGGAAAATTTATAATAAGTTGCAAATAAGTTGCAACATAGAATTGTCATCAAAATTGTAATATCTTGCATAACCAAAAAAAAGGCATTGTAACTCAGTTTTCTTAGTCATAGCACTAAGAAACATATTTTGTAACAGTACATTTTTTGAAGCAAAGATACATTTCTAACTTGTATCTATTGTAAGAACACATTTTCTCAATAAACTTTCAGTATTTTTCCTTCTTAATAGTCATTTCATTATGTGCAAATGAATGATTGATTATGTTTTTCTATTTTTTTATATTTTTAAACCTCAATTAAAGCATTGTCTCATTTCCAGCACTTATAGGCATAAATTAGTGAACAAAAACAATTAAATAAACTACCAATTGACTAAATATACTACCAACTGATAGAAATCAGTGTTAATAAATATGACTAAATATAATGATTATGCAATTAATAAACAATGTATTAATATACCTATTAGTTGACAGAAATCAGTGAACAAAAACAATTAAATAAACTACCAAATTGATCAAAATGGTGATTAAAATTAATGACTAAATACACTACCAATGGACGAAAAATAGTAAATAAAAATAACTAAATAAGTGACCAATTAACATCAATCAATGACTAAATTAACGACAAAATATACTAGTGAATAAAAAAATGACTGAATAAGTTGTTGGATGTTGCTGATATGTGGTTGTCATTGATGTCAACACTATTGGCATTAAGGTTTTATATGTTGAGGATATTGAGAAAAATGTAATAAAATAAGTTGCAGGTTGTTAGTGATGAAGTGAAGTTTAGCATGGTGGCGAGCTCAGTATGTTGATGATCAGAAGTTGTGGATTAAAGGGTTTGTTTTCAAGTATATCTAGTTTATCCATGTTAAGTTTTAGAAATTTGCATGAAGATTTGATTGAGTTATGAGTTTTTGTGTTCTGACAGTCATTATGTTGCTTTAGTTGGTGTTCCTAAAAGATGATATGATTCTAGTAATTTGAGTTATTGGGGATGCTTCTCTAGTGATTTATAATGCTCATGGATGTTTCTAGATCATGCTCTATCTATGTTACACGTCTGCATTGATCATTGTGCTCACGATTGGTGATTTTCTTTTGTGTGTTCATGTTTTTCATGTTCATGGTCAACAGGGTGATTGTAGCATGTTGTGGGTCTTCGAGGAATAATTTTTCAAGGTGTTTCATGTTCAAGGATGTTGTTTTGGGTCTTTACTATGTTGTGGCTGACATTGGTTGATTCACATTGATAATTATTTATGTTTTGGGCCAATAGTTTGTATACATTTTTTATTTTGTTAAAATTGACACGGAGATGATGTTATTCTTGGTTGTGGATATATATGAGCAATTATGTATTCTATTTTAAGGTATGAGATATGTGAATAATTTCCTAATCATTCAAAGGTAGAAACAGAGTGTAAAAAAGAGTGATCAAAGTGTGAAGAAGTGTTCATGTGCTTAATCAAAACTATAATCAAGCATTAGCAGATGCTATTTTCTCAGTTCAAAATCTTGTGGATGCAATCCAAATGTTTCTGTAAGACATGTGTCTTCCTTTGGGTAGTAATCCTTGTTGTAATTGAGTAGTGAGCTCTAGGAAGTGTGCTTGAATGCATGTGCATTCCCCATTTATTCCTTTATACCTTTAACAGGGTATAATCTTGTGGACTAACCTCCACCGTGGTTTTTCCCCCAACAAGGTTTCCACTTAAAAATCTTGGTGTTATGCATGTTTCTGATGTGGTGATGGTTTATGCAATGGTTTATGCTTTCATGTTTATTTATCAAATATGAGAATAAGGTTAATAAGTTTAATAAGTTTAAATTTTTGTGACAACTGATTCACCTCCCCTCTCAGTTGTATGCCCTTGTGTTGCTAACAATTGGTATCAAGTCCAGGTTCCTTAGAAGAATTTTAATAGCTTGAGGTGATCCAGGATGGCGACATATAATAAGGATAGTCTAAGATTTGATGGAACTAATTATTCTCTGTGGAATACTTAAATGGAGTGCCATCTAAGATGTATTGGTGAACCCTATTGGAACTTTACAAAGAATAGATATATCATCCCACATAATGGTCCTTCTACTATTGCTGAGATTAAGGATGTCGAGTACAATATCAAGGCTAAGGAAGCATTGTTGAGTGCTCTGACTGATTCTGAGATAACAAATGTGATAGATCTGAAGACTGCTTATGAGATCTGGAAAAAGTTGGAAACTTTATATGAAGGTGATGCACATGTGAAGATTTCTAAGCTACAAATTCTGAAAGGGAAATATGAAATGTTGAGAATGGGTGATGATGAGAACATTACTTCTTTTATGCATGGAGTGAATGAACTTGTGTACAGTATCAGATGTGTTGGTGGAACATTAGAAGAATCAGAGATTGTTGCTAAAGTGCTCAGATCCTTTCCTATTGCATACAAATCCAAAGCTACAGCTATTGAGGAGATTTGGACTGTGACAAATGTAACCAAAGACATGTTGATTGGTAAGCTTACTGCTTTTGAGTTAAGTGAATTTGGTGATGCTCTTCCTAAGATAGAATCTGCATTCAAAGCTACTATCTCTAGAAAAGATAAGCAGAGATGTGATCAAGGAGAAAGTTCTTCTAGAAAAAATTTCAAGTATGAGGAGGAAATGAGAGAGATTGAAGAAGAAGAGAGAAAACTAGATGAGCTTGAAGCACTTATTGTCAAGAGGGAAGCCAGAGGAGAAGGTAAGTATAAAGGGAAGTTTCCTATTAAATTTTTTTCTTGCAATAAGATAGGTCATTTTGCCTCAAGGTGTCTGGAAAGAGTTCCTAAGCCAAGACCTAACAAGCCTAGATTCCAAAGAAAGTGTTAATTTTTTGTTGATGAAGGTGTGAAAAATGATGAATCTAATAAAGGGAATGAAAGTAAGGATGAATGGGTATTTATTTCTATCAAGGAAAATGATCCAATCCCTACTAAATCTTCTAGTTGCACAAATGTGGAGAAATCCCTAGCTGCTCAAGTTGAAGAAAAAGATGAATGGGTGATTGACAGTGGATGCTCTCATCACATGACATGTGATAAAAGTAAATTTGTGAGTTTGGAAAAGCATGATGGTGGTTTTGTAAGATTTGGTGATGACAAAGTTGGTGTAATCCATGGTAGAGGATCCATTTCTCTTGATGGTAAGCATAATATTGATGATGTCCTATATGTGGAAGGTTTGAATCATAATCTCTAAGTGTTGGACAGATGATTAACAAGGGCTACAATCTTCAATTCAAGGACGGAAAGTGAAGAATAATGGGAAGTTCCAAAAATGTGATTGCATCAAGTACAAAAACAAATGGTAATAGCTTTCACCTAAATGTTGCTAGTAAAAGGTGTTTGATTGCTCAAGTTAATGAAAGTTGGTTGTGGCATAGGAGAATGTGTCATGTAAACTTTGATAATATTACCAAGATAAGTTCTACTCATGCTATGAGAGATCTTCCTAAGTTGATAAAACCTACTAATACCATATGCAAGGAATGTCAGTTAGGGAAGAAAACTAGAATTTCATTTTGAAGCAAACAACATTGTTCAAATGAAGTGTTGGAGCTTGTGCATACTAACTTGTGTGGTCCTTCTAGAGTTAGAAGTTTACAAGGTTACAGGTATTTCATGTTATTTATTGATGATTATTCTAGAATGATGTGAGTTACTTTCTTAAGGGAAAAATCTAAAGCTTTGGAGAAATTCAAAAAATTTAAGGCTATGATTGAGACAAAGACAGGTCTGAAGATTAAATGTTTGATATCATATAGAGGTGGTGAATTTACTTCCAGTGGGTTTTATTCTTTTTTTGAAGAGCATGGGATAAAGAGACAATTATCTGCACCGCAGACCCCTTAGCAAAATGGAGTTGTGGAAAGAAAGAATAGGACAATTGAAGAAGTTGCTAGGACTATGATGTTGGAAGGAAATTTCCCTCATATCTACTACAGAGAATCTATGAGTATTGTTGTTAACACTCTCAACCGGGTACAAGTCAAAGGTGATACTGGTAAGACTCCTTATGAGCTATGGTATGGTTATAAGCCTACTGTTAGATACTTCAAAATATTTGGGAGTAAATACTTTATCAAAAGAGATGAAGATATAGGAAATTTTGATGCTAGGAGTGATGAAGGAATCTTTCTTGGTTATTCTACTAAAAGAAAGGCCTACTGGTGCTATAATAAGAGATTGAGGAAAATCGTTGAAAGTGCTAATGTCAAGGTTGATGAAGACATAGTTAGACCATCCAAAATTTGTGGATATGATTTAGATGATCAAAATGACAGTTCAGATAAAGGAAAGAAATTTGAGACTTCAAATCAAGTTTAGATCATTTCAATGAATCATGAAAATCAAGAGGAAGGAACTAGTGAAAGTGCAAAAGTGAGTTCAAAAGAGCCTGAAGTTCAAGAACATCCTAAGACTCCAAGGTATGTAACACTAAATAATTTAGAAGAATAGATTATTGGTGATAAGAACAAAGGTGTTCAAACTAGGAGAAGAATTGTAGAAGAATATTGTTTGATTTCAAAGACTGAGCCTAATAGTGTCAATGAAGCATGCAAAGATGAACATTGGATGGAAGCAATGAAACAAGAACTATTGAAAATTGAGAAGAATGATATATGGATTCTTGTTTCCAAACCTAAGGACAAAAATGCAATTGGAACTAAATAGGTCTTTCAAAACAAACTAAATGAGCAAGGTGAATTTGTTAGAAACAAAGCAAGACTTGTGTGTAAAAGATATTCTCAGATGGAAGGAATTGACTTTGAAGAAAAATTTTCCCATGTTGCTAGGATTGAAGTTGTGAGACTATTTCTTGCTTATGTTGCTTACAAAAAATTCAAGGTTTATCAAATGGATGTCAAGTCAGCATTTCTGAATGGTGAACTGGAAGAAGTGTATGTTGAGCAACCTGATGGATTTCAATTGACTGATTAGGGAGATATGGTTTTTCGGTTGAAAAAAGCACTGTATGGACTCAAGCAAGCCCCAAGAGCATGGTATGCTAGATTGGATAAGTATTTTTTGAAGCTTGGATTTAATAAAGGTATTGTTGATAGTAATATGTATTTCAATATTGATCATGATAAATATTTGATTGTTGAAGTATTTGTTGATGATATCATTTTTGGAGGAGATGGTAGTTTGTGCATGAAGTTTGCTGATGAGATGCAGAGTGAGTTTGAGATGTCTATGATTAGAGAGATGAAATTCTTTCTAGGATTGCAAATTACTTAGCTAGATAAAGGGATCTTTATATCTCGGTCCAAGTATGTGAAAGAATTGCTAAAGAATTTTGGTATGGAAGATTCAAAGCTAGTTGGTACACCTATGGTGACTGGATGTAAGTTGACACAAGATGATGATTCTCCTAAGGCGAATCGGACTAGATACAGATTGATGATTGGTGGATTTCTTTATTTGACTCAAACTAGACCTGATATCATGAATTTCATATACATTGTTGCAAGATTTCAAGTTGATCCTAAGGAATCTCATGTGATAGTTGTGAAGAGGATTTTCAGATACTTGAAGGGAATAGTTGATTTTGGCCTACGGTACCCTAAAGAGGATGACCTTACTTTGAGTGCTTTTATTGATGTTGATTGGGCAGGAGATGTGAATGACAGAAAGAGTACTAGTGGTGGTGCATTTTTCTTCGGAAAGAAGTTGATTTCATGGTTAAGTAAGAAGTAGAATGCCATTTCCTTATCTATTGCAAAGTTAGAATACATTCTTGCTACTAACAATTGTACTCAAGTATTGTGGATGAAGATGTTGAAAGATATCAGAGTTGTGTATGATTAACCTATTGCTATATTCTATGATAATTCAAGTGTAATTAACATTTCTAAGAATATGGTCCTGCATTCAAAGACCAAGCATATATCTATCAAGTTTCACTTTTTGAGAGAGAAGGTGAGTGAAAAGGAAGTCAGATTGGAGTATGTGCCTACTAAGGAACAAATTACAGATATCTTTACCAAGACTTTGCCTAAGGATAATTTTGAGTATCTCAAAGGGAAACTAGGGGTGATCACCCCTCCTAATTAGAACTAAGATTCATTGATTTTCATCAGTCTGTGCATTTCATAGTCATATCTTGATCCGGATTGATGTTGTAGTGGCTGCTACTCAAGGGGAGTAGTCAGATGTTCATAAATGAAAATATTCAAAAACTAAGGGGGAGAAAGTGCTAAGAGATAGTTGTGTTGATGGTGTTTTCCACATCATGTGTTTCCATCAATTCCAAAAGGGGAGATTGTTGTATGTTGCTAATGTGTGGTTGTCATTGATGCCAACACTATTGGCATTAAGGTTGTATATGTCGAGGATATCGAGAAAATTATAATAAAATAAGTTGCAGGTTGTTAGTGATGAAGTGAAGTTCATCATGGTGGCGAGCTCAGTATGTTGATGATCATAAGTTGTGGATTAAAGGGTTTGTTTTCAAGTATATCTAGTTGATCCACATTAATTTTCAAAGATCTGCATGAAGATTTGATTGAGTTATGAGTTTTTTTGTTCTAACAATTATTTTGTTGCTTAAGTCAGTGTTCCTAAAAGAAGATGATATGATTCTAGTAAATTGAGTTGTTTCAGATGCTTCTCTGGTGATTCATGGTTCTTGTGGATGTTTCTATATTATGCTCTATCTATGTTACACGTCTGCATTAATCGTTATGCTCGCGATTGGTGATTTTCTTTTGCATATTCATGTTTTTCATGTTCATGGCCAATAGGATGATTGTAGCATGTTGTGGATTTTCGAGGAATAATTGTTCAAGGTGTTAATGTTTGAGGATGTTTTTTTGGGTCTTTACTATGTTGTGGTTGACATTGGTTGATTCACATTGATAATTATATATGTTTTAGGCCGATAGTTTATATACATTTTTTATTTTGTTAAAGTCGACATGTAGATGATGTTATTCTTGGTTGTGGATATATATGAGTAATTGTTTATTCCATTTGAAGGTATGAGATGTGTGAATAATGTCCTAATCATTCGAAGGTAGAAGCGAAGTGTGAAGAAGCGTTCATGTGCTTAACCAAAACCGTAATCAGGCATTAGCATATGTTATTTTCTCAGTTCAAAATCTTGCGAATGTAATCCAAATGTTTCTATAAGACAGTGTGTCTTCCTTTGGGTAGTAATCCTTGTTGTAATTGAGCAGTAAGCTCTAGGAAGTGTGTCTTAATGCATATGCATTCCCCATTTATTCCTTTATACTTTTAATAGGGTATAATCTTGTGGACTAACCTCAACCGTGGTTTTTCCCCTAATAGGGTTTCCACATAAAAATATTGGTGTTATGTTTGTTTCTAATGTGGTGATGGTTTATGCTTTCATGTTTATTTATCAGATATGAGAATAAGGTTAATAAGTTTAATAAGTTTAAATTTTTGTGACAATTGATTCACCCCCCTCTCAGTTGTCTTCCCTTTTGTTGCCAACATAAGTGACCAGTTTAAAACATTCAATGACTAAATTAAAGACTAAATTACACACTACCAAATCAATCAAATTAATGAATACATCAATAGCCAAATCGATCAATCAAATGACTAAATTAATGAGCAAGTCGATCACTTAGACAACTAAACCAACAACCAAATCAATCAACCAGGTGACTAAATTAGTGACCAAATCAATCAACTGAATGACTAAAAATGGTTTATTCATCAATTCGGTTGCATTATAAATGACTAGCAATAAATTACTACTGGTCACGTGACCATGTGTAGTCATTTGTAAGTAGTTTTTAGTAGTTTTTTTTCAATCACATATTATTATTTCTATACTAGCAACAACACCACAAACACTTGGACTGACCTTCACAAGATAGTGGGTTCACTGCTATACCACAAGCTAAATTACAAGTCACCATGGGATCGTAGGTTACTAACCTTTCCTCACACTACCGTAGGCTATCTCTTGGACCATTGTGAGGTGGCAGGATGTCCCACACACTCGCCAACCTCTCCAATCACTATCACGAGGTGGCGGGATGAACCCCTCTCTGCCATCAACTATTTCATGGACTGTTGTGAGGTGGTGATATGACCCCACACACCCACACAAGCTGATGAAGACCATCACAGGAAGTTGGGTAACACCACCAGCCCACACCCCCTCTTAGCTACACCCTGTAGTATTGTGGTAAAGACCAAAAGTAAAACTTTGAAAGTCTAAGTTTGATGGCAACTAAGCCAGGGTTTTAACAGTGAGTTTAAGACATGCATTCTCAACATTGTCCCACTTGACAAAGAACTCACTAAACTCCTTCCAATGCTTGCAGTCATTAAATATTCTAGGCCCCAAGGCCCATCAAATTGATGCACCATTTGAACTTATCCATGTTCATAGGCTTTGTCAATGCATCAACAACATTCACAAGAGTATCAACTTTTTCTAGACTAACATTTCCATCCTCCACCATATCACGAACAAAGTAGTACTGGACGTCAATGTGTTTTGTTCTGGCATGGAAATTTGGATTTTTTCCCAAACATATGGCACTTTGGCTATCACAACAAATATTAATCTTCCCTGCATCAAAACCAACATCTGAACATAGTCTTCTAAGACAAATGGCTTCTTTACAAGCATGAGTTGTTACCATGTACTCTACTTCAATAGTGGATAAAGCGATTATAGCCTACCACTTGCTCATCCAACTAATTGCACCACCAAACAATGTGAATACATATCCACTGGTGGATCTTTTGTTGTCAATGTCCCCTACCCAATTAGAATCCACATATCCATGAATGCTAACTAAACCCTAAGATTCGGTAGAGTAACCATGGTAACATAAGGCATACTTAGAAGTACCCTTTAAATACTTGAAATCTCTCTTCAGAGCATCCCAATGTGGACTTCTTGGATTAGCCAGAAACTGACTAAGCACTCCCAGTACTTGGGAAATATATGGCCTAGTAAAAACCATTGCATACATTAAACTGCCAACTACACTTGCATAAGGCACCCTGGTCATGTCCTCCATCTTGGTAGGAGATTTTGGACAATCTTCAATAGAAAGTTTTCATTCCTTGCAACACTAGAACAACTAATTACTTGCAATCCACCATATTAAACCTCTCTAGGCCAGAATTTAAATACTTGCTTTGGCTAAGCCAAATTTTTCTATTTCCCCTATCCCTTCTAATACCCATCCCCATAATATACCTAGATATTTCATCTCAAACTGTGTTGACAATTGATATTTTAATTCAGAAATCATACCCTTACTATTACTAATGAACAACATGTCATCCACATACAGGGAAATAATAAGAAGACCATTTTCAGATTTAAAGTAAACCAATGATTAAAATTTGATCTCACAAACCCCAAAGACAACATATAGGTATGAAACTTCTGGTACCACATTCTAGGTGACTTCTTCAAACCATATAGAGATTTCTTTAATTTGCAAAAGAAGGTTTTCCTTACCTTTTTCAATGAAGTGCTCTGGTTGGGACATGTAAATCTCTTCCTTCAAATCACCATGAAGAAATGTTGTCTTCACATCCATCTACTTGATTTCTCAGTCATATGCAGCTACAAGTGACAACAGAAATTTGATAGATGTCGACTTAGCTATAGGAGAAAATATTTCTGCATAATCAATTCCCTCCACCTAGGAATATCCTTTCATGACCAACCTTGCTTTATGCTTCTCAACATTTCCACTAAAACCTATATTTTTCTCGAACACCTATTTACATTCAATAGGCTTTCATCCATCATGCAAAGGTACTAGATCCCATGTATCATTCTTCTTCAATGATTCCATTTCTTCATTCATGGTTCCCAACTAGGAATATGCATCAAACATACCCATAGCCTCTCTAATAGTCCTAGGCTCATCATTGTTAGCAATTAAAGCTTAAGCACAATTGGAATCCAACATAGAATTACCAAACCTTTCAGTTTGTTGCTTCACACAAGTAGACCTCCTCACTAACTGAGGTTGAGGTTCTTCATCTTGTTTATAACTTTTAGAGCTATTTGAGCTCACCTCATTAACAAGTCCACTAGGAGTATGCAGTTCATCTTTATTGGGTGAAAGAGGAACTTCAACTACCTCCTTGTTTTCTACTTCTTTCACCTTTGGTTGTAGATCAACTATAGAAGGTTTCAGCTCATGAGATATCACACTTCTACTATAGAGCACCTTCTTTGTAACTGGATTCCAAATCTTGTACCCCTTTGCACCAATGCCATAACCGATGAAGATACACTTTACAACCTTATTCTCTAGTTTAGATATATTTTCACTAGGAACATAAGCATATGTCTCACAACCAAAGACTCCAATATGTCTCAACGAGGGCTTCTTACCAGACCATGATTCCATAGGTGTCTTGTCCACGAGTGTCGAAGTCAGAGATCTGTTAATCAAATAACATGTTGTCGCTATAGCCTCTACCCAAAACTTATGTACTACATCAGCACTACTCAGCATACTTCTCACCCTTTCCAACAGCATTCTATTCATCCTTTCTGCAACTCCATTTTTCTGTAGTGTAAGAATTTTTTTTATGCCTTTTAATTTCGTGTTCCTTGCAAAACTTATTGAAATTTGTTGAACAAAACTCAACACCATTATTCATCCTCAAACACTTTATTTTTCTAATAGTTTGATTTTCAACCAAGGTTTTAAATTCCTTAAAGCGGTTGAAAATTTTAGTTTTACTTCTGAGAAAATAAATAAATGTTTTTCTCAAATAATCATCTATGAACAAAAAAAAATACATAGATTTATGAACATTAACTCGAACCAAACACATCAGCATGAATATAATCTAGAATACCAAAAGATTTATGATAGTGAAGGAACATTAACTGGATCAAACACATCTACATGAATATAATCTAGAATACCAGAAGATTTATGATGAATAGAATAAAATGAAACACGATGTTGTTTTCCATAAATACAATGTTCACAAAAATTGAACTCAAGATGACAATCATCAAGCCCTTCAACCAGGGTTTTATTTTCAAGCATTTTAAGCCTTTTTCACTAATGTGGTTGAGCCTCTAATGCCACAACATTTATTTCTCTACTGGGAGCTTCACCTCCAAAGAGTTTGTGCCCTTAGGAACAACACCTCCTTTCTCTACATGATCAGATTTACTTGACTTTACAAAAGCACTATTACATTGTACTGCACATGCATCCATCATATACAAAGTTCAAATTTGTGCACCCTTAGTCATTCTAAAAAAACCATTAGAGAAAGGGACTTGCACATTGGCATCATTAAGCTTACTTACAGAAAGTAAATTTTGAGCCAGACCTAGTATATGCATCACATCATCAATTCTCTTCAATTTTCCATCAGGAAACTAAATTTTGACTCTTCCACGGCCAACAATATCCAGGTGAGAATCATTACTGAGATACACCTTTCCACCAGCATACTCTTCGTACTTTGAGAACCAACCTCTATGATAGGTCATGTGAAAAGATGCACCTGATTCAATCAACCAAAAACCTTTTGATGTCTGAATCACCAAGGCTACTATGAAGGCATCTACATCGCTATGAGAAGATTTATTTTCAAAAGAACAATTTTTCTTTTTCTTCTTCTTCTCCTCTTTACAATCTTTCTAGATGTTTCCAATCTACCCACAATTCTAGCATTTCACCTTGGAATTTTTACAAAGAGACTTTGATCTCCCCTTTGACTAGGATTTAGACTTCTTGTCTTTCTTATCTTTCTCCTTTGATCTTCCTCGAACAACAAGAGCTTCCTTGGCCATCTCAAAATATTTCCTCTACATTTCTTTAGACAATAATGAAGCAACCACATCTTCCATCTTGAAAGTGGTTGTTGTGCTCTCAATAGCCATTGCTAGGTGATCCCATGTGCTAGGAAAAGAATGTAACAGGAGCATGCAATGATCCTTGTCAGCTATTTTCACATCCATAGATGCCAACTGAGTAACAATCATATTAAATGCATTCAAATGATTGGCAACGGAAGCTCCTTCCTCCATCTTCAAAGAGTATAACTTCTTTCTTAGGAATAACTTATTTACCAAGGATTTCCCTTGATAAATGTCACCAAGCTTCTTCCACAAAATTTTTGATGTCTTCTCTTCATGGACGTTCTATTAGGAATTGCATGTAGAAAAATATCAATTAAATGCAAATAAATATTAAACAAAGGAATGAAAAACATAGAAATAATAACAAGGAGAGATAATTTTTAAATTGGTTCACCTAAACTTGGGCTACATCCACCAACAGAGAGTCCAATATTATTATCCAGCAAATTGAACTGATTACAACCAAAAATCCTTGCAACTCAATATCATTGCAAATGCTACAATACAATATCAACGGAAACCCTAACCCTTAGTCATTTTATCAAGACTTATGTTGGTTACAAAAATAGGGTTTTTTATGTTGGCCAACAGTAAAATGGGTTCTCAGGTATTTGAGAGTACATCCAATAAAGATTTATGTTTTGGGGGATCTAATAATGATTTAGCAGGTTATGTAGACTCGAATTTGGTAGGGGATATTGATACTAGGAAGAATACTACAAGTTATGTCTTTATTGTAGGTGGCACAACGATGAGTTGGATCTCCAGGTTGCAAAAGGTGGTTGCTTTATCCACCACAGAGGCAGAGTATGTGGATGCAACAAAGGAAAGAAAGGAGATGATATGGTTGCAATCTTTCATGGAAGAATTAGAAAAATAACAGGCTAACAAATAGGATAAAGCAACCACCTTTTTCAACATGGACATCCAACTCATCATTGTCCCACCTACAGTAAAGACATAACATGTAGTACTCTACCTGGTATCAATATCCCCTACCAAATTTGAGTCTACATAACTTTCCAAATTAGTATTAGATCCCCCAAAACATAATTTTTTATTGGATGTACCTCTCAAATACCTAAGAACCCATTTTGTTGTATTCCAATGCTCCAATCCGGGATTACTCATATACCTACTTACGACTCCAACAACATGTGCAATATCCAGTCTCGTGCATACCATGGTGTACATTAAACTTCCTACAACTGAAGCATATGGTACCTTGGACATTTTTTCTTCCTCCTCTTGTGTCTTTGGACACATCTCCTTAGTCAATTTCAAATGACTAGGCAAAGGTGTGTTGACAGCTTTTCCATTCTCCATATGGAATCTCTACAACACCTTTTCAATATAATTAGCATGAGATAGAGTCATTTTTTTGTTCTTCCTATCTCTACAAATTTTCATACCAAGGATTTTTTTGTTGCCCCCAAATCATTCATAGCAAATTATTTTGCTAACTATTATTTTAACTCACTAATGTGATCCATGTTAGAGCCCGCTACAAGCATGTCATCAACATATAAACATAAAATAATGTAGTTATCAGTATCCAACCTCTTAAAATAAACACAATGGTCAAAATTACACCTTATATAGCCTTGCTCAACCATAAAACTATCAAATTTCAAGTACCATTGTCGAGGTGCTTATTTCAATCCATATAAACTCTTCAATCTGCATACCAATTTCTCCTTACCTTTGACCTCAAATCCTTGGGGTTGTTCTATATATATCTCCCCCTCCAAATCACCATGGAGAAAGGCAGTTTTCACATCTAGCTATTCCAAATATAAATCTCCAATGGCCACAATACTTAAAATAGTATGAATAGAAGTCATTTTAACTACCAGAGAATTTTTTTTAGAAAATTTAATACCTTTTTTCTATGCAAATCCTTTGACAACTAACTTGGATTTAAATATGTTCTTACCTTCATCTTCCTCTTTCATCCTATAAACCCATTTGTTTGGTAAAGCCTTTTTACCTACAGGCAACTTACATAATTCCCAAGTCTAATTTTTCTGCAAGGAGTCCATTTTTGCTTTCATTGCAAGCTCCCACTGAACCTTTGTATCTACCTACATAACTTCATCATTCCCTTCTGGTTCACTAGCATTTGTTAACAAAATAGAATACAAAGAGGGAGAAAACCTTTCAGGAGGTCTACTTAGCCTTGTTGACCATCTAACATTCACTAGAGTTTGTGGTATTTCTTGTTGTTGTTGCGGAGTAGGAAGAACCACTGGAACATCACTATCTAGAGTATCATCTAGCACCACAAAATCATTTTATTTCTTCTTATGTTGCTACAACTGATCTTTGTACAATATCTCATTAAATACAACATCCCTGCTTCTCACAATTTTCATATTTTCAACATCCCAAAGCCTATAACCAAATTCATCAATGCCATATCCAATGAAGATACAATTTTTTTTATTTTGCATCTAGCTTGGTTCTATTTTCAAAATCTACATGTGAAAATGCTTCACATCTGAAGGTTTTGAGAAAAGAATAACTCACCTTTTTACCTATCCATGCTTCCTCTGGAATACCACATCCCAAAGGAACTGAAGGACCTCGATTAATTAAATATACAATGGTATTGATAGCCTCTACCCACATGTATAATGGCATCCCAAAATGCAATCTCATGCTCCTTGCATGCTCCATTATTGTCCTATTCATGCGCTCAACCACTCCATTTTCTCGTGGAGTTCCTAGAACTGTTTTCTGCCTACAAATTCCATCAAAGGAACAATAATCCTCAAATTATTTTTTGCAATGCTCGCCACCATTATTAGATCTAAGAAATTTTAATCATTTCCCATCTCATTCTCAACCAAGCTTCTCCATTTCTTAAATGTTTCAAATACATCATATTTTTTCCTAGGGAAATAAATCCAAACCTTCCTAGTTGCATCATCTATGAATGTAACATAATATTGAGAGCCACCGAGAGAAGATACCTGAGCCATTCCCCATACATCTGTATGCATAAGCTCCAACTTTTCATCTTTCTTTTGCTTCCCATCCTTGAGAAAACTAACTCTCTTTTGTTTTCCCTACACACAACTTCACCAAAATCCATATGAATGCATTTCAGACCTAGTAAAAATTTCTTAGAATGAAGTACCTTCATACCTTTTTCACTCATATGCCCAAGTTTGTTATGCCACAGTGTTGTCTCAGAACCTACAACAACTATTTCAGTCTCTTCCTGTGAACCCGTAGCAATTGTTCCTAAGCATGTTTGTGTTTTCTCTGCAACAACTAAAGTAGAAGGAACATTATGACCTATACAAAGATATAAGGTGCCTACTTTCACACATTTTTCTACTATTAAAGCACCTCTTGAAACCTTCCAATTTTTATCATTAAAAGTAACTATGCAACCTTCATCACCTAGTTTCCCTTCTAAAATTAAATTCCTACTCACCCTTGGAACATTCCTTACCTCTTGTAGTAGCCAATGATTCCCATTCTGCAACTTAATCTTAATTATTCACTTTCCAACAATCTGATAGGGTTCGTTATCTCCCAAATAAACCAGCCCAAAATCCCCTTGGACATAATCAAGAAAATAACTTTTTATGGGGTGTAGCATGAAATGAGGCCCCAAAATCTAAAACCCATGAATTGTCAGCATTATCAAGGGAAAGAATCAAAGCATCCTTATCATATTTTTTACTTAGCACATTTGTCTCTTTACTTCATTTTTATCTCCTTTATTTTTTTGAGACCAACAATCTTTCTTTAAATGACCTGGCTTACCACAATACTAGCAATCCCTCATCTCTAGATTGAGACCTTTTGTCCTTTGATTTTCCCCGTGACTTCCCATGACTTCCAGAATTGTTTCCTCTCTCCCTTGTTCTGCCCTCACTTTTTGCATTCAAAACACTGCCTGATCTAGATGTTCCACGTAATCTTTTCCTAAGAATTTCCTCGCTCAAAATAACACCAAAACCATCATCAAATTTCAATGTATTTGAAACAGAAATAGAATTGCTAATATCCATTACCAAGCTATTCCAACTTTTAGGAAAAGAACATAGAATCAAAAGACCCCTAAATTCTTCATCAAATTTTACATTTACAAAAGTTAATTGACTGGTAACCATATTAAACTTATTTAAATGATCAACAACCGACCCATCTTCTACCATTTTCATATTAAATAAACACTTCATAATAAATACCTTATTCAAAGTGGAAGGATTTTCATATAAATTTGCTAGGGTTTCCATCAACTCTTGAGTTGTCTTTGTTGTTGTAATATTGAAGGCCACCGATTGTGCCAGGCATAGATGAATGGTTCCCAGTGCTTTTTTGTCCAGAAGATTCCAATCCTCATCAATCGTCGTTGTTGGTTTATTGGCTATTCCTTCCAACAGCCTCCATAAATCCTTTTGATAGAGATAATCCTCCATCTGCATCTTCAATAACTAATAGTTCTTCCCATTGAATTTATCTACCTTCAATTTACCCTCATCTTTCATTGCTCCCACCTAACTGTAAGACTCCCACTCAACTCTGAGAACTTCCTATAGATGATAATCGAACACAACCTACTCTGATACAAGAAGGTCTTCCATATTGAGTTTCCACAACTCAAAATTTCCACCATTGAACTTCTCAATCTATATTCTTCCAAATGTGCTCACCAACTTAAATCTACAATAAGTTATAAACTATATTTCTCTACAAAACCCCCACTAAACAATATCAACACAAAAAACTCATCTCACCCACAAGGTCAACAAATTTGGCCAAGCTCTGATACCAACTAAAAGGAAATAAAAGTGTGGAAACATCTTCCAAATACTAGTCTTCATGAGAGAGATACATATTTTTTTTTAAACTTTCAATTATAGAACATCAAGATGCGCATACATGAATAATCAAATAGATAATAAAACATCAACATATGATTTACATGGGAAAACCCTTACGGGAGATAAAACCACACACTAAAGCGGAGATCTCTTTATTACAGTAAAATGAATATTACATACAGGTTACATAGCTATGCTCTTTCAAGTGTTAATCCACATAATGAATCCAACAACATTTCATTACATTCACTCTTATTGTTCTCTCTTCCAATGTGCTAAGGAATTTCATACATACTTCTCAAGCATTACCATAAAAACTGTCGTTCCAACTTCCACACCAATCGAATAGTCAAACTGTAATCCCACCAAGTCCAACTTGGACTGTCACGGGGTTGCGCTAAACCTTCTTTACCTATCATTCTGAGTCTTAATTGTAATACCACAAATCCTTTTTTGACTAGCCGTGGGATTGTGATTTGCTTCCATCATTCTAACTAACCATTGCAGCACTGCAACCACTTAGATTTACCTTCATGGGATAGCGGGTTCACTGCTATACCATAGGCTACATTAAAATTCACCGCAAGATTGTAAGTTAATAACCTTTCCCCGCACTATTGTAGGCTATCTCTTGGACCGTTTCAGGGTAGCGAGATGGCCCGTACACCCACCAGCCTCTCCAATCACCATCATGGGTTGGTGGGGTGAACCACACTCTACCTCCAGCCATTTCATGGACCGCTATAGGGTGGCGGTATGACCCTACACACCTGCACAGGCTAATGATAATTGCCATGGGATGGTAGGTAACACCACCAACCTACACCCCTCTTAGATACACCCTGCAGTACTATGGTAAAGACCAAAATACAAAACTTTGGAAGTTTGAGTTTGATGGCAACTGAGCTAGGGTTTTAACAGTGATTTTGAGACACACATTCTCAACACTATAAAAAAAACCAAGGCTATATGCCTCCCTCCCAGTAAAAAATTAACAAATCCATTATCAAGCATACTAAGTGTCCAACTCCTAGATAGTTCCTATACAACAACCCTTACAACAAGTCCCACCACCTAATCCCGTGAGAAATTTGTTTAAGTTCCTAATAATTTTGTTAAAGATTGTGGTATGCATTATCCATTTGTTAACTAGCATAATCTATTTTTTTACCAAGGGATAACCCTCAACAAGAAATATGGGAACAAGGGAAGAAACTTTGATTATATAGGTTTAAGTTATCTTCCTTGAATGATCCATTTTAAAGAAACAATCAACATTTGTTCCTAAGTAATTTCTTTCCATATGGCATGTAAATCAATTTTATTCTAGTAATGAAATAATGTCCCCATTTAGATAGCTTGTGGTTATTATGATTATACAAATAGAGTAAAGAAGAGAGCATTAGAATAATCATAATAACCATAAGCTATCTATAATAATCATCTATATGGTTGGTGCTACTATGTAAACATTACTCATGATAATTTGAAAGAATAATTTTATATTTTAAGGGCTTTGTATTGTAGTATCATTTAAACACTCTATAATTTGCACATAGTTTTTCCTGTGTTATTAAAGGTGAATAATCATTTTTAAGGTATTTCACAAGAATCTTATACATTGAGTATCAATTATAAGGTTTTTTTAGGAGTGGTTGTGGAAAAACTAGAAACTAAGGTAGCTTACATCATATATGAGAGCAAGATGCCTTTGTGAAGAGGAGAAGGTGTTGTTAATATTACTATAAAGATTAAATATATGTTTGAAATAATAAGGTAAATTAACATCTAATTGGATGTTGTAGAAAAATATAGGAAAAGAGGTTTAACCCTAGAAATAAATATGAAAGTGATGATGAAGAAATTGAAAAAAGAGATAAACCATAATTTGTTAAGAAATATATAGAAGCTACAAAAGAGGAAGAAATGGATTAATTATGTTAAAGACTATTTCTAAAATTTGTAAGAGACCTATAATTTATATTTCTAATTATTTTGGTGATAAATCCTAAGGATTTGATTGATTGGATAAAACATCAAGAATAACATTTTAAATATGAAGATATTGTAGATCTTATAAGGGTTATATTTTCTAAGACTAAAATAAAGGTATATTTTTTTGAAAATATAAGTTAAATTTATTGGATGCAGTGCCCTTAAAACGAGAAGCCCATAGGGCTAGAGTTCATATCATAAAACAAAAAAACTAGTTATAGCTTAAAGTCTAGACATAGGGACAATAGAGATACAACAAAAACAACCCACCCAAAAATAGGCAAGACCCCCCCATCACCTAGCAATACACTCCCACTCCTCCATGAGGAGTTTCAACACATCATCCCCAACCCAACTATTGTTGGGTTCAACCTCAACATCCTTCTTCTTAACCTCATATTTCAGTACTGCCGACAAAGTGACAATAGAGCGGTGGATGACTTTGATTGTGAACCAGGTCAGTCTCATAAACTTCCTTTCTAGTTTGGCGACATGAGCAAGTAGGTTGTTGTGGTCTTCATCCTTCTCAACATTTAGCCTATTGGTCTCTTCCACCCGAGCATTATGATTAGAGGAATCTAGTGTGGATTCCTCTTGATTCATCTTAGGGAAGTGACTAGGTCTTTCCATGTACTCTTCAATCCCCTCGACTGTGTCTTGTTTGCTTTCCTCCTATCCTTTTTCTTTCTTTGAGTTGTTGGATATTTCATCCACCAGGACCTCCTTTTTGTGTTTTTCTAGCCTATTGGACCTCTAGAAACTTGTTTTTTCCACCTCCATATTGGTACTAGTAGCCACCATTGTATCCCCTTGAGATTCTTTGGCAGCAGAGTCATCTTCATCATTGTTCATGGGAGGTTCCTCAACATGAAAGGTGATGTCCTTTTTTCCTTTCTTCAATTCAAGCTTGGCTTTGATGGGAATTTTCGTTTTTCTTTGTGGGTGTATTCTTTAGCTCACAAAGACCAACAATGGCCTTGGATTGGGCCAAACCCTCACCACCCTTCTTCTTTTTGGTAGGGGGATTAGGTTTGGATTCCTCAGGAGGTTGACTGGTTGTGGGAGGAATCTTCCTTTTAGGGCCAACAGAGACAGTTGGAGAGGGTTTAGTAGGGGACATATTAGAGTGCTTGGGTTCCTCGATTCTAATAGTAGAAATGGGTTTTGGTGGGTAGAGGGCAAGGTGGAAATGATAAATATGGAGGATAAGAACTTGATGCAGGGGTAGAGGGGGTGGCTTATCATGATTTTTTTTTATGAGCTCCATGGTTTCTTTAACCAAAATTTCAAGGGATGAAAGTAAGAAGGGGAAACTAATAAGAATTCTATGGTGGAGGTGATTCAACAATGACAAATGGTAAAAATAGAAAAATTTAAACCAACCTTCTAATGTGATATACTTCATTAAAACTAGACACACCTGATCCCAAGGTACAGGAAGCTTGCTTCGTTCAAAATCTGCCTAATATTTCATAGGTTGTTCATTTTCCCTGAAGGTCTGCAAGCTATCCATGTCTTGCACTTTCATGTGTTTTTTAAGCTTTTTCCTAAATAGGACAGCCCCATAGCTTTTGTGATAACCTCTTCAATGATCTTAAATGAAATTCCTCTCACTGTGACCCTTTTATCACACCAAAAGCTCACAAACTAAGTTGATAGTTTCTCAATATGCCCTTTTAGACACTCCATTAAAGTTGCTATACCACCTTCAACACAAATATGATAGACCAGAGTGTCCTGACAGAATTCTTCATAGGATCCCAATTTAATTCTCACACAGTCTCCTCACATTTTCACACATAGATAAAAAATGATCACAAGAGTAAGCAAAATGGGATTTTTTTTCAAAATACAAAAGGGTAATGAACATGGACAACTTATCAAAGGGATAACTGCCATAAAAAATCTGCAAATCTTGTCTAATTAAGGTAGTAATATTTTCCCACATACAAGTAGGAATTTTTGAGAGGCTTAGGGTTGTGAAACCATTGAAAGCATTGATTAAGTACTTTTAGGCAAAGAGAAAGGCCATCATTACCTTTATCAACCCATAATTAAGCAAAGGTTTGAGTAATATTTTAGTTTCCCATGCGTTCCAAATGGAAAGGATCATATTATAAGGAGAAGCCTTGTACAAATGAAAATATTGCACATTAAACCCATGGGGAAACCAACTAGGTAGAATGAAAAATCCCAACCACAACCTAGTCATCCACACGTACCCATCCATATCATCAAACATTTTCCACATCATATTGAGACCAAGGGTGAGAAGACAAGTGTACCAGTCCAAAAAGGAGATGTTGAACATCATCATAAATAGTTAAGATTTCTTTTCTCCCTAAGGATAAATCCTTGGACATTAAAGGGGAGGCTTGCCATATTTCTCTAGCATTTAGATGAATCCCAGGAAGATCCCAAATTTTCCAAAGAGTTGGCCACTCTATTGCCCTCACAGAAGATGTGGGTTAATTTCATTCTTTAAAATTTGTTGAGTAAGAATTGTATATCCAACAAAATGTTCTTGATGTTCCACCCCTAATAGTAATTGTTATTGATGGATTCAATCACAACTTTGGAGTCTCCCTCTATATGTAAGTTATTTATGCCTAAAGTAACAACAATTCTAATTCCACTCAAGAGCGCTCTTGTCTCTACTATCATAGAGGTTTGTATCTCGATGCCACTAGTAAACCCAATCGCCAAAATGTCATTTTGATCTCTGATGATGCCCCTGATACTAGCTAGGCTAGGATTGGCTTTCATCATGCCATCAAAATTAAGTTTGTACCAACTATTAGAAGGAGGTTTCCAAATAGTGCTAGGCCTAGCCAAAGCTTTTGAATTGTCAAAGGAGTTGAGGTCCAAGGTCTTGTTCCAGGAATTTTCCATAGTTATATCCATGATTGAGGGAGGTTTGTTCAAAGGTTTCCAAACATACAGGGATACATTCTCAAAAATAATTCTAAAGCCAATACTAAAGACCTCCTTTGGGATTTTTTCCACATTTCTAAAAATTTGGTTATTCCTTTCCTTCAATAGACACTGGCATAGAATGGGAGAGACCTTTCACCAAATTTCTTTAGGTAGAGGGTGGTGATAGGGATCAATCTAGTTATCAACAAATCTCTTAAGATCACCATTCATGGTTTAGTGGATACCTAACCTTTGAAAGGAAGATTCCCAAGCTTTTGTAGCAAATATATAGTAGAGTAACAGGTGAGGGATAGACTCCTCATTTTTACATAGCATACATATGTTAGGGATTTTAAATCCCCTTTTCCTTAGGTTATCCTGTGTGAGGATCCTATTATGACTCGCCATCCACCAAAAAAAAAATTGGTGTGAGTTGCCTATTCCAAACATGTTTCCAAATATCATTCTGAGTTCCTTTTAGAGACAACAAACTATAGGAAAACTTTATAGAGAGATTACCCTTGCTTTCCCTGGTCTAGTAGAATTCATCCTCTTAAGTAGAAATGTGTATTATAGTTAGAGAGATAATGTCCTAAAGAGTCTTATCCAGGTGCCTTAACTTCAGGAAATGAGGGCAACAACTCTCAAGTATCTTCCACTTCATAAAATCAAGTTGCCCACACAAGTAGTCTCACATTTTTTCCAAAAAACACTGTGGAAAGGGTCATTAGATTCCTAAAGTCAGATTGAATGAGGGGTATTTCAAGCAGCTAGGGGTCCTCTCATAACATAATTTTTCTACCATTACCAAGTTTCCATCTCAACTTAGAGTGGAACATATTTTTGATCCTATGGATATTGTTCCAAATTAGAGAGCCACTGGGATGGCCATCCAAGAGACAACTAATCAGGGGGATGTTTTTGAGATACTTTACATTCAAAAACATACTTTAGTCCTTCCTATTCATCAGCAAGTCTCGGCCAACCTTCACAAACAGGGCTCTATTGGTAGGTTGGATTTTTCTTATACCAAGATTGCCTCTAGATTTAGGAAGACAAATAGTATCCCAACTTAACAAAACCAATTTCTTCTTTTCCTCCATACTAGACCAAAGAAAATCCCTTTAAATTCTTTCAAATTTCTTAGCAATATATCTAGGGATTTTGAAAATGGAAAGAAAATACACTGGGATACCTTGAAGAGCAACAACCAGGAGTTGCAATTTACCAGCATGGCTAAGGGTAGAGCCTTTCCATCCATCCAGTTTTCTCTACATTCTTTCAAGGACAGAGTTCCAATATCTAGGTGAAACTTCCTTAATTATGAGAGGGATGCCAAGGTACATAGAAGGAATGGGTACACTCTTTCATCCTAGCACAATAGTCACTCTATCCTAAAGGGCTTGTGTGTTTTTGAAGAAGTAGATCATACTCTTATTGTATTTTATGCATTGACCAAAGCTTGAGGCATAATTTTTTAGACAATTATTCCCTTTATAGATTTCACCACTAAATCTTTCCCAAAGAGTATGGTATCATCCACAAATTGTTTGATGGTTAAAGGTTCAAGGGAAGTTGTAGGTTTGATACCTTTCATAGACCCATCCATTAGTATTCTTGAAACATTCCAACTTAAGACATCAACAACCATAATAAAGAGATAGGGGAAATGTGATCTCCTTGTCTTATCCCTTTACCAATATTGAAGAAGACATGTGGAACCCCATTGACCAACACATAGTACTTGACAGTAGATATGCATTCAAAAATGAGATTCACCACTATCTGATTGAAGCCAAACCTAGCTAATACTTTAAGGAGAAAACTCCACAAAACTTTTTCATAAGCTTTGGAATGTTGAGTTTGAAATCCATACCAGCACAATTACATCTATCCATTGAGTGAAGGATTTCATCCATGGAAATTGCAGCATCCAATATGTGGCAACCAAGGAAAAATCCTTTTTGGCATGGGCTAATCATTTTATCAATAAAAGGTTTCAAGCGGTTGGCCAAAATTTTGGAGAAGATCTTGTAAATGGTGTTACACAAGCTAATGGGCGTAAAGTCAACCATGGTCTGAGGGTCTTCATTTTTGGGAATGAGGCCAAAAAGGTATATGTTGTTGTTTGGTGGAAATAAATTTTACAAATAGAAAAATAGAAGGGGAAAAGAAAAGATAACAAAATTGGATAGGATGGTATTTAAATTGAAGAGTTAATTCATACCTATTGATCGAGTTATAATTGTTGAATAGGTTAAAAAAAATATAAGAAATAAGGGGGAGACTATGAAGGAACCATTGGAGAAATCTACAAGATAATCATTATGATTGGACATAGTGAAACAAGCAAGGAAAATGTTTTCAAATACATCCATAGACTAAGAGAGATTATTCAACAAGAACTAAGTTTGGTGTGATTGAATATTGTAGAAGAAGAATATCAATTTTCACTAAAGGTAGATGATAAATTGAATAAGATATTTGAGGGTACATAGAACTAGAAAAGAGGAAGAGGAGGAAGATTCTAGAGAAGAAGATATCAACGTGACAATATAAGAGCTTGAAAAAAAAGGTGTGAAATCAAGAATAAGTGACACAACACATACCATAATGATAGTAATTCAAACCAAAAAGAAGGATCAAGTAGTAATTCTTACCACAATATAAAATAAGGTGGTATTTCATAGTATAATTATAAAATAATTGGATACCAAAGAGGTAGAGGATGATATGGTAGAAATGATGGATATCTTTTTATACAACTTATTTTTGATGTGGATCCAAATTTTATAGAGAATTTAAATGTTCACAAATTCAAGGAAATACAAATAGGATAATTGAAGGTAGCACAAGAACTACATATGTTGATGAAAACATAAAAAAACTAGAAAAACTTGAGAAGGGTGAGTCATGGTCATGTGGAAGTTTTGTTAAGAATAGCTATTATGAATGAAGAAGAGTTAGTACAAAGGAAAATTGTGGTTAGAATAAGATGAAATATTGAAGGTAAATGTTGTAAAGGTCCATCATTGATAGTGGTAGTACAAATAATCTAGTTTTAGGATAAATGGTTAATAGGTTCAATTTCAAGAGGCCAGAACATCCTATTCCATACAAACTTGTGTGGTTGTATAAAGAACACAAGGTATTGGTAAGTGAACAATGTTTAGTGAAATTCAAGGTGGGTATATGTCATGATAAAGTTTTGTGTGATGTTATATCAATAGATTTATCACTTATTGTTTCACAGACCATGGAAATATGATAGTAAAGATATACATGATGGGAGAAATAGTAATTTTGCTATGACTAAGAATGATAAGAATCATACCTTAGTACTATTGAAGGAGAAAGAAAGGCAAGTGTGTAGTGGTGTTAGAATTTTCCTAGTGGATGGAAGAAAATTCTTAGATTTAGTTTGAGGCGTGAAAGTATATGTTTTTTATTGACACATAGAGTTTATGGCATTACAGATTTAAAGGTAGCATAATAAAAGGGAATTCTAGAATTACTGACAAATTATAAGGATATCATAGTATATAATGTGTCAGTTGGATTACCACTAGTAAGGAGTATCAATCACCACATGGATCTAATTCTAGGAGTATGTTTACCAAATAAAGTTTCATGCAAAATGACATCAACAAAGAATGCATAATAAAATAGAAAAGTGCAAGAACTATTGAAAAAAGGTTTGATCAAGGAGATTTTAATCCCATGTGAGATACTCATACTACTAGCACCCAAGAACAATGGTGAATAGAGGATGTGTCTATCCTATAAGTAAATTAAAAATATCACAAACAAGAACATATTCCCATTTCAAGGATAGATGTTACAATGTATTATTTTAGCATAAAAATATTTTACCAAGATTGATTTGAAGAGTAGTCATCACCATATTAGAATTAAAAAGGAGATGAATGGAAGACTAAACTATTAATAAGCGACAAGATATACGAGTGGTTGGTTATGGCCTTTGGGTTGAATAATGTACCTAGTATATTTGTAAGGTTGATGAATGAGATGTTGAAGAATATTTAGGTAAATTTATAATTTTCTTCTTGGATGATATTTTTTTTCTTAGTAAGACTAAAGGAGAACACCTTGAAAATATTAGATTAGTATTGTAGAAATTGAGAGAAGAATATTTTATACTAAACGTGAAGAAGTGTAGTTTTATGAAGTTAGAATTGGTATACTTAGGGTTTATAATTACAATCAAAAGTTTGAAGAGGGATCTAAAAAAGTAAGGGAAATTATTGAATGGCCTACACTAGTGAACATTAGAAAGGTATGACCTTTTCATGGTTTGGTAAGTTTCTATAGAAATTTTATTAGATATTTAATGGTACATGTGAACCAATAATTGATACTATGTGAGGAAACAATAAGGAATTCAAGTGGACATCAAGAGAAAATAGAAGCTTTGAGTTACTAAATTTTAAGGTAGCATAATATCCAATGTTAGTATGAATGTATTTCAACAAGGTAGTTTAATTTGATTGCAAGTGGAAATACAATAGGATTATAATCAAGCCAAGAAGGTAGACCTATAGGTTATTTTAGTGAGAATTTGAATTATGCAATAAGAAGATATTCAATCTATAGTTAAAAATTTTATTCCATAATCCAAGACTTGACGAAATGGAAACATTGTACTTGTTGCTAAAAGGATTTATGTTGTACATAGATCATCAAGTCTTATAATGCTTGAATAAATAATATGTTATATTAGAGACATGTGAAATGGGTAGATTTTATGCAATAAGTTTACGAGATAATATTTGTTAATAAAATGATATTAGAAGTGATAGTGTTTGATGATTTGAAGCATTTTTATGAAGTTGATCCTAATTTTGTGGAAGCATGGAAAGCATGTAAAGAACTAGTATGTATGGATTGATCTAAATAGCTTAATTACTTGATTCAAAATAAAATTGTGTTTAAGGGTAATCAATTATGTATTCCAAGAAGCTCAATGAGGAAAATTTTGATCAAGGAGAAGCATAGTGGTGGTTCAGTGAGACATTTTGGAGTGAATAAGATAGTGGAATTAGAAATTGAAAAATAATTTTTACCTTAGATATATAAGGATGTAAGAAAGTATGCTCAAGGTTATAGGATTTATCAAGTAGTGAATGGGAGCAATCAAAATATGGGGTTGTATCAACTATTTCTAGTTTTAGAGAGACCTTGGGAATATGGATTTTGTATTAGGGTTTCCTAGAACACATATATGGTATGATTATATATTTGTAGTTGAGGATATTTTATAAGATGACACAGTTAATGATGTGCTATATGTAGTTGATTTATCTTATAGATAAATTTTAAGATTGCATGGATTAGAAAGGAGTATAGTTTCAAATATAGATACCAAGTCAACTTGTTACTTTTGATAGACACTATGGAAGAGCATGAAGACCAATTTGTAATGTATTTTAGCATATCACCTACAAATAGATGAAAAAATAGAAGCAGTGAATAGGAGTTTGGGTAAGTTGTTAAAATGTTTCACTACCTGGAGAAGATAAGAAATTAGGATATGGTCCTAGCTCAATCATATTTTGTGTATAATAATTCAATAAATAGGAGTATAAGGAAAACACCATTTGTGATAGTATATGGTAGTTGTCTAAGTAATTTATTATAATCAAGTATATCAAAAGTGAAGAGAATAAGAGTGTAGAGATAGAAGAATTTTCCCAACACGTGAAAGAAGTACATACTAAAGTAAGATGTCAATTGGAGAAGATGAATGGTAGATATAAGAAGGTTGATGAAAGGAAAATATACAAGGAGTTTGCAATTGGTGATAAGGTGAGGGTACATTGAGAAAGTAGAGATTTTTATTGGGGTATATAACAAATTAAATATTAAGAATTGTAATTGTAAAATTATCAAAAGTTTTGATTCAAGATATAGATAAAGTGGAATTACTAATACGTAAATAGGAATATCATCATGTTTCATGTTATATATTTATATTAGTATTATAAAGGAGATCTAGGAGATGGTAACATATAAGTACAATAGAAGAACTGACACCGAAATAGCATGGAGATTATATTGATGTTTTAGATAGTAGTATTAGAAAAAGTATCAAAAATAGATAGTATGAGTATTTGATGAAATAGAGAGGAAGAACTATAAAAGATTTATCTTGGATTTTAAAGTTGAGGTAAACCATTTCAGTTTCCCTTTGACCATTAGAAAGTGAGTGACTCACTTTTCAAACTACCCTAGTTGTTGAATGTAGGAACATTTTGAATATAATCTTGCATTATCCAAAAATATTTTCTTTCACTTTATTTATTTTATTGAAAAGTGGACACAATTCTTCAAAAATTAATCAAGAGATTCAAATATTAAAAAAAAAAAAAACATTAAATTCCTCAAAAGATTTAAATATACAAATCACATTGATACGTGCATAAATAATTCATAGAACAGAGTAAATTCTAGTCTATTCAGAATCATCTAATTACTTTTTATTAATAAACATGTGAAGAAATCACAAAATAGCATTTGCCAATGAAATTTCCTTTTTTTTAAAACAAGGTTAAAGGCTCCTAAAATTGAAACTATGCTCGTTGAAATCTCGAACGTTCTAGAAAAAATCACTTCGCCCCCACTTTTTTTCTTTGTCATCCTTTTGAAAGACTAAATTATTGCTCCTTCAAATAATGTCCTCCATATCCAAACGAAAGCCCGTGCTTTGCATTTAATGCATTTGTCTTCCTTGGTTTTGGAGTTCAACAAATCTTATGACGTTCTCAAAAGTCTTTGTATAAATATCTTTTTATATAATTATTGTAGTTTAAAATACATCACTTTCGTGTTCATGAAATAATGTTTTTAATAATAGGAAAGAAGTCTATATGTTATTTCAAAAGCCCAACGGTCATATAGATTTTGAAAATGAAAATCTGATATAATGGGTCCATAAAATGACTGGTTTAGACCTCTTTTTAAACTACCCAATTTCTATATATTTTTATTTTGAAAGGAGACTATATATATATATAAAATAGGGAGATCACAAATGCTTTGAGTGTATTTATTTCTTCCCTTCCCTTCTTTCTAAGAGTAAAGTACATGTTTAAACTATTCATAGAATGATCTACTTTTTTATAGATAAAATGTTTTTTAATAATAGTTTTGTAATTTTTACTCAATTATCTTTATTCAAAGATGTCTTATGATGTGTTGTAACATGTGACATAAGTTGGTCAATAAGTTTAACTCCCTCTTAGAACTCTTTTACTTGTCATAGATGCTCTTAAATTTATGATGTGAGGAGCTCAACTTCTAAAGGCAATAACTTTTGATCCATTATGTTAGGACTAAAAATTAGCCTTAAATTTTTCACAAAACACCCATTTTTTGCCAAATATCCCACCACCTAGCATGCCATTTTAAAAATCATTCAAAATTTACCCGCCCTGTAGTCATCACCTTAACCACCTTCGTCATACCTGCAAATAAAAAAAAGTCATGTCGAAGAGAATACATTATATCGGTGGAAGTCATTTTAGGGTCCCTTTGAAGAAGCGATGAAGCAAGATAGTATGAAAATTATCAAGGAGAGAATATCATATCGAGGGAACTTGTCTTAGTGTCCCTTCGATAATCTGACTAAAATCTTATCAAAGACACCTTGGCGTATCAGAGGGTATTGTTTTAGGGTCTCTTCGATAACCCAAGAACTAGACCGCTAAGGGGCATAAATATTTTAATTACTTTGGCACGACTTTAGAGAAAGTACACCTCAACATTCAAGAAACATAAAAACATCTCTCGAACATGACTCAACAATGTATCGGCATGACAATAAAAATTCGAAGGAACAACACATAGACCTGAGAATTGGAGAGACTTTAGGATGTCGGGATGAGTAATTTATTAGTCCCTTTGATATAGCAAGAAAGGCAAAGTTCATCAAAGAGAAGTGTATATATTGACAGGACGAGGAATCTGTCTCTTCGATAGGAAAATGGCATTTATTAAAAAAGAACATAACAACACCCAAGATATTCGAAAGGACTCTGGAATATCGGAGTAAGGCAATCCATAGTCCCCCCGAATAGGGAAAAGACATGTCAATCTAAAGAATGTCGAGGAGAGGGAACTATATCGGTGAGACCCAAACATCGGTCCCCTCTACAACCCTAAACAAATAAGTGAATGATTAAAGTTGAGGACTCCATCGAAGTGAAGAATTCATATCGGGAGAACAAGGATGATAGTCCCCTTGATAAAATAAATGACACTTACTATCATGGTGCGATAAACTTGTGAACATATTGAAGTGATAGGAGAGTATTGAAGAAGCTACTTATAGGGAAGCTTTCAAGAGGTAATTGTGATATCGATATGAAGCCATATAAAGTCTCTTCAAAATCTCGAAAAAGAGGAAGGAGTACACCATTAAAAGGAGAAATCGAGGAAATAGGGAAATATCGGTGAGATCAAAATGTTGTCATCTCGATAAAGTGAAAGTGTTCACAAGACAACGGAATGATGAAGAGATAATTTGGCGATGATGATGAGAAAATCGACGACCCATATTCAAACTAATTAATTCTACTCTCTATGACATGAAAGTGCCATCAAACGACATTAATGAACTAGAACCAAGGGCATTAAAATCAAAACCTGGAGTTGCTTCAAAATCATTAAGAAAACTAGGGAGAAAGGGAACAAAGCATAGCAGTGGATGATGACAACAAGACCAGGAAAGGCATTTGTTGTCCAAGTAAGTACCCGAGCCTCAGCTAAAATTCACATTGTCTAAAACCAGTTTAATTGTCAAGGAGAAAAAGTAGAGTTTTTCTACAAAATTCATACCATGGTGAGCACATCTAAAAACCCTAAAAACAAAAGAAAAAAACTAGAAGAAAGACATTTGAATCAGGACTTAATCGATTAGTGTCCTGGCTCCGGACAAAGGTCCAGGCGAAACGCTCAATTGAACCCTCAGGTTGAGAAATTGGAAGATATAAACAAGCAAGTGGGTGATACATGGACCCCGACACGGGGATACAATTTATTTGTACGCCACTATAGAAAAATGCATGGACACCAACTAGTTTCCAACCCATGGAGACTTAATTTAGGGAAGTTGGTGGTACCCAATGTGTTCATCAATGTTGAATTGATCAAAGCACTTTCCAATAGATACGATCCACAAACTCGCATGATTAAATTGGAAAATGGATCTTCCTTCATCCTTGTTATCAAGAATTATATATCTATAGTGTTCCAACTAGATACCAATATTGACATGAAATTCAAGATTAGGGACTTCCTAAACAAGTATCACAACTTGAGCACCAGTTACAAAAGGTGGAGATTGCCACTACTCAAGCCCCATGATGAAGAAAATCAGCTTAGAGTATTTTCAAGGAAGTAAAATCCTCCATACTCTGTTAACTTGTATGAAGAATATTTACAATGCACGTACTACTCTATTTTCCAGGTTCCTGGCCTGTACGGCCCCATTTTTATGGACATAGCACCAATGGTCTTAATAGCTGATGTGCAAAGTCAGGATGCCCAGCCCCTTGATTATGCTAAGTATCGAGCCAATGAAATTCACAATGAGCTTGTTTCTATCAAAAATAGAAGTGGAGGTATCAAATTTATGCATTATTCTTTATTTATGCATCTCATTTTATATGAAGGACAAAGTATGGGGATGTGGGATGAGTGTTTAAGAATAAAATACTTGGATGATAATGAAAATATTAGGCTAGTGCAGATGTGGATGGCCATTTGGGATAGTAGATGTGAAAGATCACATTATTTGTATTTTGAGGAATATTTTGTGAAACCCTTATACAATCTACTAGGTCACCCATGTGATTATAATCTATCACCATAAGTACAAAGGTTCCTAAGACCCAAGGAAATGGATGAAAGAGGGAAGATCAATCACAATTGGGGTGATTGGTATGCATATGGTGACTATACAAAGATCAGAGTATATGGATATGAAGGAGCCCCATTCTTGTTACTAAAAACTTTTCCAAATAGGGTTGTGTATTTGGAGATTGTGATGAAATTAGCCTACGTAGATTTTATTCATCTTAAAAGTCATGAAAAGCAGTCATTGATGCCCGAAACATTATGATTTGGAGATTTCACTGTGGTTTCTGAAAAGGGCTATGAATTAATTGATAAAAGGATAGAACATTACAAATTGTCTAAAGGGAATGCAAGGGAAAATTTTGACCCTAAAAATTTCATAAATGATGTTAAAACAAGTAAAAAATTGAAAGGGTGTCATCACACACTTTTTGTGGAAGATGATTTAATAAGAAATGTTGATGAAAACTATGTAGCTAGAAGGAAAAACCCATATCATACAGTGATGTTAGCAGAAGCTTGGAAGACATCCAATAATCCCCTGTATGAAGGAGCTTTTCTCGAAATTGAGGATCCTATAAAGAGGCTAGATACACTAATTTCACATGAAATAGAGTTAACTAAGGATGTGCCTCCTTGGGTGTTCACAAAGAAGGGAAATAAAGATATTGGGGAAATTCAAGCTAAGTATGAAACCCCACTGTGCCAACTTTCTCCTCAACCAACACCAAATATTAGTTTATCTATTGACACATCCATTGCAAAAATAGAAGTGGGAAGTGGTGATGAGGAGTATAGGTGACTAAACCTGTGATTGGAGGTAATGAACTTCCAATAGAGAGAAATCTTGTTGTACTAGAGTCTCCAATTAATATTTTAGATGATGTAAGGCATAATGTCAACCAAAATTTTACTTTTGATGATAATTTCATTAAAACCTTCAAGTTTAAGGCCTTTTGTGTATGAGTATAAAGGTAAACTAATTAGGGAAAGGATTAAAGATGTCATGCTTGAACATCAAGTAGAAGCTTTGAAAGAACTACAGGATGAGATTGATAAAGAAATAGAAGCCATGACCCCATAAAAGGGAAGAACATTGCTAGAAGATGCAGGGATCATGTTGCTCCCTAGATGGGATATGAGCTTTTCCATTTTATTTGACATCTTCCGGAGAAGCCTGAATAAAAACTTGCAATTGAATATAGAAGGGGTAGACAAAGTATACACTGGATCAGGTTATGACCCAAATAATGCAACTTTGTTAATGTGGGCCTTGTACCCACCAAACAAAAAACCTTTAGTTATTGATGATCCTAATAAGGCATTTGGCCATCTCCTAGTACAACAAGTCAAAGATACTAATCCTCTAGAAACCACAGACTTGAATTTGTTAATGTTTCAAGTTTCACTAAAGCCCAAATTGAAAGGTTGGTAAAAAATAATAAGACATATATGACAGAGAATGAGAAATTGAGATAGGAGATCACTAGCTACAAAGATAAATTACCATCATCTTCAAGTACTTACACCCCATGCTTAGAGGATGATAACAGTGTATTAGAAGACATAGCTGAAACCACCTATTGGAAGCGTAGAGCTGAGAGATCTCAGACAAGGGGGGGAAATTAGAAATAGAAATAAATTCCATCAAGTTTAAATAGGTTTTAGAACTAATAAGGAAAAGATTTGAAAACATGCTCGAGAATGTTGATAAGGTATGGGAAATTCACACTAAAACACATGTCACCTATCAAGAGCACAAAATGCTACATCTTAGAATGATGGAAAAGAAAGAAGAACTAATAGCCAAGGAAAATGTTGACAAACAGGTGTTCAATATTTATGATGAATTAATTGATATGCACGAGAAGTTTCATATTGTGTTGAGGGAGAACTACAAGAACATACCATGTGGAAGAATGAATTGGAAAAGCTATTATCAGTGGCTCTCGACAAAGTTAATGATGAATTAATGGTGTTGGAGAATACGCATTCATAATTGGAACAAATTTTCACTCTATATTTCATTATGAAAGACATCATCACTAATACAGATACACATGCTAACCAATAATATATTGAGCATCTTTCCAAGGTCAACATGTTCATCGCTCGTGCAACATAGGGATCAAAAGTATCATTGAAATCACTTGGCATTGAATGCATTATCATGGAGAAAGGACGTTGAACAGATCTTAAGTGATCATGGGAACCTTACGGAGATGAATGAACTATAGTGTACCATGATTGTTGAGGACTTCATTATTGTCTTTTTTAATTGCACTTGTTAAAGTTTAGTTATGTTTAATAAAACTGTATAGTCGTAAAATTGCACCCCTTGCAATTTCAAATACATTCTTGCACATGCTTTGGTGTCCACTCCCTTAGCATCTTGTGTAGGCTCATTTTAGCCCCCACATCAACCTTTTTCCCTTCTCAAGATGCTCAACACCCCTTTTCAGCAGCTACCCTCGTGTGTCAGCTTCACATCAAACTTTACACTTTTCCTGTTCTTGTCATTTTGTAGTGTGACATGTCTGGACACTAGCGCACCGCGTGGATGTCTACGCACTATGCTCCTGCAACATTTCAATGCTCAAAAAGCTATCTCCAAGCATGTTTGCCACTTGTCCTCACCTTTTGTCAGTGGTAATGGCTGGGGATGCCCTGAAAGGGCTTGAGAAGATTCTTTTATCTCTTTAAAATATTTCCTTTCAGTTCATTTTTCTCTCTAACTTCTTCTAGCTCCATTCTTCTAAGTGCTTCTAACTTCTAGCTTCTTCTCCCTCTTGGATTTTCTCTCAAGCATTCTACCATCTTGCTCTTGCTTGCACAACTCCCTTATTTGTTACAACAACACTTTCAAGCTCTCTTGGATTCACTCTTGCAGCTTCATCTCTAGCATCTTGGCATTCCATATCCCCCAGCTATTGCATTTCATACTTTGTGATACGGGTTCTCCTCCTTGAGTGGGGATTGATTTTATCACCTTTTGTGATATGGGTTCTCCTCAAGCAGGGATTGCTTTTATCACTCATACTTGGTGGTGTGGGTTCTACTACTAAAGTGATTTTTACTTTCACCACACACTTTTTCCATTTCAGTTCATCTCTCTCTTTCTATCTGTCTGTTCGTGGAGGTGGGAACACCAAAACAAGGGTTTTCTTGAGGAAAACCCCTATACAACCCCAACACTTTCTCTAGATATTGCTCATGTAGGTTTTGAAGACATTCACATACTAGAGGCTTCATCACTTATGTGTTTGTGAGCATTCTTCTATCTCTTATTCTCACTCTTTATCATTTCTATTTCACTTTATTTCAGTTCTATCACTTTTTGTCATTCTTCTACATTCTATGATTTCTTAGCAATTAGAATAGTAGTCATTTAGCCATTTTTTATGATAAATTCACTTTTTGGTCTATACGAGATGCCAATGCGCCTCTGGGATGCCAGCACACTGCGTTGTCATTCGTATTTTGCATTGTCGTCCTTTGGCTGAGAGCTTGTCAATTTGTCCAAAAAATCTTTGTGACTTGCTCTTTCCGATTCTAGAACTCCCGCATTGTTCCTTGAGGTAGTTTAGGGAAGTTCGCCCTATGAAGCTCTATGAATGAATAGGACTTGCGAGTAGTGAATCCCCCTTCTCTACATTTTGGTAAACCCAACGTGAAGAGAAAATCTTTTGAAAAACTAGGAATTTATTTACCCCTGCTTGGCGGGGTCATAACTTTTAACTCGGTGCTCGGAATTAAGAACTTTTTGCACTGTTGGAAAGGTCTCCTAGATAAATAGTTCAATCCCTAAAATACCAGTACCTTTGGAGGTCAAATTTTAGGGACCGACACAAGTTTTGACCTAAAATTATGCTTCGAAGACCTCCGAAAATGTGAATTACTAGAACATAGAAAATATCAAAAAAAATTGTAGAACCCCAATCCTAACACCTGCAAAACACAAAAAACAAACACATTATTAGATTAAATGTAAGTAAGAATCAAGATTCCCCATGAAATCCATTAATAATGCTCAAAATAGGAAATAAAATTGAAGAACACAATGAGAAAGCAATGAAATCCTAATTAAGCAAGCAAACTCTTGATCCCATGGGGGAATTGGTGCCAATTTGATGTGAAAATTGGCCCTTTCCCAACTCCTATGCAAGATTGAGATGATTTTATGAAGAGTGATCCACTTGGTGATTGATTCAATTGAGCTCCATGATGAAAACCTACATAACCTAGTTATAAACTTGATAAAATGGATGAAGATGGATGTGCTTGAAGATGAAATTGAGTATAGTAAGTTTACTCAAATTGTGGATGATCAAATGAGGAGAGAAACCTCTTATTTATAGAAAGACAAGATGGAAGAATGCCCAAAGTGAAGCAATGTGGGATCATTCAAGACCCAATGAGGAGGTGCCACTTGTCAAGATGTGAATGGGAAAAGGAAGTACACATTTTGATGAATGTGCCCATAAATAAAATTAGGTGGAATTTGAAAATAGTGAAATGACATGTAAGAGGGAAAAAAAATGTCTTAAATGCCACTTGGCTCAATGCATAAGGACATGAAAAAATGAATAGATGTCTTGTTGGAAGGACAAATCCACTTGGATGGATTTCAAAATTGGAAGAATATTCCTCAAAAGATGCCAAGTTGAGAGAAAATAGATATTTAATAAATTAATTAAATATATTTTCATTTGCAAGTGGCAAAAGCTAGAGGATGGGACATGGATTAAAATTAAATTAATCAAGGGCTAATTAATTTAATGAGGGATTTGATGATGTGACTAAATGATTTAGATTTATGGGTTGATTTAAATCAAAAGATGAGAAGAATGTGATTTAGATTTAATTAAATAAAGGAGTTGATTTATTTAACTAAAGGGAATGATGTTAGATTAAATTAAACAATGTTTAATTTATTTAATTTAATAGAGTGACTTTAGAGATTTAATCAAATAAAATGATTTTTTTAATTAAATAGAGACTTAGGGTTAATTAAATTAGACTGATTAATTTAATTAACAAAAGAGAATGACTTAATAAGATAAATGATTATTTATTTAATTAAGGGATGAAGAGTGATGACAAGTTAAGAGGATGATTCAAGTTGAAACGGTGTTAGTAATCAGGATCAAGTACGTAATGCCAATCAGTTCATTTACGTGTCTACATTTTGCCCCTCTTTGAAGCGATGCACTTGTTGTGTAGGTTCAAAGAATAAAGTGTCTCGATCAAAAGCCAAAAAAAAACCAATTTCAAAACTTGCCCCACTACTACCTTAGCAGGTGAAACATGCTGACATACTGCCCCCTCGAGAGATTAGATAAAAAAAATCAACTTCTTGGGTGATCTCATGAAAAAAAGAGGACAGGTGCCCGACGGGTCCAAAAAAAGCTCCAAGATGACAAAAAATACAATAAAACTCAAAAAACGGTGTGAAACAGCCCTCAGTTGGGTGAAAAGGGGATTGAGGGACCAAACCCTTAGTAGGACGAGTAAACGGGGTAAAAAAACCCTAATTTTTTAGGCTTAAATAGGCCTTGAGGGGCCACTTCCAATTCATTTTCACATTCAACCTTTAGAGATTTTGCAATTTTTAGCTATGACACCTTCGTGAGATGGCACAATGAAAACTTCCCTGACACATTTTTGATAGAGTACGGACACACTAGACGCTTCCTGGCAGTGGACCACCAGTGAGTCGACTTGACCCAACTTTGTTTTTCAATTTACATGCACATTTATTAAGCTAGGAAACTTAATTTTTAGGAGCGGTCCTGTATTGCACCACTAGAAAGTTTAAAACAATTTCGTGCAGCCTCAAACTACATCGCAGTCATAAGTAGCGACGTCGTGGAGCAGTTTGGAATTAGAGTTTAAATTTCAAACCCAGCTGCATATACAAAGTGCACCGTGGCAATTCTTTTTGTAATTAGGGTTTCCTTTTAAACTGAGCCACCTTCTCAAACTGCGACATTGCGGCAGATTTTGAGGGTTAGAAGCTCCTAGCAGCATAGTTTGAAATTTGCAAACTACACTACACCCACAGACAACGATGCTTAAGTTGTTTGGGGTATGCCAAGACAAGTCAGGATCAGATTTTTTTTTTATGAATCTTAACGCAGTGACTTTCCTGATGTAGGAGGAGGAAACGATACTATATTCACTTAAGCACATAAGTCTTGAGACCTATTTGGTGCTTTGCAGGGTATGCACGAGTGACAATAGGAGCATCTAGGGGCCATCAGTCTTTGGTATATTGCTTATGCTTCACCCATTCAGACACACTTGGGTATGCTAACAGCACTCGCTGAGAGATGGCACGGTGAGACATATTTTCACCTCCTGATAGGTGAGGCGACGGTCACACTAGAGGACGTGTGGCGGATCCACAGATTGCTCATCCATGGAGAGCGTGTGATATATGATGTGGATGTTTGGAGGGAGGCATGCTACGATGTTATGGGCCAGGACAAGCTTGTATTATGTGAGGGTTTGATTGAGTTAGAGTGTTATAGGCTCTCTGTGTCACCCTTTCATCTTGTTATTGCGGCTATCATATCAGGTCTCATTGCACCAAATTGGTAGGGCCGATATTTTAGTCCTAGATGGGGGCTTGCTTGGGAGTGCATGGTTCAGCAACGAACATGCTTTGCTTGGGGGCCAGTTCTTCTAGCCTCATTATACAGGGATCTTCATGAGTTTTCCTACCTAGATGACTAAGCACTTGGGGCGGGGGTTACATTGCTACGCATCTAGGCTTGGGAGAATATTTATGTGCTACGTCTAAGGGTTATTCTTGTTACTATGGAGCCAGATGATCTAGTTTTTTGGCAATACCATGGAGGTTTTTCCTTCACACATACAAGACAACACAAGATTCCTCACTGGAGGAGAGTCCTTGATGATATGTGTGTTTTCACATGGTGGCCATATCTTGGATGGCCTGCATGGTTTGACGATGTACAAAAACTTTTCTTCACCTGCTAAGATAGATTGATGCAAGGAAGGGAGCACACGATGCTCAAGATGTACTTGTCGGGCAAGGTTCAAAGGTAGTTTAGCGAGCCACAGGATAGGCCAGATGATTAGTATGTGGCTATTTTTTCACAGACAATGAGCTAGAGCTCCTGGGGTTGTTATATACGTACACATGAGGTAGTGTAGAGTTTTATGTAGTTGGTGGCCAGGCCATGGCCATATGACCAAGGTTAGGAAGATGTAGGCACAACACATGCATACAGAGATTGGTTTCAGCCACCTCTTAGACTTACAATGCTAGGGACACCATCTGCTCAATGCAAAGCCAAAGGTAGGGGAGCAGGACGAGGCCAAGGGGACAAAGACCAGGATCAGGGAGGTGGTGGGCCACCATCAGATTAGCTAGTTTGAGATAGGGGGCCTCAAGATCAACCACTCCTAGATCCACAGGTGGGTGAGCAAAGACAAGATCAAGACTCGAGATGACAAGATAGGGTTCTGACACCACCTAGGGACGGGGGCCATGATCAACCACCCGTATAGCCACCTCTCCAGCCAGACCCTAGAGACGATCATATTTTGTAGCTACAGGCCTAGGTACAAGCACTTACAACTGAGAGAGATCTCCTATGGGCAGAGCGAGACCAGGCGGTCTAGCAGAGATAGGTTGCAGAGCTACAGGCAGCAGTAGAGATGGGCAAATGACAACACATTGAGAGTATGTCTACATCCTCCTCCCGAAGCATGGTATCACTTCAATCATATAGGGAGACGATCTAGGAGGTCAACTACTATAGGTTGCACTATTATCAAGTTGTGCAAGGGTAGCCCGAGTGCCAGATTTTCCACAAAGGACAGGCCACAAACCTGCAAATGATCACGGAGAGAGAGCAGGTGGCGAGGGTAGCAGCCAACAGGGTTAGGTCATTTTGATCAGAGACATGATTATTTTTGCACCCCATGGGCTCATTTTTTTTAGCCCCATGGGCCATTGTACTCTATTGACATACACATGTACATTGATCTAATTTTTGTACTATGACAGTGTATTTATTTTTATGATATATGAGATGATGATTATTCGATATGATATGATATGTCTTATCTTTACTTTATGCTTTTTGGATGGATCTTATTTCTATATGCGATGCAATGATTTTCTATGTTATGATACTATGATGATGATACTATATGATGCTTATGTGATGATGTAATGTGATGGTTTATGGATGTGTTTCTTTTTCAGTATCTTTTCTTATGTACTTTTTATGATGTATCCAAAATGTTATGATATGCAAATGCTTAGACTAATAGATCTATATTATGCACCTAATGGATGATAAGATGTATGTAATTTTCTTATGTATGATATGCACTTATGATGTTATGATGATGACATGATGACATGATATGATGAAAGGCTGTTTTATGAAATGATATATGCATGTGTTATGATATGATGTTTATGATATACAAATGGATGCTTTTGATATATGATGTATATGTGATGGTGTAATGGATGCTTATATGTGATATGGGATGATTATACAATGTTATGATGATGCAAATGTTAGAGTAATGGTGTATCATGTTTATAATGCTATGGGATCATTGCTTTTATGTTTATATAATGGATGCATATGTATGGTTTATGAGATGCTTAGAATAACCAATCTATATTATATATGGACAAAAATGCAATGCATGTGTTATGATTAATGTTTTCTATGTGATATGATATGGAGTATGCAGTATGATAATGGTTTGTGGATGCAGGATGAATATGATAATGATTTGTGATTAATTGTCATGGTACCATGTTAGCATGAAAGAAGATAGAAGAAAGCAAGAGATTCCAAGAAGACACAAGATGATGATGATGATGATGATTATTTTTTGAGGAGTTGGGATTTTCAAAGGGCCAATTACCTTATGTTTGATTACACACATAGGCACAATGCATCAAGGTATAAAGAACTAGGATGGCATTGTACCTAGTGTGATGGACTTTGACTTGACAATCAGATAGGAGTATTTTTGTTCCCACCTGGCATACGAAACCTTATTCAAAGTGTAGTTCAGATATTCCAAACATATCAGATCAAAACATAGCAAGGCAAGCGTTCCTATGTGGTCAACAAGATACTTAAAACATCCTCCCTACACCTAAACAAAGCACACATGACCAAGGTTATATTACAAAAATATCCAACAAGCACAATAGATAAAAGATAATGATAATTTACAGATTCCTATCTCTCTAAATCCTTCATTTGGACATCATCAAGAGATCCTTGGAATGAGCGCAATAAGATAAATCCAAAGAGAAAAAGAAAGTAAACAAACAAGTTGATGTTCTTCAATACCGCTAGCCAAGACTAAACTATGGCGATGCTTGATGTTGATGTCCATTGTAGGAAGGATGCATCCTAGGACATGACAATATCAGATGATTTGATATGGGACTGATTGGATGATAGGCTATTGATACGAAAAGTTGACCAACTTGTTTACTTATTGACCTAGACTTTAGACTTTGATGTTTTGATTTTTCACTTTTTGAATTGCTAGACTTGTTTTTGACTATTTCACTAAAGGTTGGGGGTGACGATTGATTTATTATGAATGATGTTTATTGTGGGTGAAAGCGAGATGGGATAGATGGATTTTTCAAATATTTGGAATTTTTTTATGTTTTTGAAATGTTTTGAGGCTATTTTTGGTATTTTCAATATTTTACAAATGTTTTGATTTTTTATTTTCAAATGTTTTGGGGTTTTCTAAGATTTTGACCAAGAGACTAACCTAAAGACCTATCCTAGGGGCCTCAGGGGCTGATCAACAGATTAGTCTTTCCTACATTATACATGTAGAGACCATGTAGTTCGATTGACACAGACTTGATTATTGATGAGATATGAACAAATGGATTGCCAGTTTATTATGACAGACTCCTAAAGGACTGACCTAAGTGTCTCAGGGGATGATCAAAGATCAACCTTTCCTACATTCAAGGCTCAGAGACCTGTAGTTTGACAAGACGACTCTATTTTGTGACTTTTTGACTAACTTTTTGACCTGTTTTGGGATTTTGATATGTTTTAAATGTTTTTTTTGGATTTTTTAATTTTATGAATGTTTTTGGATTTTTTTGAATTTTCTAAATGTTTTTGGATTTTCTAATTTAGGGACTTCAAGAATGCACATGAATCTAATCCGTGAGAACTTGCCTCCAGCGTGAACAATAGACTACTCTGATAGAGGCAGGAAAAACTGACCTTGAGAATGGACTGACTAGTACTTAGGAGGGATCATGACACGAACATAGGACCAAGCTATGATGCGTATGTCAAACAGATGGATGATGGATGGAGATAGATGGATGATAGAAATATGAAGGATGGGTGATGCAGAATGAACCATGAAGATCTTGGTGGATGGAAAGTGCTTATTTACACATGGCGCTTGTTTGCCAGGTTTTCACCAAGGTAATTGCCCGAAGCGCCACCAAAATGGTTTTCACTAGAGGATGATATTTCTCTTTACTATTTTTGATCCTTTTTTCTAATTTTTTGCTTTTTTTTTCTTTTTTGTCACCAAGATGCCTATTTGCCAGGTTTTCATCAAGATGACTTTTTTTTAGGAGATTTTCTAATTTTTTGATTTTTTGGTTCTATACCTTGAAATATTTAGGCATAATTATTTTTGAGATGGGAGTTGTTCATGGGATCCTACAAAGGCTCACCTTCTGATGTTGATAACTGATATGCCCTTGACTTATAGCTCATTGAGATGATGAATGGCCCCAACCAGTTGGGCTCAAATTTTCCTTTGAAATTTGGGTTTGGGATGTTCTTTTGGTTCTCCTTTAGCACAAGTTCTCTGACTTGGAAGGTCCTACTCCTGATCTTCTTGTTATAGTCCTTCTTCAGTCCGTTCTAATAAACCTGCAAATGGTTCAATGTTTCCATACACCCCTCATCTAGTAGCTCCATCTCGTTCAGTCTTGATACCCAGTATTCTTCATCCATGATGAGGTTTTGCAATGATATTCTCAGTGACGGGAGCTCAATCTCGATGGGTAATATGGCCTATGATCCATAGGCTATGGAGAAGGGGGTGGCACCTGTGGGTGTGCGGATGCTAGTTCGATAAGCCCAGAGGGTGAGATTTAACTGCAAATTCCAGTCATGACTTGCATCATTGACTGTCCTTTTGAGGATTTTCAAAATGGTTTTATTGGTAGCTTTTGCTTGGCCATTTCCTTGGGGATAATATGGGGTGGAAAAGCAATGTTGGATTTTGAATATGTTGCATAGGTCACAAACATCCTGATTCTTGAAAGGTGTCCCATTATTTGAGATAATAGCTTGGGGAACACTGTATCAACATATTAAGTAGTTCAAGATGAACTTTGATATTTGATTTCCAGTTATGTATGTCATGGGGATGGATTCCACCCACTTGGTGAAGTACTCAGTAGTGGTAATGATAAAAATGTGGCCATTGGATGAGGTGGGGGTGATTTTTCCAAAGAGATCGAGCCCCCACTGTGAAAAGGGCCAAGGTGTGACAACAAGATGGAGCTCTTGAGTTGGAGCATGGATGACATCTCCATGCTATTGACATTGTAGACACCTTCTAACATGGTCGTGTGCTTGTATTTCCATAGTAGGCCAATAATACCCCATCCTCAATAGTTTATTGGCCAAGGTCATTCCGCTCGAGTGTGAACCACATATAACGTTATGCACCTCAGTTAAGGTAGTCAATGCCTCCTCAGGGTTTAAGCAGTGTAATAGGGTTCCTTCTACGCTCCTACGGTAAAGGTTTTCTCCTAGGATGACAAATTGGGATGCTTTCTTGACAAAGGTTTTCTTAAGGTTTGAGGTTATGTCAGCTGGGAGGACTCCTATTATCAGATAAGTGTATATGTCATGGTACCACGAATCACTGGGACCAATGATTTCGCACACAAATTATGACTTTGGTACCTTGAATGCGGGCACAAGAAGCTACTCTACTAGGAATTCATTCTTTGGGACATTGCGAGGGATATCCAATAGGGATCCAATTGTCACCATGGCATCTATCACTTTTTTGTTTGCTCTGGGTATCTGCTTGAATGCGATCTCAATGAAGGACTGCTTACGACTTCCCACCAATTTCTTGTATGGAGTTAGCTTGTCGTCCTTAGTCCGGTATTCATCATTCACTTGATTGATTATTAGCTGTATATCCCCATATACCTTGAGAGCCATGATATGCCACTACACTGCTATTCTAAGTCCTATGGTTAGAGCCTCATATTCTATGATATTGTTTGTGCAAGGAACTACAAATTTGTAGGACATTGGTATGCAGTCTCCCTGTGGAGTGATGAAAAATACCCCAGCTCTTGATCCATGTGTGTAGGAACCATCAAATTACAACTTCCAATGGTTTTCTATGTTCAAGTTGAAGATGGATTCATCAAGGAACTCTAAAATTAACAGATTCTCTGAGTACATTGGTGCTTCTACCAATTGGTCTACAATAGCTTGCCCTTTGTTGGCCTTCCATTCCACGTACTCAATGTCATATTCTGATAGGATCATGACCCATTTGGCCATCCTTCCTGTGAGCACTGCCTTGGAAAGTAGGTACTTGAATGGGTCAATCTTGGAAATGAGCTTGATTTTGTGTGTTAACATGTAGTTTCTGAACTTCTATGAGGCAAACACCACTGCTAGACAAGATTTTTTAATGAAGGAATAATTTAACTCATGCCCTACCATAGTTCAGCTGATGTAGTAGATGGACCTCTCTGTTCTGTTTTCATCATGTTGAGCTAGGAGAGCACCGAGAGTTGTTGTTGTTGCTGATATGTAGAGGATCAGAGGCTTTCTTGGGACTGGTGGCATAAGCAATGGAGGTGTGAGCAAATATTCTTTGATTTTATTAAAGGCCTGATCACACTTGTCATCCCACTTGTACGCTACCCCCTTGTGGAGTAGGTGAGAATACGGGATTGACTTGTCTGCTAGTTGAGCTATGAATCAGTGGATTGACTGGAGCCTACCTTGTAATCCTCTCAACTATTCCAATGTCTTAGGTGCCTCCATCTCAAGGATTTATTTTACCTTAGTGGGATCTATTTCAATCCCTCTCATGGACACGAAGTATCCCAAGAGCTTCCCTGATTGTATTCCAAAGACACATTTCTTTGGATTAAGGCAGACCTTGTATTCCTCAAGCCTATCAAAGATAGCACTCAATGCTACTATGTGGTCCCTTCTCTTTCTAGATTTTTCCAATATGTCATCGACATAATCTTCCACAATCTTATGGATCATGTCATGAAAGATTAAGATCATGGCCCTTTGATATGTTGCTTCAGTGTTCTTTAGGCCAAACGACATCATGTGCCAACTGTATGTCCCCCATGGACAAGTAAAAGTTGTTTTATGTTGATCTTCTTTGGCTATCATAATTTGGTTATACCTAGAGAATCCATCCATTAGTGAAAGCATCTCATGTCTCACGATCATATCTACAATCATATCAATGTTGGGAAGTGGGAAGTCATCTTTGGGACATGCTTTTTTCAGGTCTCTGAAATATGTGCATATATCGATGCTCCCATCAGGCTTTGAAACAGGAACCAAATTGGATACCCACTCCAGATAGGCGATTGGTCGTATGAAACCTACATCAAGTGTCTTCTTGAATTCCATTTTGACTAACAAGGCTATTTGGGGATGCATTTTTCTAAGTTTCTACCTAATGGGCTTTGCTTCTGGGTAAACTGCTAGATGGTGAACCACAATCTCCGGATCAAGCCTAGGCATGTCGACATAGCTCCATGCAAGGTTGAGCTTTATCTCCCTTAAGAAAGTAGCTAGGAGTTAATTTTCTTCTGACATCAATGATTCAACATAAAATGTGATATGAGGAGTTTTCTTTATTCCCAAGTTGACTGGGTTGCACTTCTCGGCTAGAACCGCTGACCTTTCCTGATGTAGAGCATTGAGGAGGAGATTGAATCCATCATCCTCAAGTGCCTCAGAGAGGTTTTCACCTTTGATACATCCTTTTTTTTACAATTTTAGGGTCAGAGAGTGTCACTATGTGGTTTCCACTCAAAGACCTTGAGACTATTCTCAATTTTTTGCTTTTGCGACTGAAGGATTCAATTGTCTCCCTGTAGTAAGCTTGTGTGCCCAGAATGATATCAAACCCAGCCTTGTGATCTTTGCATGGTATCATGCCCCATAGTCCCATGAATTCTAAGAGTGCTTCATCATTTTCGAAGGTGTCTAGAATTGGTAGTCCTCGTTAGTTATAATCAATGAGTTGGGGGTAAACTAGGCTGATTTCATGGTTTTGACTGGTTGACTCAAATGACACGGTACTAATCATGAGGATAGAGGAATTATCAAAAAGCATAGGTAAGTCAGTTATGGAATCTTCCTCATCACTACTACTGCAGACATTGGTTATGTCAAATGTGAAATTATCTAAGGGCAGACCAGTGGATACGGTGAATTGAAGGGCGATTGTCATTTGCTGAGGAGTTTTGACCTTCTTAACCATGGGATTTTGGCCACATATGGTTATATTCAGAGGGGTACATCTGAGGCCAAGATTTTTCATTCGCGTCTCAAGAATAATGGGTATTAGAAGCCCATTGTCATTTTTTCCAAGCTTATTGTTTCTGTCATAGCCCATGGTGAGCATCATTTGTAAGCCTTTACTACTATCATCCATAGGTAGATCGGTTGTCGGTCTATTGTCTTGGTACAGGACATGGGATGGGTCTTCTTCTATTACTTCCTAGCTAAGATCTCCCCAACTTTTGAAGTTGGAGGAACCTACTATGAAGGTTTGGGATGAGGAAGCATCATTTGATTGTGGTCATCTATGTGACCTGGGAGATTGTGGTAACTCTCCTATCACAACAACATTTTTTGGAATTGTATAGTGTCCACACCCATTGTCCTAGATAATGACCTTAATATCAAAGATGGCAGGGATGGCAGGTGTCTCTGTCATAGAAGTGGAGGTGAGAGTAGTTGGATCAATGTATGGAGTTGAGGGACCTTCATCATTCTTTGGCACTTGGGGGATTTTGTAATATTTGGCTTCTAGGCTCTTGCAGTAAGAAAAGGGTTCAAGATCCCCATGGATAGTGACCTCTTGGCCTTGGTATGTGAACTTGACACATTGGTGGAAGGTTGATGCCGCTGCTTGCATCCCATGGATCCATGAATGCCCCAGGAGGATGTTGTAAGAAAAATCGAGGTCGAGGACCTGACAGGTGGTTTCCATAATTGTTGGCCCTACTTGAATAGGGAATTGGATAGTGCCCTGAGACACTCTTTCTTGATCATCATAAGTCATGATTGTGATGCCTTTTCCCTTTTCAATTGATTCCTCTGAGATTCCCAAATTCTTTATGACTTTGAGGGAACAAATGTTTAAACCTACACCTCCATCCACCAGGACTCTCTTGGCTTTGTTCTTATGCACTAGGACCTCTAGATGGAGTGCGTGATTGTGAGATGGTTGGGCAGGAAAGTCCTAATTAGAGAATGTAAGAAGATTTTGTGTAATGATGTTCCAAACCATAGCTTGGAATTGTTCAACATCAAGATCCACAGAGACGATGGATGAAGCCAATGCTTCTTCAAGGATCTTTTTGTGGGTCGATGATATCTTTAGTAACTCCATGATGGAGATCTAAGCTGGGGTTCTTTTCAACTAATCAAGGACATTATAGCCACTAGGAATTTATCTCGGGTTGGAAGCAGGTGCTCTAGGAGGCTGAGATGACCCTACGATGGTGATTTTTCCACCTCTTGTGGTGACTCCACAATCATCTTGGGCTCCTTTGATGGTGATAACAATGCAATACTCATCTAGGGATACGATGGCATGGTCATATACATGATTGTCACTTTTGAATGCACCCTTCCCCTAATCATTATTATTGTTCCCTTTGTTGTTATGATTGGGCATCGAATTTGTGTAGATTTTGAGATTTTGATTTCCTGTTGGTTGCTCCACATTTATGATTTTTTCATCAATGAGGTCTTGGATTAAGTTTTTCAGCCTCATACAATTGGCAGTTGTGTGTCCCTTGATCTTGTGGAAATCACAAAGGTGATTTTCATTGTACCACGGTGGTTTGACCAAGGGTTCTTGATAATTGTCATAAGTGGGGATTGTGATGATTTTTTCCACCACTAGCCTCTTCATGATGGATTCAGCTAATTCCCAAGGGGTTGTGTATTTCCACTTGGGGGAGTTTTTGTTTCACTGGGGTGGTCCCCTTTGATCGTCACATTGTTGATTGTTTGATTGTTTGGCTGTTTGGTCACAATGTTAGCTTGAAGATTGTTTTGATTGTTGTTTTGAGGTTTTTGTTGGGATGCTAGTGTGTTTTATTGAGGAGCACTAATGACAACTTTGGCATTGACAACACCATTGTTGGTAATGTTTCTATTTTTCACCCACGTACGAGGTTTGTCGTTGTAGCTGTTAGATGGGCGATTGTTTTGTTGTTCAGGATATGTGGGTGTCCCTCATGCAATAAGGGATCATTCAATGTTAAGAGCCTTGGAGATCAATTGATTGTATGTGGTGATACCTTACACCTTGAGATGGAATTCCATGGCTCCTTCGACATTGGAGATGATGGTGCAAACTTGTTGTTTTGTCATGACCCATTTGCTCCTATTGGCCTTGGATCGCCATTGTTGTAGGAAGGAAGCAAATGATTCATTATTTCCTTTTTTAAGAGTTGATAGTTCCTCTAGACTGACATCCATACCAATATTGAAGGTGTATTTTTTTATGAAAGCATCTACTATTTCTTGGAATTTTTTAATGCTAGGAGGAAGGCGAGAGAACCACTCCATGGCTTGCCCTGCCAAACTTCTAGGAAATATTTGCATCAGATATGTATCATCATATGTGACTTCCATGCAATGAACTTGGAATTCCCCAATGTGATCTTCGGGGTTTCCCATCCCACAGTATTTATCAAATTTGGGGATCTCAAATCACTTCGGGAATGGTTTCATTACAAGACTCCTATCAAACGGATATGGACACAAGTTGTTGGGTGTCTTTGTGGTTTTCCCTGATTGAAGATCAAGCACTTGTTGCGAGAGTAACTTGATTTGCGTTGTTACGTCGTTTTACGAATCAAGGGGTGGGATGAAGGTGTTTTGTGATGGGTCACTTGTTGGAGGGATGGATTGGTTGGTGTGTTGGTGGATGGTGCTTGCACATTTTGCTGCACCAAGTATGCTTGTACTTGCTACTATATAAACAATGCTTATTGTTGGTCTTGTTGTTGTTGTGCTAATAGTGTTTGTTGCTAAGCTTCTTGTTGTTGTTGCACCAACAATGCTTGTTGTTGGGCTGCTAGTTGGGATGCTTCTTGCTGCTCTTGGTATTGCTTCAGCGCTTGCTAGTATGCTTGTTATTGAGCTGCTTATTGTTGTGTGAGGTATTGTGCTTGTGTTTGTGCTTGTGCTTGTGCCTACACCTATTGAGCTTGGTAGTGGGCTCAAGCTTTCCCTTGCCTAAGCTCGGGCTTGTGCTTTGGGCAGCTTACGCGGCTTGTGTAGCCTGCGTGGCTTGATCGGCTTGCTATTGTTGTAATAGGACTTGGGCTTGAGCAATCTTTTGTGCTTTTTTTGCTTGTTGTGTAGCTAATTGTGTTTATGCTTGGCTAGTTGTGTTTGCAATTTCCGGTTTTGGATTTGTTGAAGTTCTTTTTGATAGGAAGCTTATTGAGTAGCTTGTAATGCTATGCTATATTGGCTCAACATATTTTTGTTTGGTGGAGGAGGTGGTGATGGTGGTGGTGGTGGTGGTGGTGGCAGATTTGGTATGGTGTTTGTTGTCGTGATGAGAGGCACCATTGTATTGATGATTGGGATTGTGGTGGATGTTGTAATTGATAAGCTTGGTCCTTGAGAGACCATGTTTTGGGGAATGGTTGATGACATGGTGGTTGTTTGTGTTATTGGGATGGTTGCCATCTGTTGTTGCAATATCGATGGCAAGATGGCAGGATTCATCATGATGTTTTGATTGATGATTGGGGGATTGTTTTGAATGAGTGGTGGAAATGGTGGTAACCCCAAATTGAGAGTTGTTTATGTTGGTGGTAAGGGTGGAAGTGGTGGAAAAGCAGGTAGCATACTTGGAGAAATTATGAAGATATAGGGTCAAAAATGTCCCCTGGTCCAAATAAGTCTCCTTCTCCTTGCGAGGTCATAGGGAGAGAGGTTTGTGTATTTAATGGGTATGTCGGTGTTGCGTGAAATGATGATGATGGGTCATTTGGATCATGAAATGCGAGGGGGATATATGGATGTGATGGATTTTGGGGTATGGATTGCCCCAAGATCGTGTTTGCATCCAAATCTTGGTTACTCATGAGGGGGTGAGTTTGTAGTGCATTGAGAAATGTGCTCCCTTTGTTAACAATAGGTTGAGTTGGAGCAATGGATGATGTGATTTGGGGGATGGGTTGGGTGATGCTTTGGAATGGAGGTGTAGATGAGATTGGGGGCATGGATGAAATTGGAGGGATGACCCCAAAAGGTTGTTCCACAATGGTGCTCACATTGAAATCGGAAGGGAGTTTAGCCCCCTTTTTGTTAATTCAAGCATATATTGTGAGGGATGGAGCTTCATCATGATGTTGAAAATTCTATGATTCTTAGGATTTTGGACCATTTCAGTGATCTCCTCTTTTGTCATCCCGAAGGAATTATTGGTGATATCCTCCACTTGAGCTTCCTCTTGTATATTTTGTGATGATGAAGGAAAATTAGTTAGGAGATCACTTGATCCAATGGGATTCATTTTGGAATTGGTTTGGCTTAGGTCACTTGAAGTTGATGTTTCTTTATTGGTCTCCATGTTCTTCTTGTGTTGCGATCTTGTTTAAACCAATAAATGAGGCTCAAAAGAGAAGATCTAGGATGATTTAAGGACCAAAGGTGTGATGGTAAAATGTGTGAAAGGTGGATGATATGGATGATTTTAAAATCTTAGAAGATTTTGAGGGGAATGCTAGACTTTTGGGACTTTTTTGGATTTTGGATTTTGATTTTGGGTTCTTGGATTCTTGGATTTGATTTTGAACTTGATTTGCTTTTGGATTGTTTTGATTTTGGATAATGAACAAGTGGGTCCCAAGATCTTGGGTGTTATCTATGGGATGGACTTGCTCACAAGATGATAATTTGACCAAGTGTAGGGAGAAGGATGCATCTACCCACACTTAACCAAACAAGATGATTTGATGATAATTTAACTAAGCATATGAAGCAGGATGCATCTACATATACCTAGTTAAACAAGATGATTTTGATGTTTTGATTCAAGAATTTTGATTTGTTTCAAGGATTTTTTATTCATGGATTTTCCAAAAAGTCTAGCATGAAGGATGATTTCAATATTTTCAAGAGTTGTTGGTGAGATGATCTTGGTTTGATGTTTGAAAGATGGATGAAGTTTTATTTTGATCCTATGTGTACTTAAAAAGACTCTTGTTTACAAGACCTCAGTTTTGAAGAACATGCTTTACTCTAAACAAGGTGTTCAAATTCTTACAAAAGATTTGGATTTTGACAATAATAAAATGAGTACAAAGCAGGGTTATTTCTTGAGGCTCTTATGTAAAAGTTGAAAAGCAATCTTTGTTTGAATTCGTAGAGCGTTGAGAGACGCTTTTGATGATCTTTTAGACTAAGAGTTTTTCACTTTGGTTTCTGGATTTTGATCTTGCATGAAATCATTTGAGACACATGTGTGGGGTTCAATTGTTCTCTAGCTTTGCTTAGTGACTTCTTTTTACCACAAAAAGTTCTTGATTAGGTCTTTGAACTAGATGTCTAATGTCTTAACTTCTTCTTATCCCACAAAGTATATCATGTGGAACTTCAATGAAATCAAGGAAAAAGTTACCTATTGATAACTTTAGTAAGAAAATCGAGATGTAAATCCAAATTTTTAGAAACCTCTAAGGATAACATCCCTAGGGAAAGCAATAACACTTGAATTTTGTCAATGGTATTTGATTCCTAAAGGGTTTGAAATTTGATGACAAATATTGAATTTTTTTTCCCAATGTTTACGAACGAGCAAAGTGTTTTGTTTCCAAGAACATGTACAACCCTATGGATATGAAAGACTATATTTGTTGAATCCTTACTTGGACAAGTCCAACTACACCTGCTTTTAGCTAATGGTTAGATGCTTAACCCCATTAGCTCCCCTCCATGACACTTACTTATATGGGCCAACCAAGCATCAGTACCCATGAATCTCCCATGGCATACTTTCCATTTCTACTAAAAGTTGTAAAAGTGTGGGGCAGCTTCAGAATGACTGTTCTTGCACCAACAAATAGATCAAGGATTTTGGCCTTTTCAAAACAAGGGTTTTAATGTGGGCATTCCATTCATGGGGGACCATCCATGCGGCGAGAAACCATTATTTCCCTTCTCATTGAAATAATCCTTGTGATATTGGCCTTTGTTCCAATATCCACACTTATATCCTGGGTGGAAGTCGCTTGGCTTTAGCGTGTTCCCAGTTGGGTCGTTCCCCTGGGTGATTACTTTTTCCCACAAGGCAGGCCCTCTAAGATAAACAAAAGCAAGCAAACATATTCGTAACTCAATAAATCTTTGTTGCAAACCAAAGAGAGAGAATGTACACAATATGCTCCACTCACACTCGCAAGACTTGTTCAATTTTAAAATCCATATTAAAGTGTGTGGTTAATTACTTACACAACTTAATGTCACCAAAAGGCCTTTTGATTCTCAAGATCACCTCACAAAGCACATACATCCTTTTAATGATATTACTTTGAGTAAGTGATTACAAAACAAAGAAGCACTTGTTCATTTTTAAATCCACAAAGCAATGATTTGATTCTTTTTTTAGAGCACTAAAATGAAATATGGAGATTGCCTTGTTCAATTGTTAATCCTCAAACCAAATCTAGTGATTTTGTCTAAAGTTCTTTTTAAGCCCTTTGTAGCAAAAATTGAAAGCCTTTGTAGTGTTCTTTTTAGAGCCCAAATGAATTTTAGTATATCCTAAGCACATGAAAGATAACAATTTTTTAAGAGAGATTATAAGTTCTCTAAGAGTGTTAAACAACACTAAAGTGTTCAAAAACACTTGATGTAATGAGATAATGATGTCATAATGCCTCTTTCAACCTCCTTTTTCTCCTTCACCTTTATTATACCAACCTACAAAAACTAGTTAAAACAGCAAAACAGAGGTGAGGAAAGCAATTAATAACCCAGATGATCAAAAATTGAAAAAGGACATGTTATAAAAAATTGAAATTTCACTCTTTATTTTACTCCAGCAGCGAAGTCTACACAGGAAATGTTTTTTGAGGAACCCAACGGTGTTGTATAACACTGCTAATTCTACATGCATCGCTCTGCAACAAAACAAAGAGTGTGATTGCGTTGGATTTTTTCCTAGCAGTGTTGTTTGAAGTTTTAGAATTTTGACCCATGAGAATTGAACTAGCGGTGGACTTAAGAAATTTGAATTCTGGGCAGGAAAGACAGAGCAACACAGTTTGCAATTTGAAGTGTCGTTGTATAGAGTTGCTGGACTTGTAGTGACGTTGTATGGCACCACTAAACTAATAGCAGTGTAGTTTCCTATAGACACAAAAAATAGAGAAAAAGCACATAATTTTTGTTAAAAAACATAATTTAAACTTGAGATTTTCCCTCCTTCTAGTGCCAAATGTAGAACCCCAATCCCAACACCTGCAAAACACAAGAAACAAACACATTATTAGATTAAATGCAAGTAAGAATCAAGATTCCCCATGAAATCCATTAACAATGCTCAAAATAGGAAATAAAATTGAAGAACACAATGAGAAAGCAATGAAATCCTAATTAAGCAAGAAAAATTTTGATCCCATGGGGGAATTGGTGCCAATTTGATGTGAAAATTGGCCCTTTCCCAACTCCTATGCAAGATTGAGATGATTTGATGATGAGTGATCCACTTGGTGATTGATTCAATTGAGATCCATGATGAAAACTTGCATAACCTAGTTATAAACTTGATAAAATGGATGAAGATGGATGTTCTTGAAGATGAAATTGAGTATAGTAAGTTTACTCAAATTGTGGATGATCAAATGAGGAGAGAAACCTCTTATTTATAGAAAGACAAGATGGAAGAATGCCCAAAATGAAGCAATGTGGGATCATTCAAGACCCAATGAGGAGGTGCCACTTGTCAAGATGCGGATGGGCAAAGGATGTGCACATTTTGATGAATGTGCCCATAAATAAAATTAGGTGGAATTTGAAAATAGTGAAATGAGGTGTAAGAGGGAAAAAAAATGTCTTAAATGTCACTTGGCTCAATGCATAAGGACAAGAAAAAATGAAAAAATGTCTTGTTGGAAGGACAAATCCACTTGGATGGATTTCAAAATTGGAAGAATATTCCTCAAAAGATGCCAAGTTGAGAGAAAATAGACATTTAATAAATTAACTGAATGTATTTTCATGTGCAAGTGGCAAAAGTTAAAGGATGGGACATGGATTAAAATTAAATTAATCAAGGCCTAATTAATTTAATGAGGGATTTGATGATGTGACTAATTGATTTAGATTTATGGGTTGATTTAAATCAAAAGATGAGAAGAATGTGATTTAGATTTAATTAAATAAAGGATTTGATTTATTTAACTAAAGGGGATGATGTTAGATTAAATTAAACAATGTTTAATTTATTTAATTTAATAGAGTGACTTTAGAGATTTAATCAAATAAAATGAATTATTTAATTAACTAGAGACTTAGGGTTAATTAAATTATATTGATTAATTTAATTAACAAAAGAGAATGACTTAATAAGATAAATGATTATTTATTTAATTAAGGGACGAAGAGTGATGACAAGCTAAGAGGATGATTTAGGTTGAAATGGTATTAGTAATCAGAATCAAGTATGTAATGCCAATTAGTACATTTTACATGTCTACAAAAATTGTAATGAATTTAATATCCTCTTTTATTAGTTCAGTATCTAATTTTGTTCAAAATATTAATGATATCCCATTTCATGCATGTGATGGTGACTCGGACTTTCCTATGTCACTTGATATCTTTGATCCTTCTCACAAATGTCCTCTAGCTTTGGAGGATATTTTGTCACAAGAAGATGAAATCATTGATACCTTTCTTAATGTTATTCTACCTTATTTTCATTCCAATGCACTCTCTTCTAGAGATGATGCATTTGTGAATAATGAATCTCTTTCTCGTTCCAATGCACTCTCTTCTAGAGATGCTACATTAGTGAATGATGAATCTCATCTTCGTTCTAATGCACTCTCTTATACAGATGATGCATTAGTGAATGATGAACCTCCTTCCACATTTGATCCTCCTTGGATCGATGTTGAGAATGTTCCTTCAAATAATTATTCCACATTTGATCTTGTTTGGATTGATGTTGAGAATATGTCTTCAAATAATTATTCTACAAGTTGTGATGATTCTGTAAATGTAATTTATGTCTCTGCTACCCCTAAAAGGCCTAAGAGACCAGTCATTTACCTAACTCCAGTTAGTCCTCCTAAAAGGATTTGTTCTATTGATAGTGTTCCATCTGATAGTAACTCTCTTGATCTTTCTAAGCCTCCCTCTTATAGAGCAGTAGATCATACTTATGAGAATAGAATGAATATACAACCAAGTCTTCCTCAAGCTCCTAAATGTACAACTAAAGCACCTAGTGATTGTGATCTTTTCGAACAACTACAAGTTACTCTGGCTAATATTTCACTATGGGACTTGCTTTAGTCTACTCCAGTTTATCAAGGTATGCTTCAGGAAGCCTTGCAAAAGATCCTCTTGCCTTCTTATGCTAGGCCAATAGATGTTGATACATTGATAGCTTATATTCATACAAATTCACTGAATATTACATTCTATCCACAAGAACTCCCACCTCCAGAAGTATAGAAACAAGCAGATCCTTTAATGATTATAGTTAACATTAATAAAATTGGCATTAGATGTACTCTCGTTGACAACGTTTTGGCATTCAATGTATGTAGCATTGATCTATTGTCTAAAATTAATATTGATTCATCTTCTCTTAATGCTTATTCTATTGTCATTCATGGGTTTGATAATGTTGGGAAACAAGCTCTAGGTACAATAGTATTACCTTTGCAGCTTGGACCCATCACTATACCTACCCTTATATATGTTATATAAAAAAAAATACCATATAAATTTCTTCTTGGTAGACCATGGATTCATGCTATGGGTGTAGTCCCATCTACCTTTAGTAAATCTATTAAGTATTGAGTAGTCATAATCAAGGCTGACCCTGATGTGCACTTATGTGAGATGGCAACTGTCGGTCAGGCTTCAATTGTGCCTACTCTTATTCCTTTAGTGTCTTCCACTATGTTGATGTTTACTCCAACAGTACCTACTACAAAGGATACACTTGAGATAAATATCCCTAAAGAAGATCCTTCTGAAGCAAGGAATCCTAAGTCTACATCTTCTCAAGAAAATACATGTCTCAGTGATGATTGGTGTTCCTTAGACTTCACAGAATCCTTCATTGGAGAATGTAAAGTCAACCCAATCCACTTAGACCTTCTGATATTGTCATCCAAACCCGCTATCAAAGATGATAATTCTTTTACATTGCGAGATAGCACAAATTGTAATGTTCTTAGTGTTGATCCTCCTTCTAAGGAAGATGATCACACTTATGTTAAAGAGGTTTATGTTGGTAGTCCTATCAAGAAGGATGATGGAAATCCCATAAAGGAGTATGATCCATGTTGCTAGAATAATACTCTCCATGAGGATCCTCCATTGTCTTCCATCTTCATTTCTTCTTCTTACGAGTAGTTGAACCTTCCCCCACAAGAGAAATGTTTGCTTCTTGATCCTCATTCATTATCTGAGCAAGATCATATCTTGTTGAGGCTTTTCAAAGCCCGCTTGATTACTCTTCCTCCTAAGATATTTCATAAACATGATAAAGAAAAACATTATTTATGTGCATACCATCAAGTGTCTAACCATTCCACTAGTGAATGTAAGGCCTTGAAGGATAAAATACAACAAATTCTTGGTTTAGGTGCCATCAAACTCTCGTTTGGTTGATGCACCTACCTTTACTTCACATGACAAGTGGTATCGAGGTTTACCTCTATCCTGTAGGTTCTAAGTATCTTGCATGGTTCTCCTCCCCTATATGCTAGGGGCAGTGATAACTTGTTTTGGAGATGTGCATCCTTCTTAAGGACCCCCTCTCTTCTCTATGTCTTTCAAGTGAAGCATCCCTTGAGTGGACCCCTTTGAAAGTTTTTCTCTCAAATGAAATCAATTGTGTCTAGCCTGGGGGAAACCTAACTAGACCTCACTTTTCAAATAGCACATCCCTTGAGTGGACCCCTCTTCTTTTGAAGGGTTCTCGAGGGACCCCTTTGAAATTTTTCCAATCTATCGACGGTCTATGTGACTGTCCACTTACTTTCCTGTGTGGTTGCTTTTGCTTTGCAAGTGCACCTGTGAAGCCACTTTTTGACTCTGCGGAGTCCCCTTTCCTTGGGTTTCCTCCATGTGAGAGATCTTGGGGGATACCTCCCTACAGGTCTACAGGTCTATAAGGAACTTTCCTGGGTTTCCTTCATGTGAGAGATCTTGAAGGACATCTTCCTTGCAAGTCTGCGGGTTTGTAGGGAACTTTTTTGGCTTCCTCCATGTGACAGATCTTGGGGGACGCTTCCTTGCAGATATGCAGGTCTATAAGGTGCTTTTCCAAGTACCCTTCATGTGAGAAATATTGGAGGACACCTTCCTTGCAGGTCTGCAGGCCTGTGAGGCGCTTACATTCTTAAATTCCCTTCTCCTCTCTTCGTAATTGTATATACCGGATGGAAGATCTACATCTTCTTCATCCTAAGTTTATGCCCTTTCTCTCTTCATTTATAATTCTTCTATATGTTAATTTGGGGAAGATGCATAGTACTGAGACAACCTTCTACATCGAGGTCTCTTTTACTTTGCTAACTCAAATCCATTAGTTTTTTGTGTTCTAACATTATTGTCTAGTGCAGATCTTTCTCCTCTAATGCATTTGTTTTGTAGGTCTTTAGCCTGGGGGCATGCTTCTGTGGTTCAAAGAGTTATCTGCTTCCTCTACAATGTCCTTTTGGCATATGATGTTATTCGTGTTTAGTAGATTTCCTTTACCGTGCATATCAACATAGATTCATATGCCCACTAAAGTGGGGGCAAAATGTATAGTCGTAAAATTGCACCCCTTGCAATTTCAAATACATTTTTGCACTCACTTTGGTGTCCACTTCCATAGCATCTTATGTAGGATCATTTTAGCCCCTACATCAGCCTTTTTCCCTTCTCAGGATGCTCAACACCCCTTTTCAGTAGCTACCCTCATGTGTCAGCTTCGCATTAGACTTTGCACTTTTCATATTCTTGTCATTTTGTAGCATGATATGTCCAGACACTAGTGTGTCACACAGATGTCTGTGCATCATGCTAGCGTCCTACGACATTTCAACACTCAAACAACTGTCTCTGAGCATGTTTTCCACTTGTCCTCACCTTTTGTTGGTGGTAACGGCTATAGGTGCCCTGAAATGGCTCGAGAAGCTTCTTATATCTCTTTAAAAGATGTCCTTTTAGTTCATTTTTCTCTCTAACTTCTTCTAGCTCCATTCTTCTAAGTGCTTCTAACTTCTAGCTTCTTCTCCCTCTTGGATTTTCTCTCAAGCATTCTTCCATCTTGCTCTTGCTTGCACAACTCCCTTATTTGTTACAACAACACTTTCAAGCTCTCTTGGCTTCACTCTTGTAGCTTCACCTCCCTCATATCATGCTTGTGAGCATCTTGGGATTCCATATCCCCTAGCTATTATGTTTCATACTTTATGATATGAGTTCTCCTTCTCAAGTGGGGATTGCTTTTATCACCTCTTTTGTGATACGAGTTCTCCTCCTCGAGTGGGGATTGCTTTTATCACTCATACTTGGTGGTGCATGTGTTACTCCTAAAGTGGGTTTTTCTTTCACCACACACTTTTTCCATTTCGGTTCATCTCTCTCTTTCTATCTAGCTGTATGTGGAGGTGGGAACACCAAAATGGGTGTTTGACTAAGGAAAACCCCTATAAAACCCCAACACTTTCTCCAGATATTGCATATGTAGATTTTGAATGAATTCACGTGCATGGTTGTGAGCATTCTTCTATCTCTTATTCTCTCTCTTTATCATTTCTATTTCACTTTATTTTAGTTCTATCACTTTCTGTCATTCTCCTACATTCTATGATTTCTTAGCAATTAGAATAGAAGTAGTCATTTAGCTATTTTCTATGATAGATTCACTTTCTAGTCTGTACAAGACACCAACACACCTCTGGGATGCTAATGCCATGTTGTTGTCCATATTTTGCACTGTCATCCTTTGGTCGAGAGCTTGTCAGTTTGTTCAGAAAATCTTCATGACTTGCTCTTTCTGATTCTAGAACTCTCATGCTATTCCTTGAGGTAGTTTAGGGTAGTTCGCCCCATGAGGCTCTTTGAATGAAGAGAACTCATGAGTAGTGAATCCCCCTTCTCTACAAAAATGCAAATGAAAAGTCACTAGTTTAGATGTAACGGCCTAAAGCTTGTTGCTTCTTGTATATAAAGGAAACCAAGGTTGAGTTTTGAGGGATAATCATCATTTATATCATAAATATTAGCACCTAGTCATACTCATAGAATAGCACATAGACAAAAAAACATCAGATATGGATTGTAATAACTTTTGAAGCAACCTAGAATGGAGAAGAAAGTATAATTTGGTGGCCCAATTTCTAGTGTTCAACTGTTCCATCGATATTAATTTGTATATGTTATTTTGTTGTCTCCAAAGTGGTCTTTCTTTGTTATCCAAATTTATTATATTAAAACATATATTTAATTTGTCAAGACACATTTGTTGCCTCTATGTGATTTTTTTATTGGTTTCTGTAAAGAAGAGAACTAAAATCCTTTCAAGAGATTCCTTTTAATTGTGCTTGGTGAAGGTTTTTCCTCCCTGCTTGCATCAAGTGGTATCATAGTATAGGTTGTAGATCTCTTGAAAGTGAGAAGTTGCAAATTGGAGAAGAGTGGAAAGTTGAAGAGACAAGATGCCTCCAAAAGGGAAAACTGTGGTTAGAGAAATTGGTGAATTGAAACACAAGCATGCTAAGGAGATGAGAGAGTTGAAGGAAAGGCTTGTTGCTCTAGATACAAGGTAGAAAAGAGATGTGGACATGAGTGATGAGAGTGACTCCAATGAAGAAGAGGAAACTAACAATGAAGAGGAAGAGGAATTGGATCCTGATGATCAAAGGATGGCTAAGTTGTTGAGAGTAGTCAAGGATGATAGACACAAGGTGAAGATTAATGTGACAAAATATGGAGGTAATCTGAATGATGAAGAATTGTTGGATCGGATTTCAGCCTTGGAAAATTACTTTGAGTGTGAAGATGTTCCTGAAGAGAAAAGGGTGAAGATTGCAAAGACAAAGTTGAAGGGCCATGCACTATTGTGGTGGGATTATGAGCAATCTAAGAGAAGAAAGAAAGTTAAATCAAAGATTGTTTCTTGGGAAAAAATGTTGGCTAAAATGAAAGGTAAGTTTTTGCCTTCTGATTATGCTATTCAAATGTTTAGGAAACTTCAAGGTTTAAAACAAAAAGAAATGGATGTTAAAACATATACTGAAGAATTTTACAAGTTAAGCATAAGGAAAGGTAACAAGGAGGATGAAGTGGAAAAAATTGCTAGGTATTTGAGTGGATTGAGATTTAATATTCAAGATTAATTAACCTTAGCTAATCCAAGAATAGTTAAAGAATGTTATCAAATTGTAGTAAGGACTGAAGAAAAGGTCAAGAGGAGGCAACAAAAACAAACAAGGGGTAGAGGTAGCTCTTCAAGAGGAAGGGGTCCATTTTCTACTCCAAGACAATTCAGTGAAAGCCAAGAAGATGCAAGCAAAAGCAAGGAACAAGTTGTTGATAAAAGAGGAGGTTTCATAGGAAGATTTGGTGGAGGTAGAAGTTCAAATACATTTTTAGGAAGGTGTTAAAATTGCAATCATTTTGGGCATCCAACATTGAAGTGTCCTGAAAAGCAACGGTCTACTTCAAGTAGTGGTGACAAAAGATTGCAATTGGTGCAAGAAGATGAAGATGAGAGTGTAAACTCTCCAATGCAATATTTTGCTCCAAAAGTGGGTGAAACTTTGATGGTGAGAGGACAACTACTCAAGGCATCCAAAGAGAAGGAGATGACTCAAGGAAGGACACTGTTCAAGACCACTTGCAAATGTAAAGGTAAGGTATGCAAAGTTGTAGTAGATTCAGGGAGCACTGACAATATGGTGTCTAATGAAATGGTAGATAAACTGAAATTGGAGAAAATTCCTCATGAAACACCATATAGGGTAGCTTGGTTGAATGATGATCAGTCCATTTTGGTTAGTGAACAAGCTTTAGTTGAGTTTCAAATTGGTGGTTATAAGGAAAAGTTACTTTGTGATGTTTTACCAATGAATTGTTGCCATTTATTGCTTGGAAGGCCATGGCAGTTTGATAGACATGCCATTTATGATGGGAGAAACAATACATATCAAATTGAGAAGGATGGGAATGCTTTTGCATTGAATCCATTGCAGGAAGATGTGAAGGAACAAAGCAAGTCAACAAAAGTGATCATGATGGGAAAGGAGTTTGTGAAGCTAGAGGAAGATAAAAATGAAGAAAGTGTAGCCATTATAAAGGAAGAAGATGCTGAGACAACAAGTATGAAGAATGATTCAAAGTTGAAAAAGAGAGATGATATGCTAGTGTCAAAGTTTGAGACAAAGAAGGTCAAGGATGAATTGTTGGTGAGAAAGAAATATGGGTTAGGAAAACATGATGAGATTTTGATAGGAACAATTCTTTGTTTTGTGGTTCCAAGAGAAGGTACTAGGCAGTCATATTTTGTTAATGCAAAGGTGTGCAAGTTTGATAATATAGGGACTCTTAAGGCCGAGAATCTGATGACAAAGATAAGAGGAAAAGGTGGAATGAAACAAGGTGAAAGGCAAGGCCAAAGGAATGAATTTAAGTATGCAATAAGAGGGAAGGAGTGGACAATCAAAGATAAAGTTGGATAGGGATTTTTTGTAGGTGCAAAGGTAAGTTCTAAATCAATTTCAAATGGTGAAAAGGTAAGAGAATAATCAATTGGTCAGTTTGTGAAAGTGGAGTAGATTCTAAGTGGCAAGAAGTCTACAAATGCAAAGCACAATGAAAATATGCAATATTTGACTCAATGGAAAGGAGCACCTGATGAAAGGACTTTTAGAAGACCAAAGAAATGGTATGGACAAGTTGTAGCTCAATTTCCAAGGGGCTTGGAAAGTTTTTCAGGCTGGGTGTATGGTGTAGGGGCACCAAGTTCATCTTTTGCAAAGTTTGGTCCAATGAGGTCTTAAGTTGGTTTTAGTTGTTTTGAGTTTAGAAGACATTGAATAAGGCCATAATAGACCACATTCTATGTAATAAGTCATTTTTGTGTTGGTTCTAGGTCGGTTTGTCATATTTTACAAATTGTGTCAAAATTGTCATATGTAAAAGTTGCAAAAATGCAACATTGGGGAAGATCAACGGTCACCTAACTCAAAAGTCAATTTTGTTAGTTTTGGTAGTTTTTTTTAGTTTATAAATGCTTGAGGAACTCAATGGAAGAAGGTTGTTGAAGATTTTGTGAAAGAAAGACAATAAAATTCCCTGATTTCCCTGTAATTTCTGTGTGTTTACATTTACAGTGTTGTTGCAGAGTATTGTATAGACCCATACTGAGGGGAGTTGGCTGAAGATGCTTAGAACTAGATAGATATATGAATTTAGTGCATTTTGGGTTTTGTGAGGTTTGATTTCATAAAGAAATAAAGATTTTATAGAATTTTTGTTATAGGTGGTCTGTAATATAGAGTTTGAAGGTTTGTGATTGCATAAATGGACTAATGGCCCATTCCACCAATTGTATCTCTTGTAGCTTGGTGGAATGGGTCCAGTATGGTAAGGTTAGGTGTTAGAGCGATTTTTAAGAGTAGGGGAGGCCATTTGTGATTTTTGGATTGATGCCCTAGTTGGCAATTTTATGTGTTCTTGGTGAAATTTGGTGGTAAAAGGTTAAGAATGATTAAAACCCTTGGGGAAACAATTTGAAAAGGTATATTAAGCATAAGAAAATATTTTTAGATCTAGTTTAAGTGTTGTTAGAGTGAGAAAAGATTAGCAAGGAATACTTTCAATAAACCCCCTTAGAAATGGCTTGAAATGAGGGTTTTGTGTCTTGGTGGGTTGTGGGTAGCTTCATCTGATAAAAGTTGGAGATTCTATGGTTTTGGAGTCTGGTAAGGAGCTTTCAACAACAATTTAGGATTGGAAAGGTGTTTGAGTGGAGGTTGCTTTGGAAAAGAGGGCTAATTGTGCCCTTATTCAACGTACCAGTCCTTTTTAGGACAAGAAGTTATGAAGCAATCATATGTGCAAGTTAGATATGTAGAAGAACTCCTAAGTGGGTATTTACAATGCCAATTGAGAAGTGGGTTTGTGGAGTACTTTGAAAGTTGTGGAAGAAAAACACTGTATGGAATACTACAAGGAAGTGAAGGTGAATTGGTGAGTTGAGAACTAAATTGAGGGTTTTGTGATTGAAGATTGTTTGAAATTGGTCTAATTGTACTTGGTGAAGGTTTTTCCTCCCTACTTTGCATCATAAGGCAATGCTCTGTTTAAAACCAAGGTGACACTCTACAAAGGACAAAGAACACATATGCGACACAAAATCAGAGGTGACACTCTGTCAAAAGCATAAATTAGACAGAAGATAGAATAGATAGAAGCGAAACTTTATCAAATGTGATGCGACAACAATGATCAAAGGCGGCATGAAGTGGTGAATGCAACATTGTATGCAAAGGCAACACTCTGCAAGCAAGCGAATGTGACGTTGTATGCAAAGGCGACATTCTATTTTTCAAACACGACGTTGCTCCCTTGTATCTCCAAAAAACATAATTCTCAAGCAAAATTCGTCAACATAAAATGGTTAGCCCTCCTAGCGCCAAAATGTGAGTGTCTAATTTGTAATTAACTAACAAGAGACAAAAAACAAGTGTTAATCATGTTAGAAAACCAAACAAAACACTCCCTATGAGATTCTCAATCAAGAAAGACAAGAAAACATGACAAAAACATGAAATAAACAACACAAAAGCATGTAAACTCATCTAAATCAATCAAACCTTCATCCCATAGGGGGATTTGTGATCCTTTGATGTGAAAAGAAGCCCTTTCCCAATCCTTGTAGATGATTCTAAGTATGAAATTGATGTTAAGTGATGGAAATAAGCTCAAGAGTGATGAAAATGGTGATTGCTAACAATGAAAATGGCTATAGTAATATTGCTTCAAGTTGTGGATCCATATTGTGAAAAGAATGCTTCTATTTATAGAACTCAAGGGTTGAGGAATGAAAGAAATTGGTGAATGTGGGATAAAATGGGAGCCAATAGGAATGTGACACTTGTCACAATCCTATTGGGGGAATGTGGAGCACATTTTGGGAAATGTGTTGAGGAAAGGGGGATGTAAGAGCAATAAATGAGAATGGTTGAGGATTTGAAAGGTTGTGAGAAGAATTTATTGAATGTGGTTGGAGATGTGAGAGGATGTAAGAGGAGTTATTGAAAATGTAAGAGAAGTTATTGAGGATGTGATAGGTTTTTGAAAACTTTGGAGGGAAATTGAATGAGGAGGTGGTTGGGAGGAATATTCTTGAGAATATTCCTTTGTGAGGATAAATAGAGGAATTAGTTAATTAAAAGAAATGAATTTCATGTGCAACCTGGTTAGTTGACCATGAGTTGATTTAACTCTTGAGGAGTTAAAAGTTGTTAAAAACTGGATGATTTATTAATGATGTTTAGAAGGTGATTTAGGATTAATTAATTGGAAGGGGCTAGGGGATTGTGACATTTAATTTGATTAATTTAATCAAATGAGAGGATTTAGGGGGATTTAATTAAATGACTTGATTTAATAAAATATGATAAATATTAGTTAGAAGAATGGTGAATTAATCCAATAAAATTAATTATTTGATTAAGAGTTGAATTTGTTGATTTTAACTAAATAATATTGATTATTTAATTAATTGGTCAGTTCGAGGTGATTTAGGAAGAAATGGTGTTAATTTATCAGAATCAGATGCATAGTATCAATCAAGACTTTTTAAGTGTCTATAGATTGGTGTTTGGAGTAGCCTAAGAAGGAAGAGGATTTGAAGCATTATGACTTGATCTAAGTTGAATTAAATTGTAAATACTTTAGATTGGACTCATTTACAACAATAAAGAAGGAATATACAAGATTACAATGAGACCATGGGTTGTAGCTATGTAAATAAAGAATTCATTTGGGGAAGGGATGAGAAGAATTGTGAATCAATTGATAGCAATAGTATGTGGAGACACCAAAATAAAGTCGCCTTCACCATTATCATCCCATCACAATTCATTAGTACATGTGATCAGTTGATCACCTATTCATTGCCTAAGACCCCTAACACCTAAGTATTTAATAAAATAAGTTCTAATTATTTTATTAAATTAAGAAAACACCATTCATTAATTTAATAAATTATTATCCACTTTTATCTAGATTATTTATTTATTTATTTATTTTATTCATATTTATTTATTCAAATTTTCCATTAGGGTATGTGCACCAATATGTGACATAGAAAAGATGCCACTTTTGTTTTTTAACTTGAAATGACCATTTGGTGAGTGACAAATTTGGCACTCACCAAATGGCTTAGATGACTGAGCCTAAGGCTCGTTATTTCAAAATGTAACTCATTTGGGAAGTGCATCATTTGGTGAGTGCCAAATTTGGAACTAGCCAAATGAAGTGCATCATTTAGCGAGCACCAAATTTGGTGCTAGCCAAATGAAGCACCATCATTTAGCGCTTGCCAAATGTGAAGCATGACTTTTTGGAATGCATTTTTTTGGACTCTTTTTTTTTTGTCTTTGTCTTTGTCTTTGTCTATGAGGGAAATTATATACATGAAATAAGTATAAGTTGAAATTTACATATGGACATTTACTTTCTTATTCTTTAAGTTCATTTACATATGGACATTTACTTTCTTATACTTTAAGTTATATTTCATGTATATAGTTTCATGATGTTTGAGAGTGGTTTCAGGTCTCTTGGAGTTATAATGCAAATTCTATTTTTTGGAAGATCTTATAATTTTTCAAACTTAGTCAAATTTAAGTAATCAACATGTCAAATTTCAGTAATTAGGAGGCCAACTTTCAGTAATCAACAAGTTGTATCATCTTTCTCTCACTATATATATCACTCATTATTTATCTCTTATACTCTAGACCTTCCTCTCACTATCTCTCTCCCTTGAGCTCAAGAACTACCTCTCTCTCCCTCTACTCTCTTTCTCTCTATCTCACCTCTCTCTCCCTACATATCGCTCCCTCCCTCCTCTCTTTCTCTATCTCACCTCCCTCTCCCTACCTCTTCTTCACTCTCTCCTTCCCTCTCTAATTCTCTCTATCTCCCCCTCACTCTCTCTCTATATATATCTCTCTCACCTCTCTCTACATCCCTATATCTCCCTCTATCCCTACCTCTCCCTCTATAACTCCATACTACTCTCCCTCTACCTACCTCTCTACCTATATCTCCCCTCCCCCTCTCTCTACCTACCTCTCTATCTCACCTATACCTCTTTACCTCTCCCTCCATCCCCTCTCTCTCTCTCTCTCTCCCATCCTCACCTCTCTCTCCCACCCTCACTCCTCTCTCTCTCTCTCTAATGTGCACCAATATGTGATACAAAAAGGGGAGGAAGGTGGGGATATTGAGAGAGAAGGGGAAGGAGGGAGGGAAAGGTAGAGAAGGAGAGAGTGAGAGAGAAAGAGGGGGGAGAGAGAGGTGAGATAGAGAGATTAGTGAGGGAAGGATAAAGAGAGGTAGGGATAGAGAGAGAGGTGAGAGAGAGAAACAAAGAGATAGAGGTAGGTAGAGAGGGAGGGGGAAGATAGAGATAAGTAAAGAGGGAAGGAGAGAAGGAGGGAGATGTAGGAAGGGAGAGAGAGAGAGGGGAGGGAGGGAAAGAGGGAGAAGTGAGAGAGATAGAGGTGATAGAGAGAATTTGAGGGGAGAGAGAGGAAGAGAGTGAGAGAAAGTGGGGGGAGAGAGAGAGGAGGGAGGGAGGGAGAGGTAGGGATAGATATGTAGAGAGGTGAGATAGAGAGATTAGAGAGAGGGAAGGGGAGAGAGAGATAGAGATAGAGAGAGAGAGGGAGAGAGAGAGAGAGAGAGGTGATATAGATATGTGAGAGAGAAGTAGAGAGGGAAAGGGAGAGAGAGGGAGAGAATGGAAAGATAAAGAGGAGTAGAGAGAGAGAGAAGTCAGATAGAGGTGATAGAGATGTGATAGAGAGAAGTAGAGAGGGAAGGAGAGAGGGAGGGAGAGAGAGAGGTATAAATAGATAGGTTAGACATAGAGAAGTAGATTAAAGGTGGGTGTGAGGAATGAAGAAGATACAAAGATAGAGAGAGATAGAGAGAGGGGGATATAGAGAAAATTAGAGAGGGAAGGAGGGATGGAGGGGGAGAGAGAGGTGAGATAGAGAGAAGTAGAGGGAGAAAGAGAGAATGGAGAGATATAGAGAGGGAATGGGAGAGTAAGAGAGAGAGGGAGGGAGAGAAGTAGAGGGAGGTAAAGGGGGAGAGAAAGAAAGGTGAGAGAGAGAGAGAGAGAGAGAGAGAGATGAGATAGAGAATGATGAGATAGAGAGAAGTAGAGAGGGAAAGAGAGAGTGAGAGAGAGAGGGGGAGAGAGGGGGAAGGAGAGAGTGAAAGAGAAAGAGGAGAGAGAGAGGAGGGAGGAAGGGAGAGGTAGGGAGAGAGTGTAGAGAGGGAAGGAGAGAGAGGGAGAAAAAGTGAGAGAGAGAGAGAGGTGATAGAGAGAAGTAGAGGTAGAAGGATAGAGGGAGGGAGAGAGAAGGCGGTATAGAGGTAAGGTGGGTGGGAGGAAGGAAGAGAGAGAGAGAAGTGAGATAGAGAGTAGAGAGAGGGGAGATAGAGAGATGTAGACAGGGTAGGAGGGAGGGAGGGAGATAGAGATTAGAGAGGGAAGGAGGGAGAAGCGAGAGAGATAGAAGTGATAGATGTGATAGAGAGAAGTGGAGAGAGAGAGGTACAAAGGGAAGGAGAGAGTGAGAGATAGGGAGAGAGTGAGAGAGAAAGCGGAGGGAGAGGTTGGGAGAGAGAGAGGTGAGATAGGGAGAGTTGAGAGGGAAGGAGAGAGAGAGTGATAGAGAGATGTGATAGAGACAAGTAGAGAGGGAAGGAGGAATATGGAGAGATTGAGAGAGGGAATGAGGGAGGGATAGAGAAAGAGGTATAGAGGGATAGGCTAGATAGAAAATAGAGAGGGAAAGTGGGTGAGAGAAAGGAAGAGAATGAGAGATAGAGAGGTGGGGGAGATAGAGAAAATTAGAGAGGGAATGAGAGAGGTGATATAGAGATAAATAGAGAGGGAGGGAGGGTGAGAGAGAAAGAGAGAGAATGGTGAGATAGAGAGAAGTAGAGAGGGAAGGAGAGAGTGAGAGAGAAAGATGGGGAGAGAGAGAGAATGGCGAGAGTGAGGAGTAGAGAAGGACAAAGAGAGTGAGAGATAAAGAGGGGAGAGAGAGGGAGAGTGAGAGAGAAAGGGGGAGAAAGAGAGAGAGAAATATGGAAAGGTAGAGAGGTAGTTCGTGATCTCAAGGGAGAGAAAGAGGGGGAAGAGAGGGAGATAGAGAGAGGAGAGAGTGAGAGAGAAAGAGGGAGAAAGAGATGGAGATAAAGAGTGAGATAGAGGTAGGTAGAGGGAGGGAGAGGAGAGATAGAGAATAGAGAGGGAAAGAGGTATGGAGGGAGACATAGGTGAGATAGAGAGAGAGTTATGGAGGGAGAGGTAGGTAGAGATAGAGAGAGGGGAGATAAAGATAAGTAGAAAGGAAAGGAGAGGTAGAGAGAGAGGAGAGA